>JARHVA010000026.1:4530000-4890000 GCA_037957365.1 Torreya grandis | reverse complement strand
TCTGGATAAAATCTAGGAAGGTATTTTATTCGTAGTGGAGTGTGTTCTTGGTTGTTTATGGTTTGGTCATTGAAAGTCTAAGCTTACATATTTATGTGTGTTTGGATGCCTCACTTAGTTGAGAGAGCCAACTACTCTTGGGCCAGCTAGTGTCCATAGTGTTACCTGCATGGGTAATAATGTTAACCTCATTGTAACCATGTAATGAAGGCCATAAACTTTCTCTTAGACACTAACACTCATTTTGGTAATGGTGAACTATAGTTGGCCATGATTTTGCATGTGAAAGTGATCATTGTAGATATATAGGTAGATTAGGGAATGGGCACGAGTGTAGATAAATAACCCTAAGGACATTCTCCTAGTGTGGGTGATTCATAACTAACCTTAAAGTTTATTTGGAACACATGATTTAACAGCTAAACCTTATATCACTTTCCTTAACACAATTTATTGGGGTGTTATTCCTCCCATATGTGTATCCTTATAATTTATAATTATGTGGTAGCACATATATATAGTTGATGTTAGGTAGTAACCCTCATTATATCTTGTGTAATGAACTTGTGTTCTTCCATCTTGACCTTAGTCACCATTAGAAACACGTTCAAGAGACGGAGATTCTCCAATTAGTGTAGGAGAAAGTTTGTTGACACTTATGTCTCATCGAATCAAAGGAATGTGGTTTATTTGTCATCACTTTTGACTCTCATATGTGTTTTTACGTGAGAATGCTTGGGTAAGCACACACACTTAGAGATGTGAAGGTGTTTTGTTATAAGTGACTTTTGAGTATGTCTTGATTCAAATATTTAGAGCTTATGGAAGCTCGCTAGAGTCATGATATTTTATTCCTTGTTGGCTTATATCACCAACCCTTTCAGTGGTAATGTATCATAGAAGAGACTCATCACTAGTTTATGGAGAATTGCATCAGAACCTGATTCTGAGTAAGAGATATGTAGGTTACCCAAGTTGTTGTGGGGTCATTGGGTCTAGGTCATATACTAGGTTAGGGTTGACTCTCCTTCTCCCCTTAAGTCAGTTTTAGATGTTATGGTGAAAGCTCTTCTTTTTCAAATCAAATAATGTTTAGAGTTTTGATAACTTTTGATTAAAATAGTTGTTCCCTAGTCCTAAGATAAGATTAATGTTACAATTTTCCTTATTCAAGGAACTTTTGGTGACATTGCTCAGTTGTCACCTTTGTAAGTAGTCTTATGAGGAACATAATATTAATAAGATAAGCTAAAAAGAATAATTTTGTATCACATTGTGTCTGGTATAGGTTGTTTTTAATCTGTTGATTGTATTAAGTTTTTTTAAAATCCCACGTTTTCCTTGACTTTTTGTTAAGTTTTTTCTACTTAATTTTTGAGCATGACATTCTTATAGGACAAAAATAAGAGAGCCAAGAGCTAGTCATGGAAATTTTGAGTCCTTATGGATCACACCTTTCAAGATCCACCATTTTTGTAAATAACATACTTTTTATTTGGAATATTGTGATAGAAATCATCTTTGATGGCCCTCTAGTGAAAAATATCTTAAGCATTATAAATATTTTGAGTAGGTAGTCCCCTACAAAACCCATAAGTGATTTAGGATTTTGGTGTGTTTCCTAATTGTTGGTGTGTTTCCTCCCTTATTGGTGTTAATTTTCTCTTCATCAAAATGTTGTAAACTAACCTAGCATCCTAATAGAAAAGGCATTAGTCTTGAAACCTTGATATTTTAAAGTTTGCCCTATGTCCTTTTACAAGATTATATCCCTAGTTGGAGCCAATTTTTGTTTTCAAAATTTCCAAGGTATTTTTTTCTCAATTTTGGTATCAACACCAAGTGTTATTTGTCAGGTTTAAGTCTTAAATTAATTTATAATAATCTAGGAAGAAAAATACTTAATTATTCTAAGTGTTCCATGTCATACTTTCGCTCCTCGCACACCCATAAGGTTAAGCTAGTCCAACCTTCTAGTAGTATCAGACCCAAAAATGTATCTTGGTGGGCAATGACATGAGTTCACACCTATCATTCCCATGCAACTAGGCTAGGCTGATCCCATGGGCATGGTGGATGTGAAGCCTCGACCAAAGTAAAATGGGTCACGTCATCACATCTACAGTGCCCATGGGGCTTGATAAATCCAATCAAGAAAGGTACATAACACACCTACATATATAAGGGAATTAAATGGCCTAAATTATGCCACTTAAAACCCCTATGCCTATAAATTCAATGCATAGTACCTAACTAGGTAAAAATATCTTGTTTGTGGCTAATTATTATAATTTGGTATCCACATAGAGCTAAAGTTTTGTTTTTATATCATTTCTCTCTAAGATGATAAAAATAAATAAACATACAATCAAAATATTCATTTATTTAATTGTTTTATGTTGGTATAGGTTTCAAATAATTCAAAGTGCATTTTGAGTGTTTTTCACTCCAAGGGAAGATCTTGGTGCTTTGGGTACACCAAAGTTTCAGTTATCTTTTGTGACCTTTTAGGGAAGAATTAAGAGGTGAAGTAAAAATTTTGATGACCATTGTACCCTATTCTCCACAATCACATAAACACTTCCTACCATTGGAAACATGTGTAAACTTTTGTGTCCTTATTAATTTAGCGTTTTGCATCACCACATCAACCAAAATGAAGTTCAAATACAAGGTTACGAGTCCCTGTCTATTATAGAGAATGACATCCCAAGGATAGGTGATTTTTAGATTAGGCATGTGGACTTGTAATAATTCCACAATATAATGAATGTAAAATCTTTAACTCCCATGGCTACGCTCTTGTTGATAAATGGGACCTAGTATTTCCATGCACTTGACATTGTGACCCATACACCATGGAGATATGGTGGGAAGGAGTTGACCTGATGGCTAAATTATATGGCAGGACATGAATTTTAGGATCCCCTCAAAGAAAACCTATGATAAAATGAGCATCAATGTTGAGTAAGATTTTTAAGACAAAAACCCATAAAATTATCTCACAACCACTAATAAAGGCTGGTTGAAACATAAAATAAGAGTCATGTCAAAGCTCCCAAAATAATTCTATATTATATTTCAAAGATTAATTTACATATATGGTCACCCTTATTGATAGGGTGGTGGGTAACAAGATGATTATTGAGTTTCATCATTGGACGTTCTTGGATATGAGCATCATATGTGGTGGCAAGAAATATATTTATTTGGATAATATCATAAAATACGCTCTACATCAACAAATCATCAATATAGAAGTAACAAAGACCTTCTATATGACGTTGTACCCCATATACTCATTAGAATCTTAGAGGTTTTACCCAAGTCTCACCCATTTGGCCAGTGCAGGCCCAAAAACCAAGGTTCACAAGTTCTACCTGCAATTAACCTTAGAACAAAATAATAACCAATTTAGAGGAGTCAATGATGCCTTCACCATGAAAGTTGTGTAGGCATCAAATGAAGATTAGGGATCCAAAATTTTAGATGAGGTATCTAGTCTCACATCCTAATATGTAAGTTACTCTATTCAATTCCAAAAATTATCTTATATAAGAGTAGGAGGATTTGAAGGTTGTCCCTTGAAACCCTCAAAGTAGGAAAATGATAAAATATTGTTGATGCATATAGCTTATAGAGGTACATAAGATATGTAGGCAAAAACACATGGTCGGTGTTTTTATTTCCAATCACCTTAGGCCATTATACTTGTAAGAATGCCACACATGCCCAACATATTAAAGCTTTAATTACTCAGTTCATGATGCATCCTCACCTGAGCATATATTATTTTGATAACAAAGGATGTGTAAAAGCCCATATTGTAATTGGTCCTTCATATGTGCACAAACCACAACTGAAAGATTATTGGGCTAATTATGCAGATGAATATGAAGTGTAAATACATGATTGGGGTCAGCTAAGTTTGAATCAAAATAATGTCTTCACTACCACTTGGGTGCCAAAAGAAATGATAAATGATGGGAGTAAATTGTTTGGCCATATTATACTAAGAGGGTCATAGCCTGACCTTTGTTAGTAATAAATTAGTTTGTAAGAGAGTTGATTGATACGTAGCTTCAGACCAAGATAGTATTGAAGATACCAATAAAATGGTTTAATGATAAACTATAGAGTTCATAGAAGCTAACAACTCAAGCAGAGCTAAAACCTCTACCCTACGAACATAAATTGTCACATCAATCCCCAAAGCATCTATAAAATGTAGTTATGGCATCATATCTCACCCATTAAATGTTTAAGAAGGTGATGGAGGTGGGGAAGATCCAAATCATCCCAAGCAATCGAGTAAGACCAGTGGCAAATGTTCTTCTATAATCAAGAATTTATAAGCCAAAATGTTAAGGCAACTATTGTCATCCTTATTTATAGAAGGTGATTCTTCTTTGTTGATTGATAACACTATACACCAATATATTACCTCTATTCAAGGATTTGGACCAACCAATAGTTATAGGTCTTGTTTCAATTTGTACACCCTAAGCACCAACTCTCTCCTTATTTTAGCTTCTCCTAAAATTCTACCTCTAACACATTCTATACCACTAAGGCAGCCTACACAACCATCCATTCTGACTGACTCACACAAATGTTCAATTTTAATGACACTATTTTTTAGTGGATACAACCATTCCTTGAATGGAGGAAAAATTGGTTGATGTGATTTTATTTTTAATTTGATGTTGTCGCAAACCTCCTAGTGACTCCTCCAAACAAAGCCACAACCACTTCAAGTTTAGTGTCTAATTCATCTGGGGCTTGGTTCATCAAAATATCAAAATGAATGTTGAAAATAATGAGGAGGAAATAAATGTTAGATTATAATCTAAAAATAATTTCATTGAGTATAGCCACTCATGAGAGTGTTGTAGATAACCCTTAAGAAATTACTAAAATAATGATCAAAATATCTTAGCAAGATGAGCTAACCCAAGAATAGTTGAAGGATCAGGTCCAATAGCTTGCAAGTTATGTAAATTGTATTTTGAATCTAGTAGAGGCTCTAATAGTTCTCCAAAGAGAGAAGATTCAACTCAAATACCCAATATTAGTTGAGAGACCATCTCAACTATAAGCCAATACAAAAACTATGGAAAAACTTTTGAGGCTTGGGTTGAATAGTTGTTTCTAATGGTCTAAAAAATATTGAAGAGATGATAAAATTGTATGAGAAAAAATTGAGTTAGAACAAAATAAGATTGATCAACAAGCTCAATGTCATCAAAAGAGCTAAAATTTTAGGAAAATGTGAAAGAGGATATTGAATAAATGTCAACCACAAATGCATAAATGTTAGTCAAAGTGGGATTTTCTATAAGAGAGAAAATTATCTATGCTATGATTGGTTAGAGAGCATTCAACATAAGATGGAAGAGTTGAATAAAATAATGGACAATCTGAAGAAGCAATTAAAACTTGAAGGAGAGAAGATTACTTGATTTTTATCAATTGTGGCGAGCTTACATTGTGAATTACTTAATAAATAAGATGGTTTTGGGTGATATATAGTGAATGAAATAAAGTAACAATTCAAAAAAATAATCAAAGAAGAGCTATTCAAAAAAGGTGTCTTCAATGTTCCATCCATGAATATACTTAATGAAATTCATACCTCTCTTGAGGATTTGAATCCTCAATTGGCCAACTTGATCAAGATCCCAAATATAATGATGATATATGATAGATGGCTAATACGGTGCAAGAATACAGTTATTCCTAAAGGAAATTATACTATTGAGGTAGTGAGGAGATTCAAAATGTTCAAAGCATCACAAAAGAAATGAAAGGTTGTTAATCATATTGTTACCTTGCCACTAACTCCATCAAAAATAGATTTTTCTCCAAGGAAATCATCTTAGAAAGCATCACATTTCTTTCCTAACATGTTTTCCTACTAGTTTTAAAATTATAAATTTTCTTTTGTAAAATATGAAATATAAATATAAAAAAAGAATAGGACAAAAATGGGAATATGAAAGGTCAACCTATTCCCTCCTACATATATAAATAGGATAAATGACATTTTTACAAAGGGTTATTTGATGTTCATTGTAATTTTAGCTCAAAAGGAAGAAGAAGAAAACTTTGTGTTCACTTTTCCATTGGGAATAGAAAAAGAAATTCAAAACTTTATGTCTTGTATTTTTCTTTGTATATGTGTGTTATTCACAAGTTTAATGCATATATCTCAATTATAAAAGAATAATTATTTCATTGTAAAACTTTCAAACTATGTTTATAATATTTATTATCATGCATAAGATAAGATATGCATTTGATTGTCCATGTGTGACCCTTTATCTTCCTTCTTTTATGATTTTCTTTTAAATATAGGAGGCAATAAAATAATTTAATAATATTCAACCTATAAATATTGTAAATAAGCTTATTTCAGTTTTTAGTTTTTTAGTTTTCGATAAAGGGAAGCTACCCTTTGAATAGATGAGGGAATTTGTAACCTTGTTTCAAGAAATACATATTTTTCCCACTGCCAAATATTTTTCCAACAAAACTAAAATTGTATTCATTCACAAAATGAGATGCAAGATTACAAATAAATTGAAATTTATGTGACAATTTAATGTATCTCAAAGATGGTGGTTCATACTCTAAAAGAAGATGAGAATATAATTCCTAGGATTATATACATAATATTATAGTTTTTAGGATAAGATATTTTTGAAGTGGGAAAGGTTATAGTCTTTAACACAACTATGAATGTATTTTAGCTTAAGTATGAATCACAATGCTTTGGAGCCTTGAGAGAGAGGGCAACCTATCTGCCATGTTTTTTGGAAGAGACTAATCCATTATCCACATTTTCTTGAATTTAAAAAGGCATCTTGAGGGAACTTGGGCTTCCAAGATTTCCACCTAAATGGTTGAATGGTCAGAGTTAGAGACTTTCAGGAAGTGAGATTCAAATATCTGTTTACTGCCATTTAGGATTTTGTAACAAGAAACATGTCAATGCATTTTACAATGCTGTAGAAGGCAGTCCTTGTATTGGTCTAGGAGACCCTATTTCGTAGAAGATTTATGATATTGCAGGGGAAGACAAATTAACAAAAGTATTTTTGTGATTATGTTATATATTGATTGCCACCCTTTTAAAATACTGAAAGGATGACCTTGAAGAGTCCATAAGTAATGATTTTCTAATCCACATTGAGGTCTAAAAAGGCACGATGCTCAACCCAAGTGCATTTTTTAAGACCTATTAGGTTGGGTTCATAGACATTAATCATACGAACTTTGATATCTTCCACAAAGCAATGAATGTCACTACAAATCCAATATTTATTGGAGATAACCTTGGAGCAACTAATTTTTATTGTGTCTTGTCAAAAAAAAATGTCACTATGATTTCTTTAGTTATTTCATAAACTCTTCCAATGGGAAAAACCATAAAATTTGCAACATTATGGAAATCACTATGTAACAAGTGATTTTTCTCTATGTTTAAGAGGGGCAACCACCATGTATGATGGGAGTGTTGTGGGTTTTTGACTACTTTTAACTTGAAAGTACAAAAAATAAGCAAAAATGGAAATGGGAAAGTTGTAAATGGCGAAATAAGGGAAGGAGATGGAATGGAGAATGAGAAATTTGTAATGGAATAAACACAGAAGACCACCTGTATAAACCAAATTTAAATTAAATAAATTATATTATCTTACCCAACATTTGAATGGAAATATTGAGCAATGAATATGGTGAGAGTAAACAATTCTTATGAGCACAAAACACTATTTAAAATCTTAATGTATGTGATTAGTTCAAATCCCATTCACCCAAGTTTACAATACAATGTTTGTGAAGTCCAATTTTTAAATATAATAAAGAAAATACATAATTTTAACACCTTTGCTGAGTATGAAAAGTAATGCATGATTTCATTAACCAAGAACATTAAAATCTAAAGAAGCATAAATTAATCTTACATCATTACTTATATCGCATTCACACAAATTTAAAGAAAATAATCAAATGTACACATATTCATAACAACCCTCTCCTTGGGTTGGGAGAAAAGAAGAACTAGCCCCAAAATTAGAATTAGAATATTTCCCCTTTGAAAATCCAACATTTTATATACATTTATCCCTCAAGGTAGTTGAGGAACTAACTTTTAACGTAACTCAACTTAAGACCAAAACCCAACCTTAACTTGAGTTTTCTCATTTTTATTATTTTTTATTCAGGGGTTCTTTTAAAATGACTTTACATGACAACACCATTAAATTAATTTTTATGACCTTTTACATGACCATATGATTTTGTATTTGAAAAATAATGATTGTTTCATAATGAACTAATTTAATGTATTTTATAAAGTCACTTCAACCCCACATTATTAACCACTTTGACACGTTTTATTTTTTTAGTTTTAGGGGTTTTACACAGGGATTTTGTTACAAGTGAAAAAATATATAAAAATCAATTAATCTCGAAAGGTTAAATATGATTTAATAAGGAAAAGTTATTAGGCATTTAATTTGAATCAAAAACCTCTCATCTTATGATTAATTTGAGACACCAACACATTCGAACATTGCATTTTGATGCATCTACGAGAATAATGAACCATTTTGTGACAAGTAGCTTCTCTAAAACATCTTAATGTGTTAAATGGGACCCACTGAGCTTGATTCACCAACTAATATAGTCAACAATCTTAATATCTAAAACTTATTTTAGGTGTTAAATCAAATTAATATTGACATCAAATTAACTTGGCACTACCTACTTAACATTGAAGTTATTTTTATTATTTTCACCCTTTGACTTCAAATCAGACTCGTAAACACTAACTCTTAGATGTTTGGTTTTATATTTAGTTCAAGCTTGACACTGAATTAAACTGACATCAAACTTCATTTGAATGCTTAAAATTACTTTACTGATAATATATTTTAATTCCAAATCAAACAAGTGCTAGATCGGATCAAACAAACACAAGATGAAACAAATGCCAAATTAAATTAGTGTTAAATCTAATAAGAGCAAAGTTGAATAAGTGTCAAATTGGATAAGTACCAAGTTTTATTAAATTCCAAATGCCACTAAATGATAAATTCAATGAGTGCCAAATACTTGACACTTGTGTTGATTTTCTTATTGTCACATTCATGAGCATTTATACTAATAACATTAATGAATTTTTTTATAATTATTTTTGCAAACATGATTTGCTCCTATTAATAGCATTGAATTAAAATCAATTAATTCCCAAGAGATTAATATGATTTAATATCACAAAAAAAATGCTCAAACTTGTTTCTTAATCCACAAGTGCCAGTTCCTAAATTTTCCCCATGCAAAATTCCCCCTATGAATTTGCTTAGGTGTAACACTCTTAATAAGTTTGTCAAGCCTTGTCCATTCAGTAATAAAGTCAACATCTTCTAACTACAATTTATTAATTTTTCATTTATTTTATTGACCTCTAATTGACTATTAGAAGCATAAATGGGGGTGTTATCTCAAAGTTTAAAAACTCGTGATAACATATCTCAGAGAATAGAAAACCCCCTAGAGGCTCTATCTGCATCAACATCCAAAGCCTCATATGAAGGTAAAAAATATATGATGAATTAGACAAAATTAGAAGTGAACATTTTTGTCTCTTGAAGGAAAATAATGTACGATCGATGAAGCTAAGATGCATTTAAGCCTCAAACATTTTAGGAGAGTCACTTCATTTAAGCAATGGAGGGTTCTTCCCCTTTTGGTGTAGAAAACAAGTGTTGATATTTTTCTAATCATCATTTCTAGGTAATTCTTGCTATAATTTGAAATTCTCAAGATCGTTTTTTCTTGTGCTTCTATGAACATTGAGAAAAATGAGTGTTATGGGTTTGGGAGATGCATAGGGAAATGAGAGTCAAAGGATGAACAATAAAGATTGGTTCAAATTAATAATAGGTTTCATATTCACAAAGGATAATGGTTGAGGACGTAAGAATGGGGTTAATAGGGTTGAGGGGGGAGGTTTATGTGTAGGACATGAATGAGCCATGAGGAGGGTGGTGAGGAAGGGTAGGGAAAGCATGCGGGGAGGGGGAAAGGGAGCGATGGGGAAGAGGGCTAAAATCTAGTAGAGAGAAGAGAGTTGAGGGGGTAGTTAAAAGGGAGAGGGATAGATTAGGGATGAGGTTTGGTATGATGGAAGGAACAAGGACAAGTAGAAGGGAAATGGATGGTGAAGGTGAGAGGATAATTATGATGGCCAAGAAGGAATGAAGGTGAATAAAAGAAGGGAGAAGGAGGGAAATATTAGCTTTGGTATATATGTTAGGAGGGGAAATGATAAAATAAATAAAAACCAAAAGGGCAAACCCATTTTTTCTAAAATAACAGAATGATGATAAATAAGGGGAAGGCCATCTAGATGTATGTAAACTAGAGAGAAGATATTGTTTGGGTTGGAAGGTTTAAATTCAAGCTCCAAGAAATGAAGGAAAATGGCAAAATTATTGAGACACCAAGGCCCACTTGTGGCAACTAACATACAAGCTTCAAGGCAGGCAAAGGTGGTTTGAAAGAAACCCTTTTAGAGAAATTTAATTATAATGATACTAAGATAAATTGAGATTACATAATCCATTTATGAATAAGTTGAGAGGGTGGCCAAAACTTGTGAAACGACTGATGAGGGAGGAGGATAAGAGATTTTTTTTTGTCAATCTGAAGGTTGTTGTCATCAAAGTCCAAATTGAGGGTTTTCAAAGCAAACATATAAGGTGTAGAGGAAATTTTAAAAGGAGGGAAAGGGAGCTTACCTACATGCGAACAAAGAGAAGAGAAGAAATTTGAGCAAGATTCTCCTATAGTAATAGCCACTGACTATTATGTCAGTAACATAGATGAAACTGGTTTGTGTAGGGCATAAGGATGATCTGGTGGGGAAAGGCATGCCTCAAAATAAAGGTGCAAACATCATTACAAGGTATTAAATGTATAATGGGTTGAGCTTGAATATTGTGCAAGAGTTAAAGAGCACTATAAGTCAAGTGGTGCCTAGCGACTAGAGAGTGTTTAACCATTTTTATTTAAGATGCCTTAAACTAATGGAATTAAACTATTGAAATAAAAATATTTATATTAACTGATTTGACATTAAAATATAGTCAAATATGGTAAACTAAAAAAATTATAGAAATCAGAGATGTGATAAAAATAGTTAAAATGGCCTAAAGATATGTAAACCTCCCTAAAACAGATAAAATATTGACTGTGTAGGCTTACTGTAACTGAAAATTGTATTAAATGACACACAAATAGAGTCATATTAGAAAATAGTATTTTTTAGTTTATTGGGAAAAGTTCACAGGAAGTGGATAGGGGTGCAGTGCATGACCACCTAGGTTTGGATATGTATGACCATCTACAAGGGCTAACTAATGGATTTTATGTTTTGCATTGTCATGTGAAAGGCATACATAAGATAAACCTCTAGATCTTACACAAGAAACAAGATAGATATCAAATCTAAAAGGGGGGGAAAAATAAAGTGGAATAGCTAAGTTGGAATTAGAACCCCATGTAATTGAGTGTTATCTACATAGCTCAAATGAGCCTCAGGTTGATGTATTTCTCCCTCCTAGATTGATTATGTTATCCATAATTATGCAACTAGATGACTGTAGTTAAAATAATTGATTGAAATGTTTGAAAATGGATGCCCTAAACTTATAATAAATAATATTTAGATTTAGATTATGACTGTTAAAATGTTGTAGAATTGAAATATGAAGAAATAATGCTCTTTTGCTTAGTGTGTAGTGCAATTGCTAGAGAGATTTAGTGGGTGAATAATGAGTGGCCTTGATGTGTTTTTATAGGAGATATATGGAATAATTTTGTTAAATCACTTTATCAAACATGTTGAAGATCTATTGTGAAACATCTCAATTCAAAAAAGTGTTTGGTTGAGTGTGAAAGACAAGGTCACACTAGGGGACAAGGCCACAATGTGGCCCTGTCCGACTTATGTAGTATTTTCTGAAAAGACCATATATTATTGAGACAAGTATTACATGAGCATATGGGATGAATAGGGATGAATGTATCTAAAATAGGGATGTCTGTATGATATTTTGAGTGCTTAAAATATAGTGAAGACTCTCTTATAGATTGCGAGTTAACGAAATGGCGAATAGACTAAGGGTAAGGATGTAAAGAATAAACATTGTCAAGCACTTAATTATTAGTTTTATGTGTCTACATTTTCTTCCACTTTATTATAGTGATGCACATAGTGAAATTACTAGAGTAAAGTATATGCGAACCTGTGTGTGTATACACACTTTATTTTTGGATGTGAAACTTGATTATGTAAGAGCCTTGATGCAAAAACCTACAACAATGCCATTGAAAGTAATATTTTATCATATTGAAAATTAAAAATTTAACATTTGTTTTTTGTGATTTGAAAAATAGAGTAAGGTAAGTATATACCTAAAAGAGTATGCAATCTAATTTCCATGTAACTTAGAGATATAAAAGTGTGTAAAGCCCCCTTATTGAGGCATTCAAAGAAGTATTGAAATTGTGGTGAATTGAGAGTGATAAACTCTCAATTGGAAAGCCATTGAATGATCTTGAGTTATAATAATTGTATGCTCCAACTCTCATTTAACTGTATAAAGTACTCTGTAAAATATTTGCAGGGGTGGAACCACAAACTATGCCCTGCTACATATTGGAAAAGTGCAACCATAGATGTTGGCTAACACTAAACTCTAACATGGCCCACTATTAACATTGAGAAGAATCACACTGTTGGAGATGGATCTAGATTATATTTGAAACTATAAATTTGAAAATTTCATAGTAGAACCATGAACGTGAATGCATATCATTCCCCCTGTATCTATATTGTGTTGATATTGAAATTCCATTTGTAATTTTTCAACTTTGAATTTTTGAACTTTTCCACTTTTAAAACTCTTTGAAAAAAAATTCAACTTTGAAACTTGTAATTTTAAAATTGTTTGAAACTTATAATTTGCAACTATATGAATGAGTGCACATGCATGCCACATGCACCTGTAATCTAAAAATGTTGAATCATATTACCATTTGAAAAATGTATATTGCCATAAATATGAAATTTTCACTCATGAGGCTTCAATGTTCCAATCAAACCCATTGTGATGCCCTCATTTTGAGATGAGATACGTGGCTTATAAGTCACTTATCTCAAAAGAAATCATATGTGAAAGATATAACACTTTGAATATTTAAAACTGATTGCATTCATAGTATGGAATATAACATTGAATTTTCATATGAAGTGTGTGTTAGAGAGGTATAACATTGAAGCATAAAATTAATGTATGCATGATATACAACATGACACTGGAGTGAGAAGAAAACATATAAGTGATGCATGGCATAAATCATGGCACCATAGAAAAATTTATAAAATGTATGATATGAATCATGGCACCTTAACAAACACACAATGATCATACATGTAATTCATACAATGTCATGTAATTTGCATAATATGTCATTCATAAGGCCTAAGAGGCCACATATAAGGGACATGTACATGTATCTAACACACAAGGACAAGGGCCACACATAGATGGCATAATGATGCCATACAAGCAATATTTTGAACATACAAGGCCAAGGGCCACACACATAATAAGAAAACAAATCTAACCTACCATGTAGTAAAGTAGGAATGCAAAGCAAAGCATGTAGAAAATGAGACTAATATAGATCAATCATATGTATGAATATAAAAGTTATCAAGTAGCATATTTCATGTAATACATATGTAAATTATGAGTGTGTAGCAGAACATTTGTATGATATGTATCTCAACATGGTAAAGAGGTTGTGGACAAAGACAACATGTTAAAGTGTTCATGGAGAATGAAGACAGATGCCCCCAACTTATCAAGGTTGTTAGGTAATAAGGGAAACTCAACATCAAATAATCATGTGAAAGTATATCATGTATCACACTCAAGAACCTCATGAAAAACATTATGTATTGAAATTTGATATATGTTATTTACTTAACATAAAATAAACAACATGTGAAAAGAAGTAAGCTAGCAACATTTTAAAAAATGCTTTTAGGTCCTCATTGTGATTAAATTATATGAATGTTTAATTTTAATTTTTTGGGATTTTTTGATAATATTTGAATGCTAAAATAGATTTGAAAAGAGGTGCTAAAAAAATAGAGGAAGTAGGAGGGATTCGAATAATTTTTAGCAATGTGTAAAATCATAGTATGGTAAGGAAGAAGGCAAACAATGTGCCCCCAATATATATGAATAACTTTGAATTATAACAATGTAGCGTGAAATGATTAAGATATATGAGAATGTACATATTTTTCAAATGAGGAAGAGGCTATATATGCTCATGTAAATAGTAACATTATGAGATGGTGTAAGTGTCATAAGGTGTAAGACATGCAATAGTAAGCGAGTGGAGTGCCATAAAGATAAGTGTTGTATATTATTTGAATAAATTTTTAAATCAATATGGTAAGAACCCAAAGTGAAAAATAAATCCAAGGGATAAAATAATGCATGGATAAGGTGTAGATGAATTAGCCAAAAAAAGCAAACAAGATATGTATAAGGAAAGCACAAGTAACTAATCAAGAGACTTATCCCAACTAGTGCATTGGGAGGGGGTAGGAAGCTTTGTCGAACCAAGAATATCATTAAGAGAATGCACATAGGTATATCCAATTGTATTGTATGGAGTGACTTCTTGTGATGAATAAGTGTCAATTATAGATACCTATGAATTTGATTAGGAGGCACATGTTATAATATAACCCTCTAAATCATTACTCATTCTCTCATTTAAACATGTATCCTCATATGTAAGAGAAGAAGATGTAACAACATGTACTTGTGTCCGTGGTGGAGCTCTATGAATAACTTGCTTTGCCTTAGAAGATAAAGACATGTTTTTATGTATCATGCTTTGTGAAAAAAATTGGATATGCTCATTTGTAATTGTATCATGCTCATAAATAGATGGAGAATTTTAATTTTGTAATATGCTCATGCTCATTAGATGATGAAATTGTAATGTGATTTGGAATATGTATATCATGTTATTAAATAGTTTTATTAAAAAGTGAATATCATTTATGCCAAAGGATATTCATATTGAATTCCTTAAATTTTGACCACCTGGTTATCATGAATGTATTTGAGAAATTTATGCAATGTATAAGGTATTGCTCTAATATTTTGTATCCAAGGGAATCCTAATAACATATAAAAGACCCATGTGCTTAGTAGAACTAGAAATAGAGTAGGCACTATGAGAGGGCCTACTTGTAAAGTAAGCACCTTATGCTCAAGAGTATATTGTGTATGCCCATCAAATTATTTGACAACTCTATAAGTATTTTGTAAATATTGTTTTGTATAACCAAGAGAATGAAGGAATGTTATGTTGCATACATTTTCACTTGATCTATTGTCCATCATGAAACTATCAATGGATTTCTTATTAACATGAGCTTGAATAAAAAGTGCATGTCTATTTGAACCACCATCAACAACTTCATTTTCATCAAATGTGATCATATGATATGATTCTTGATTGCTTGTAATTGTACCAATAATTCTATCAAGTGGATGTCCATATGTATAAAGAGGAGGAGGAGCATTTTATGCACAATGTACTTCAAACTTATCCTTGTTATTTACTTAATGATTTGGAAAAGGGTCCTTGTATATTTTGAGTTTTGCATTATCATTTGTTTGTGGCTTAGCCTTTTATATAGGTGTACCAATATCTATGATGTTCTCATCAATGAGATCTTTAATCTTATGTTTAAGTTTGAAACATCTATTTGTAGAATGCTCAATATGTCTATGATAGTCATGAAATATATTGCCATAAAAATTTATAGGTTGTGGTTTAGACATGTATATCTCCATTGGATGAAGATTGATTACATGGCATTTTAAGAGATTTTGAAACAAAACATAAGGAGGTGATGGCAACTTTGAAAATTAACTCCTTGTTGGAGCTTGATTTTGAAGCTTTTGAGGTGTTTGTGAGATAACATTCACTGTAACTTTTGTTTCATTCTTTATTTCAGTTGATTTACTCTTATAATTTGGATTGTTTTGAAAATTGACATTTGAAGAACATTTGAAACATGCTCAAGCTTGTTCAAAGTAAGAAATTTGACCTCGTGCTCTTTGACTATATGGCATATTTCATCAAAGGATTTGAAGTTATCAATCATAATGGACTCTTGAAGATGAGAGAGTAAACTTTGTGTAAAAATAACTTGAATCTCATTATCAGCCATTTGATTTGTCATTTTTGAAAGCATAGTCTTGTATCTTATCACATGTTCAATGATTGTTTCATTAGACCCTTGTCTGAGCTTTGAAATTTGAGCATATGATAACTTTCCCCCAATGTTGAGAGAAAAGTGTGTCAAAATTTTATTTTCCAAAGGATTGGAAACTTTTATTGATTGAAGAGGAAGATCATAGAACAATTGAAGAGCATATTCTTTTAGAATTATTGGAAAAAATTCTCAACAATTTATCATTATATACATAGTCTATACAAGCTACATGAAACGGACATAAATGTTGTTCACGCTCACCTTTGCCTTCATAAAGAGGAATCTTGGAAGCCACAAATCCAAATGGTAATGGATAAGATGCAATTTTAGGTGCCAAAGGGTTCTGCAACAAAGAACATGAATCCATAGAAGGGCTAGCATGAGAGATGAATCACCCAATGTGAGCCAACTTAGCTTGTAATGCAAGGATGGTATACTCTAAAGTAACATTTGAAGAGATAATAGGTGGTGTGTAAGTAGATTGAGTAGGCATAGACATGAATAACTAGTAGAAAACAAGTAATGTTCCCAAACTAATAGATGGTCCTATAAGTGTAGAAATTGGAATAAATGCAGCAATAGAAGTAACAACATTGGAAGAGCCATCTTGGGTGCCCTTCTTGTGTTTATTTATAGCCACATATAATAAGGGGAGCCTAAATATGACTATCCCTCAACCCCAATACCATTTATCAATTAGTTGTGGGTGGGGCCTATTTGAACTGAACTATGGGATTAGATCTTAGATTTATCGCTCACCCCATATCTAGTCAGAGTCACCCTCTCCAAACCCTATCTAGGGGTTCCCTATCTATTATATGGTGATGGTGCTCTCAATTGATGTGTGTGTGTGTGTGCGTGCGTGTGTGTGTGCGTGTGTGCGTGCATGCTAGAGGAGAGGGTGGCTCAGCATTAATCAACCTTCTTGGGATGCTCACAAAGATATTGCATGAATTTTGTGTCATCATTTGGATCATCAAACTCTTTTTTAGTGTTGGATTTTGAAATAATAGCCATGTTACACCCTTTAATAGGGTGTGAATTAAGCAATGAGAAATCCTTCGAAGTTTCCCATTTGATACAATTTGTGATATATGATTTCTCTTCATCCTAAGTCTTATCAAATTGAATATTGGTACAAATAGTAGTAAACATAATATTGGAAAATGGCTTGACTTAAATTAGTCCATGAGTGGTGGACATAAAATTACACCCAAGACATATGCACCCCATATTAGCGGAAGGAACATTAGGATAGGCGATTACTTAAACATGCTTACCCAATCATTGTCCAATGGTATACTCATACTTTTGTAAATATGTAAATCCAAAACCATATCGGTTGAAATATATGAATGGGTTAGCTAAAAGTGTACCCTATCGTATAATATTGCATTTTTTTGAAATAAGAAGGTTGTGAATTTAGACATTAGTTCACTTTAACCATGTGGATATGGAATGAATACTTTGAAAAAATTTAAAATATTGCCTAAATGCTCTTTGAATGTTATAGCCATGTGAAGTATAGTATAGTGGAGATTGATCTAAATTAAGTTTTGGAACATTATCAAGTTTTAAGCATGTATAAATGAAATGAATAACATATTGGAAAGTAAGAGAAGATTTTACAAGAAATTGCATAATCCTATGTAGCATACGAGAGAGATTTTCATTCATTACACACATTATAAATACAATGCAATATGAATCAAGCAATGTTGCAATATTATATAGGTAAATTTAATGACTATGAATATAGTACAAGCAAAAACTAAGGTATGAAAGTGAACTAGGTAAGGGTTTAAATGATTTATAGGCTCTCAATTAAACTTGCTCATTCATTGATTAATGTTGGCCTAATGTTTTAGATCACTAACTACAAAGGTAGAACCATGCATGTAGCCCATTAGCCCTAGTTTTGAGGGTACAATGAGAGTAACTTCGGGTGATATGCTCCTCTTAGGTGCACCAAAAATCAAACAATTTAAAAGAGGAATTTTATGATATAAATAAGGGACCCAAGTCATTTCTGATATACCATATGACATGTGGAAAGTAAACTCTATGTTAGGTGATGTACTATGGCTATGAGTATTGGGATAAACCATTCGCATCATGATGTATGTAAATAGAACACCATGTAACCCTTCATGATAGTCACTGAGTAATTTAAAAACTGTTGGAACATAGTTTTTAAAATAAGAAAAAATAAATATAAAATAAAGTGAAAATTTTTTGTTTTCAAAAATCAAGCAAAATTCAACCCGAAGTTGAAAGAAAGAGATTCAATGTCATAATGATCCAAGGTGACAAAATAATTTATTCGATTTCAGATTTAATCCAAGGTCAAAGAAATTAAATCATTTTGTATCAAATATTATCCAAGGTCGAAGGCTACTTTATTTCAGTGTTAAAAATTTATAGAAATTTGAATGAAATCCTATCCCAAAAATTAAGGAAAACAACAAACAATGTTCTAAAATAGTAGGTTCAACATAATGTTTAACCCTTTTAATTTAAGATGTCATAAACTAATATAATTAAACTATTGAAATAGTAATGTTGATGTGAATTGATCTGATATTAAAATACATTCAAATAAAATAAACTATAAAATTTATAGAAATCAAAGACTTGCTAAAAATAGTAAAAAAGGCCTAAAGATGTGTAAACCTCCCTAAAATAGATAGAGTGTTGATTGTGTAGGCTTAATGTAATTGAAAAGTATATGAAATGACTTGCAAACAAAGTTGTGTTATAAAATAGTAATTTTTAGTTTGTTGGGATAAGTTTACAGGAGGCAGACATGGGCGCACTATGACCTTGTCTATTGATTGTGGCCACATCCTAGTTGAATGTATTCCTGATTTATCTTTTTGCATATGTGCAACCATTTGTAAGGGTTGATTGACAGATTCTATGTTCTATGTTGTCATGCAAAATGCTTGTAAAAGAGAAAACCTTAGATCCTACACAATAAACAACATAGAGATCAAATCTAAAAGGGACAACGGTCAAGGGGAATAGCTAAGCTAGATTCAAAAACTCATTGTAATTCAGTGCTACCTATATAGCCCAAATGGGCCTCAAGTCGATGTAGTTCTCCCTCCTAAAGTGATCGTGTGAACCGTGATTATGCAATTAAATGACTATAGCTAATATATTTAATTTAAATACTTGTGGTGCAAGCACTAGAGAAGTGGTCCACTTAAATACTACATTTATCTCTGTGTTACTAGGGCCGAATCCTTATCCATGGATGCACATTGACACATACTAAGAGTTGACACACTTAACACATATTTATTACATTAAAATTTAAAACATTACAAATGAAACATATTCACATTCACACTATCAAAAATGTGCTTATAGAGGTTTATTACATTACATGAAAGAGTTCTAGACTCCCATACAATTTCTCCTGAACCGATACAACTCTTTGTTATGCTCTTGGAGACTTTCGCTCTTTCATAACTTGCCGCTCTCTCTAAAACTTGACTTATTTCTAAATCTTGTATCCCTTTGGCATATTCAACATCCCTGACCTCCACATAATGTACAAAATTTTGGTATTTTTTAGTTTTTGTAAATAAATGCCAAACTGTCAATAATGGCTCCCAGGTACTTAGGTGACATTTTCAGGCTGAATGATCATTACCAAAACTATCATAACTCTACCATTATTTATCCAATTGATATAACATTTGAAACACAACTTTTACACTAATATTCATACCATCTCACCAAATTTGGACATCTAAATCTTATCTCAATAAATCATAGTTAAAGAACCATATTTCCAAGTGTAGAAAACTACACATAGTTTTCAGGATGAACAACAAATGTTTATCTCAACAATCCATGTAGACTGACAGAAACATAAAAATTATCCCCACACTTTTCCTATGGCACATGAATACTTGTATAATATAAATCTAAGAGGTTAGCAAGTTCACACCAATAATACCACAACTCAAAAACTTAAATAAACACATTGCCCTTTATTTTTGGTTGATGCAAGATTATACGAACCCTTTGATACTCTTGTATTAGACACCTGAGGTTTATAAAATGTGAGATCATTCTCACATGGATGGAATAAGTGGAAAAAACACTCTTTTGACCATGAAGTATAATGGACATGGCATTCCCTTCGAACACACCAAGTACTTTAGCTAGTCGTCTCTATTTTTCTTCCATTTTTATCTCCTTCTTATTGGTTTCAATTTAGTTCTCTTCTTCTCACCTCTGCTCTTGTTTCTCTCTTCTCTACTCACTCTTCCTTTTGTGGGATTATACCCACCATACCATTTTTATTTTATGAGTTTAAACCCACCATAGTCCATCCTCCTCCGCCAAAGGCTCATCTTCTCCACTTTCCATCTTCTCAGGGGCTGAAACCCACCTTAATTTGACCACCTTCACTAAAATGTTTTTTTTGCATCTTACTCTCCCTTGTGGGATTAAACCCACTGTTAACTTACCACCTCCTCCTAAAGCCTTCTTAGCTTTGGCTATTCAATATACAACTTTTTGTTGGATCACTCTTCTTTATTTTTAACTTGTCTTCTCTATGTTCAACTTCTCTTCTTCCATGGTTTCCATCTCCTCTTTCATCCTCAATATCATCTCTCCATATTCAACATACATGGGGTATCCAAATGATAACACCTAGCCTCTAATAGTACCTCTAGAATAGTCTTCACCTTATTATCTCTCATTATCCTCACTGATGTGTTAATACTCATCCACCTCTACTACAATATTATCTTCTTCTCCACATGCTTTTGTTGATATGCAAATCAACTCCTCCTCCTCACTTTCATTCTTGAGTGCATAATTTTTCACTTATAGCTTCAACTCTTCACCTTAGAAATCCTCTTTGAATGCATCGTCTCTCTCCATTTATACACTTGAAAACTGGCTACAGTCATACATTAGTTTATAAACATGAGATTTAATAGTCCCCATCAGTGCTTCCTCCATTTTCATAACTTCATTCGATGATATAATAATCAAATCTTGTTTCTCTTCATCTCAGATTCTACTATCTCAATTCTCACCTAGAACGAGTTTCTCAAACCATCTTCCATTATGCTAATGTTTTTGTAACAACTCCTCTTTGGTTCTCAAACTCTTTATATAAACTCTAGGTTGACTGATTTCACCTTCTTACATCTTCTCCACATCATGTGCAAATTATCTTTCACATTCCTTATCCATTTTAGAACAAATGCAAACCTTAACTCATAAGAGTCTCTTCTCCAACATCTATATGAGTTGCTCCTACATATGCAACACCAATTTCACCCTTTAGTCCTCTTATTAAAACCATCCCCACCATTTAAATTTTTATCTCCTTTACTAGACCTTCGCATTGAACAAACACATTAAGGGAATGAAGAGTTCCTACAAACACTTCCTCTAGCTCTTCTTCACACCACAAGTATATGTTGTCCAAGTATTCTCTACTACTCACAGACTTCTCACAAATTTATCCCTTGTGATGGACTACCAAAAACCCATTGTTAACAACCTCCATGGTTGTTATCTCCTGATTTTTCTTTCTATGTTCTTCTCCTGTAAATGAAAAGATAAAACCATACTCTTCTCAAGCTTATTACCTTGCACTTCTTACACCTCCATTGTTTCCTTCATGGAAACCTTCAACTCCTCATAGTTGATATTTTCTTTCACCTCTATTGTTTCTTGATGGGAACATCTAACTTTCTTTGGCTGTCCTCAACCCTTCTTCTCTCCAAAAGAGAAATGACAAACTCGTTGCCTTCATTCACCAAGGATGACTATGATTTTTTCCATTTATGGGATACCAAAAACTCCTCCCCATCATCAAACAATGGGCCTCCTTCTTCCGGTTCAACTACTATCACCTTCGTATCCTCTTGTACGAGGATTTCTTCCTCATAGGTTTCTTACAACTTTCCTCCTCCTTGCTATTCTAAAAATCAGATTTGGGCTTCACACAACTTACCTCTTCCTTATTGTTTTTGAAAATAGACTTCACATGGCAACTTCCCATTCTTATTGCCTCTTTTGGAAATCATCTTCTTCTCATTTCTCTCAAGCCTTGCCACATGAAAAAATTTCAACCGTTATGGTTGCAATTTTGGGTGTACAAAATAACACAACAACTTGAAAACCATATGTTCCCAACCACTTACTTTCTTCTTACCCTTTCCCTGTCTCCATTCTTGGAGATCTTTCCAATATACTACACTTACACATAATCTCTTACATGTAGCCTTTACCCTCATGGTGTCTTCAATATTCTCATATTTAAAATGAAATTCTATCTTCACTATCCATTTTAAGAGCTTATCAGGGCTCTATTTCCATAAAATAAAATAACATCACAAGTAGACTTACCTCTTTCCTTCACCATGACCTTTGTTGGTCTTTTCCTTCCATTGAAATATTTTCCTCTGCTTGCTTGGCCTCTTTCCAAAGTATCTAATCTTACTTGTGGGGACATCAATCCGACCATTATCTCTTCTTCATCATCTTCACTCACATATGCAACATCTCCACTTTGTGTAGTCATCTCCATCATATCCACTTTCATAGAATTCCTTCAACATCTCTGTCAAGTCGTCTACCTCTCGTGCTCTTCTCTTGTGTGCCATATCTCACCATAACAATCATGTTTCTCTTTCAAAACATACAACCAACTCAAAATAGAGCCTCTCAAACTCCCTCTCAACTTGCAAGACTTCTCACACACTCACGACAAACTTATGGAAGCTTCTCTTTCACAACTTGCAACACACTTAGTAGAATTCTCTTTCATAGCTTGCATCTAACTCATATAGGAGCCTCACACACTCAACCCACAAGTAAAAAACCTTGCTATGATACAATTGGTGTAAGCACTAGAAAGGTGTTACAGTCAAATACTACCTTTATATCTATGTTGCTAGGGTTGGATACTTATCCATGGACACACATTAACACATATTTGGACTTGATGCACTTAACACATCTTTATTACATTCAACTTTAAAACATTACATTAAAAACACATTCACACTCACATTCTTAAACATGTATCCCTACAGGCTTATTATATAACATAAAAGAGTTTTAGACTCTCACATAATTCCTCTTGAACTGATACAACTCTCTGTTATGCTCTTAGAGAGTTCTACTCCTTCACAACTCGTCCCTCTCTCCAAAACTTGACTTCCTTCTAAATCTCATATCCCCTTGACATCCCAAGCTTAATGGGATGTCTTTTCAACTTACTTGAAATCCACATGATGTAAAACAGTTTGGCATCATTTAGTTTTTGTAACTAAATGCTAAACTATTAGTAATAATTCCCTGGTACTCATGCGACATTTTAAAGCCAAATGACAGTTACTAAAACTATCATAACTTTATAATTGTTTATCTAATTGATATAAAATTTGAAACACATATTATACACTACTATTTATACTATCTCACAAAATTTTCACATCTAATTCTTGCCACAAGTTATCACAAGTAAAAAAACATCTTACCAAGTGTCGTAAACTACACATATGACATTTTCAGGCTTAAAGACAATTACCCAAACTAACATAACATTATCAAAGTTTATCTAAATGATCTGAAATTTGATAAAAAACTTATAGACTACATTTTATATCATCTCACCAAATTTGGCCATCCAAATCTTACCGCATAACGAGAGACATCCTTCCATGTATTATGACATAAATTGGTAGTCCTATTTTGCGGTGACTCTAAATAAGTTAAATTTTAGTGTAGAGGTTATAGGTTTCAAGTGTTATGATCTCACCAAATTTCATCATCTAATTATTACCACAATTAAATAACCATTTATGACAAATGTTCATGTCTTAATAGTCCATGTAGACTGACAAAAAAAGACAAAATATCTCTGCACTTCCTTGCAACAAAGTCAAACTTTTGCAACATCAATTTATAGGTTAATAAGCTCACACCAAAAAGATCACAACTCAAAAACCCAAGCAAACACACCGCACTTTATTTTTGGTTGATGCAAGATTACAAAAACTCTTGGATGTTCTTGCATCAACTTGAAAATGGATGGCCTTGACCTGAAATAAATAATATTCAGACTTAGCTTATGACTGTTAGAACGCTGAAGAATTGAAATAGGAATAAATAGTTCTCTTTTGCTAACTGACTTTATCAAACACATGAGAGAGTTGTTGTGAAACATTTTGATTCAAAAAAGTGATTATTAGAGTGCAGGAGAGAAAACCAGACAAGGGGACAAGGTCTTAATGTGGCCTTGTCTGGCTAGTGCACTCTTGTCTCAAAATACCAGAGGCTATTGGCATAAGTTTGGCAAGAGCTTGTGTGCTGAATAAGGATGAATGTAATTGAAATAAGGATGTATGTATGATATTTGCAGTGTTTACAAGATAACGAAGACTCTCTTATAGATTGTGAGTTAGCAAAATGGCGAATAGACCAAGTAAGGGTAATGATGTCAAGAATAAACATTGTCAAACAATTAATGATTAATTTCATGTGTCTATAGAGAATAGTTGTGGGAGGTTGACATAATCTTATTTTGAAGAGAGAAGTGTGAGGAATAGGGGAGTAAGCATGGTTGACTTGGGAGAGTGACCTATCTTGAGGATTAGGAGATTGGGTTTTGTTAGGTTTTAGTATATTTATAATAGAAGACAAAAATATTTAAGATAATTTTTATATTTATTATAATCTTTAAGAGTTTTTTTCATAGTTTATCCAAAATTTCACTTTATATTTGATACGATCTATCAAAAAATCTAATCGTATTTTACGATTAAAAAATACAAAAATAATTATACAACCATCAAATGTAGTACTTGACCATGACCTCTCCTCCACCCCTTCTAACAAATAGATTTTTAAATATTATATAAATAAAAAAATATTTTATTTTTTAAAATTGGCACATGCTCCTTAAAAAACCCCCGCTTACAAACAAGAGCCTCACAAAGGATACTTATTTTATTTATTTTCTATTTATTAAGAATAATGATAAATATAAAATATTTTAATTTAATGGAGAATATTTATATATGAAAACAAAAATATAATATAATTTAAAATGTTTTGGATATTACCGTATGGTATTTAAATAAATGTTTAGAATTTAAAATAAAAAATGATATGAAAGATGTGTCATGGACATGGGGTCGTAGTTATGGTTAAGGCTAACCTGGAATTTTTGTGTGACACGTAGCTCCCTCCCATAACTCCAGGGAACCGGATACGATATTAAATCACACTCCGGGGAATGTGAACAGTCCCTGGATCTATAATATATTCCATACAACAAACATATAGTAAATCGTTTTGCCGTTGGTGTTGGATCTGTTATACCTCCCATAAATACAACTATCTGAAGAATAAGCTGCGGTTGGACGTGATATTCTGTTCATGAATCATCATCCATGGCTCCTACGAGGCTCTTGTTCACTGCTTTGCTCATTCTGCAATGCGGGATTGCTCACTCTGCAGGCCAAAACAGATTTATTCTTCTAGGCCCTAACTTCCATAATAGCTTAGTGTCTGATGGAGTTGATGAAACCCATTTAATGGATCGGCCAAATTCTTCTTTAACAGATTTGGATTCTCTTAAATCCAATTCTTCTTCTGCAGAGTGTGAACAGACTTATGGGTTTTTGCCTTGTACAACAACAGTATTTGGTAACCTGTTTTTGCTGGCGGTTTACGGTTTCATGATGTTCAAGGCGGCCTCCTTTCTGTCTGATGGGAGCGAGCTTCTTTTGAGTGTGATGGGTCCTGGCATTGTAGGTGGCTTGTTTCTTCCAGTACTTGGAGCTTTGCCCGACACCCTGCTTATATTTGGTAAGGTTTATGCCTATTTCGGTTTTTGAATCGCACGATTAATTTAAAAAATTTGACCATGTATTGGAACTAGGGGTCTTATTTTAAGAGAGCATTTTTATTGGATAACTTGGAGGGTAATATACAACAATCACGGTATAGTGGGGGCGTGATCTTCCCAGATTTGAATCATGGCCATCCTGGCAGGAAGCAGTAACATTATTTCTTACTTTCACTAGTGAAACTTTATTGTTTTCTTATCAAATAGCAGTTTTTGGACGACTAGTAGTCACAATCACTCCTCCGATGACCAATCTCTCATGAGTAGTCACTCCTGTTACCTATCTCTTACGAGCTTGAATGGCCCACTTGCAAGTTGGCACGCGTTGCATCAGGCGATACTCGCAGTGGTGAAGTGGTGGGATTGGAAGTGGCAAATGAGCCATCACCTGGTATCAATCGGCACTGCTAGCACTTGCACCGAATGTCACAAGATGAAGTAATCCTCAACAGCTGTTTCTTTATCTACAATTGAAAAGCCGGCTTGTAAAACACATTATGACTAGATCATGCAGGTTATAATCCTGCAACTGGCTAAACCCAATGCATAGAAAGAAAATGGAAAGTACGGGATGTCAGGGTTTTTTAAATTTAGAGGTGCTCAGTTCTAGAGAAGATTTTAGTTCTAGTGTGTGTCCTATGTACGATCGAGGTCTCATGGTTTGATTTCAATCTATTTCATCAGTTTTTTTAATAGATAATTTGTAGCACTCAGGGATGCCTGAACTACGCATAGGAAATGCACCTTTGAGCTTAGAACACCTTAGGTTTAGAAGCCATTATTGACATTCTAACACAAGAATCTTTTCCAGCTGGGCATAAACCTGGGTCACCATTATGGCAATGGCTCTGTCTTACTCCTGCACGATGGCCAGTTGCACTTGTGTATTACAGTGAATTGCACGTTTGATTTAATTTTTGCGAGTGCCTAGGGTCTTATTAACAGTGAATATTGGATCCGAGAGTTTTGTTTTGTTCTGTGGGGCAGCTATGTTTAAGTAAAATAACTTCTCCAATAGTTAAGTAACTAAATCATATTGCTTGCAGATTCCGGATAACCTGCATAGTCCTTTTTGGTCCAACGTCTCCATGAGCTACCTTACCCATTCTCAGGGAGATGTGTGAGGTAGCTCGCTTGAAAGGTTGGACCAAAAAACAACTACACAGGTTATTAAAAAAACTAGTAGCAATATGAATTCCTGTGAAATCCTATGTTCACTAACAAAATTATATTCCAGAAGCTACTAGCAATATGAATCCCTTCCAAAGCCTCTGTTTGCTGACAAACTCATTGCTTGACAAGATAAGGGGACCCCCAATAGCTGGTCCTTGATTCTGCAATTGGAAAAATCACTTCTAAGGTAGGTAGATCATGCAGGCTATAATGCTGTGTTCTGAGACAGGCTTCATTGTTTTTTGTAATTTTGTAAAATTATCATTATGTAAAAACTTAAAAATAGGGAACATGATAAGAACTGTCTAAAAAGGCTACAAATAACAGGGACAAACAAGCATTTGGGATAAATTTTCTAGTGTATTTATCTTTTAGGTGAGTTCAAGTGCTTTAAAGTTTAAACAGTTTACTGCAGAAATCCTGTTCCTGTTTTCCTCCTCATTTCCAAAATTATAGTTTCACAAGAAAACTTGGACCAAAAGCAACTACACTGGTTATCCAAAGACTGATAGCAATAAGAATACTTGTGAAAGCCTTTGTGCGCTAACAAAATTTTAGTTTCATAGGCTCACTCCGAACATTGGACTGAAAACATCTAGGTTATCTAGAAAGAAATAAATTATACTAATGCCCACAAATGACCATAAGTAGGTCAACGGGACTTGAGAATACATCCAATTTATATAGAAGGTGCTAGGGTAAAAGGACCCTAGGATTAAAGACTAACTAAATAAAAAGTAATTAAAGCACTGGAAATAAACAAGGGGTAAACCAAAGTAGTAAATCCCCAATCCATGTGGTTAAGGTTCCAATACAAATAGCCATGTGGGGGGAGCAAGAACCCCCAAAGAGCATGGGTTGGTGAAAGTCATAAGGATTGGATGCTAGTCCCATCAAACATCTCTGACCATGCTTGGGACAGAGGAATCATTTGTGTCATCCTTTATCACTATGAAAGGGCCAATGTAGGATCAAATAATGCTCATCAGAGAGTGTATGGGGCTAGGGGGGCCAGGCTGGGTAAAATCTTAAGAGGAAGCAAAATACACATCGCGGAGTCCCTCCTAACATCCAAGGCCAAAGAAATACCATGGCAACGAAGAAACTTGTAATGTGTTCTTGTCCCCGTGATCTGAGAAGCAGTCAAGGAGGAGCACATCCATGATGCTGAGGAGGAGCAAAACCATGATGCTGAGGAGCAAAACCATGATGTTGAGAAAGAGTAGATTCGTGTTGCTGATAGTGTGTATTAGGGAACCTTAGCAGTCGTGTTGTGCAAAGACGAACGCTGCCTCATTGACCCACCCCCCTCAGTGTGTGAAGCAACAATATCCAAAGGGCGCTTAATGTTGCCAAACCTTCATGATGGAATGAAAGAAATAGGTGTTCAACCTAGGGGATTTAGGGGCCCCCTATAGGGACTTGTGTCGAAAGGTGACAACCTCCCGAAGAAAAAGCATGAGGCATCATTGGTTTTGGTTTTTAAAGAAAGTGGATAGAGTCTCCCAAGTCTTTATAAAGACAATGGTATCTCCCTCGAATCTCATAATAAATGGGGCATCTAAAAATGAAGTGCTCCTCGGTCTCCACCTCCTAAAGGAAGCAAAGACGACATATTCAGTCCTTGTGTAGAATATGATGCTTAGTCTCAAACCACAATTGGTGCAAGCACATTCCCAACTGGCCCGAGGAGGAACCTTAGGCCATGAGACCAATGATGTTAGAGATTAGTCAAGGGTCAAGATGACGAATGACACCATCCACCACATGCAAGAAATGCTTAGCGTAAAAGGTAAGCTTGGGGCTGAATGGCTGAGGATAAGAGGTCCAAGTGACCTAAATGTACTGCCTGTGCATATTTTTTTTGATAGCTCTAATGATGACCTCCTTTGAGGGAAGAAGTCGAGGAGGGGCATCCAGGGTACTTGAAAGGAGGTAACCTATCAATAGAGATGCCAATAGTCGAGGGGAGAAAATTAGTCTTAGAATACTATCAATGCTGACGTCTATTGGGGCCCAATGATGCAATCCTCTCTGAAGAATAGAGGGCTAAGTATTGATACCTCTCATAGCTTGAAGTTGAATCCCCCATGGTTTTGAGTTTGTGAATGTAGATGGTAAGCGTGAAGGCAGTCTTAAGGCGCAGAGGTTGAGTAACAAACTCAACTTGGATGATGCAAGGAGGAACGATTTGTTTGCAATGGAACATACAATGAATTATGAGAGTTTGGAGCCCAATCAATGGACACTAAACAAGGTCCCAAACCTTGAACACATACAAAACTACAGGCTTGATGACTATTGAAGAGGCACATATTCAAAGGGATATTCTGGAAGTGGATATGAAAACATTGGCACTCCTAGGCAAAAAGGGAGGCATATCCCTTGCAAAGGCAACCCCAAGAGATAGGCTTCATATTAAAAGATGGTGTGAAAAAGTGGACCTCCAAGTAGGTGTAGGTCAATGCAATCTCCAAAGGTTCCCCTTTTTAGAGGAATTGGAACCGAGAAAGAGAACGTTTGGAGGTGTTGAATATCACTACCTTAGTTTTGCTAAGGTTGGCCACCATCTAATGAAGCTCACAAAAACAAGCAAGGGCATCAAGTTGTCTCTTGAAACCATCAATAGAGTGAGAGAGGAGAACAATGTCATACGAAAAAAAGTATGGCTATCACCACATCATGTAAAATGCAATCATCATTTGCATGGGTATGTTTTTGAAGAAATTCCTCTAGCTCATTGATATGAATGCTGGAGATGGTTGGTGAGAAAGCATCCGTACTTGACAACTGTGTTTCTCTTACAAAGCTAGAAAGACTGTGAGAAGTACGAAATTGGTTGACAACTATTGTTTAGAACATCCAAGTGGTGATAATGAGAGACTATGGAATGCCAACATCACACAACTTCTAGAAAAGCAGATGTCTTGAAATCAAGTCAAAGGTGTTCCGGAAGTCTATGAAACAACACTAGCCCTCCCTATTGTACTTGTAGAGAAAAAAATAGAAGATGGTGGTGGAATGGAGACAATGACAATAGGCTGGTCTAGGATGTTGTAAATGGAAATAGCATAGGAAACCCATGCTTTGGGGTTGATATCAGAAGCAGGGGTTTTCGTTGGGAGGAGAGTACGCCAAAAGCTCTTAGAAGAATGGTTGAGGTCAACAAGGAGAGCAAGTCATCCAGACATAAGAAACTCAAGTTTATTTCACATGAGAAAACATCGATAATCTCTATGAGTGAAGGGCATGGAGGTAGTGTTTTGTGCTAGGGCAAAACGAAGACTTTGATGCAAGGATCATACTTGTCATTGTACGAACAGTTCATAGGTAGGACCCATGGTGATGTGGTGAGTTAGAGTAGTGTACAGTGTGGGGATAGGAGTCAAGGGTTGCATCCTAGAGGGCACAACATAAAAACTCATAAATGGACTCTGTAGTGGGAAGAGAAAGGGAATAGTATCCAGACATAAGTTGGGAGAGTTGGGCATCATAGTCAATGGTGTACTCATCATCAAAGTAGATTGTGGTGTGGTGAGTCTTGGGGGCGTGGTGGGAAGTAGTGAGGGATAGGAATGAGATGCCACATGGAGGGTGAAAGTCAAGGCAACATGGTTGGTAAATGGGAGAGCTGATGGGAAATAAGGAAATTCCGTATGTTGGGGAGTGCAAGTGAGAACATATCCATGTATATGGAATGGACATCAAAAGGTACCAATGATAATCTAGGCTTGAGGTTGTCACGAATGAGGCAAGCCACTCCACTAGATCTATGGGTCTAATGTTGGTAGGCCAAGATCCAAGCATGACTTGTGATTGAAGTGAGGGTCCGCTCATAGCTCTCGTGGGTATTAGTAAGAAATATGATATCTCATGAACCAACAACATACTAGAAGGTAATTGGAGAAGACCATAACGTACCATAATGGAGATGTCACATCTCCTGCTGAGAGCCAAGGTCGACATCAAGCTAATGGTCCAAAGCATGACCATCTAGGAGGGGAAGAGTCACAAATTATATCCCTATAGCCTTAAATAACAACCCACTTGTTTTCTGTTGTGGCCACTACAACTTGAGTGTGAACTTTCTGATGCTTCTCCACCTAGAGTCATGTGAGGTTTGTATCTTAATAATTTTTTCAAGGGAGGGAGAAGAGTTTCTTTTTTTCCTTGAGCTTGCTTTTCTGCTGTTCGGAATTGGATAACAAGGGTGTTGTTCGACGATGTCCAAGCTCTGTTAAGGGAGATAACCTTTAAGTGTAAATATTCATGCAAGAATGTGTGACTTGCCTGTAAGGGATCAGCTGCCCTAGGGAGGTCACGTACACAAAGGTTTAGTAGCTTTGTTTGTCGTGCCTTTTCATCTTCAAACTTCGCTTGGACAGCCATCTCAACAACTGGAGGTGCCTTCTTCCCTTTAACCACTTGCACCCACAAATTTTGTTCGTCAACTTGTTTTTGAGTAGATTGTTGTTGGGTCGTGGTTTCCTTTTTTAGGTGCTCATGCTTGTTCTTAATTTTTGAAATCACTTCATTAAGCTGCTGAAAGGATGGTGAATCAGTAGGGGTGACTTGGATTTGCTCAATTTTAGCAGTTCTTGCCTGCAAAACGGCAATAATACCTTCTCTCGTAATTATTTTTGGAACACCAACAAAAGGTCTTGAAATTTGGAACCTAATGTCTCAATTCCAGATATCCAGCTACAAAGACTGGTGTTTTTTTTTGGTGACAAAACCCTGTGAAGGCAAGGAGTGTTAAACTACCATGTTAGAGGGAACTCCATGTGGAATGCAGCCTCTGTTTTCTGTAGAAACCTGCAGATTTGAATGCCCAGAAATTTTGCCCTAGACTGCAAATTGTTCATGGTACTATTCACGTGTACTGTTCACATGTACTATTCACCGATGTATAAATGTAAACTTCAAAGGAGGTTGAAAAATGTACAAAAGAGGGCTCTGGTGTTACAGCGATATATGAATCCCTGCCAAAGCCTCTGTTTGCTAACAAACTTATAATTTGACAAGATAAGGGACCCCCAATGGCTGGTCCTCTATGTACAATTGGAAAAAACACTTCTAAGGTTGGTAGATCATGCAGCCTATAATCATGTGTTTTGAGACAAGCCTCACTTTGTTTTTGTAATTTTGTAAAATTATTATTATGGAAAGACTTAAAAGCAGTGCATATGATAGGAATTGTCTAGAAAGGCTAAAAATGCAAGGGGAAAACAAGCAACTGGGATAAATTTTCTAGTGCATTTATCTTTTAGGTGAGCTCGAAAGCTTTAAGCAGTTCAGTGCTGAAGTCTTGATCCCGTTTCCCTCCTCATTTCCAATCTCTTATTCCTTTCTGATAATGTGAATGTTGTAATGTGTGAATGCTTAGTTATTTTCCATGATTTCATTCCCCTTTAAGTTTAAGTATGGTTTCTTGTTTAATTATTTTATCTGCTCCGCATTTACAGCTTAGAGTTATTTCTTCCCTGGCAACAAAAACCCGGATTTTTAATGTGTTGGACGACACAGACATACTGCAACTAGTTGAAAGCCAATTCTTAGCATAGACACTTCACTAATGTGCGAGATGGAAGAAACTCATTATATGTTTCTTTTTTCCTCTTTTGTCCCGTCAGGACTCCTAGATGAATAATTTACTTCTTGTGAGAGTGGGATTACTTGAAAAAGGTTGCTGGCCCATATATCCATGAATTGGTAGTGATACATGATAAGGAAATTAGAAGTTCCAATTTCAGCTGCAAATAAACTATGAACAATATATAGAAGAAAAGGATCAGCACATGAAGTTGGGTTTTTTAAATTTAGAAGAGATTAATTTTGGTGTAGTTTATTTTTTGCTAGGTAAATTGGTCTGTAATATGGGAGCACCTTTTAGAGTCTTATTAAGAGGAATATATTTTACTTTAGGTGACAAGTCAGCCACCTTATACACTGCCTTGGGACAAGAATTGATTGAAAGCCATCTCTTTTGCTAGGGTGTGAACCGGGACCATTGTTTTCATAACTGAGCAGATTTCAGTCCCAAATCATTGTTTATGATGGGCCTTGTAGCATCGGTTTCTCATAGAAACAAGACTATACCTTGATATTTTATCTGCAACGCCTTGACAATTTCTTAGAAGGAATACAATTTTTTGCATTTTGAGATTGTGGCAAATGTTTCAAAAATCTGCATTCTGCAAACCTCAATTTATGCCTCAATGAATGCTTGACTGGGGTAATGAACTTACTATATCGCAAAAGCAGATTCACCTCAACAGATTGCAATTCAATAAATAGCATGAAAAGATTAACAACAATCACTCGCAAACAAGAACATAATAAAGTAAATCCACACAATATATGTGAAATGAAGAGAAAAATACTGAAATTTATGACTAAGCCACTTTGGGGGGGTGTTTTACTAGAAAGAGGTTTTACATCAGAATGTAATAAACATAAACATTTAACTAGGTCCAATCCTATGTAAAACAGTAAAATAGATCTAATTAATTGATTCCAATTCCAGAGTAATAAATGACAAAGGGAGTTTAGAGATTTATCTTTCTTTGGTGCAATTGATCTGCATGTGAGCCTGGTGCTCTTCTCCTGCTTCTGCAGCTCCGTTCTCCCAACAACACCTTGCAAAACATTCAAAAACAGGGTTTGGATGTAGAAACACAAATTTTTGCATTTTGAGATTGTGGCAAATGTTTCTAAAATCTGCATTCTGCAAACCTCAATTCATGCCTTAATGAATGCTTGACTGGGGTAATGAGCTCAACATATCGCAAAACCAGATTCACCGCAACAGATTGCAATTCAACAAATAGCATGAATAGATTAACAACAATCATTCGCAAGCAAGAACATAATAAAGTAAGTCCACACAACATATGTGAAATGAAGAAAAAAATACTGAAATTTATGACTAAGCCACTTTGAGGGGTTGTTTTTCCAGAAAGAGGTTTTACATCAGAATGCAATAAACATGAACATTTAAGTTGGCCCAATCCAATATAAAACAGTAAAATAGGCCTAATCAATTGATTCAAATTCCAGAGCAATAATTGACAAAGGGGGTTCAGATATTTGTCTTTCTTCAGCATAGTTGATCTGCATGTGAACCTGGTGCTCTTCTCCCGCTTCTGCAGCTCCATTCTCCCAGCAACACCTTGCAAAATGGTAAAAAATGGGGTTTGGTATTGGGGGGCTGCCTCAGTCAGAGTCCCTTTTGGGGGCAAGTCATGAAAACAACATACAAGTGTAATCTAATCCAGCAAGTAGTGCAATGCAACATCCCAACCCTTATTATTTCAATAATTAATGCTTAATAAATTCCTGTAGAAAATAGATTCTCTTTAGATGTACCCGAGTTGGCCGAACTTGTGCTCTTGAAAGGGAAGTCAAAATTTCACATCTTGCAGGGGGTAAGGTATGTATGCCTCGTATTTGAAGCACAATTAGGTGCCTCCTTTATAATGGAAGTACTAGGTGGTCTCATATGCTATAAGCTACCTTCGTGGACTTAAAAAAGGACTTTCCTTTCCTTTTTTCCCATGTCTTTCTCCTAAATGATCTACAAGGCATATCTATTTATAAGAGATATTTGAAATTAAATTAAACACTATACACACCCATGCTGACTTTTAATGGTAAGGACTTAAAAAGAGGGGAAGGGGGAATGCAAGTGCCCTTGACTTTACTTAGATGGGAGCTAAAACATAAAGTGAGATGAGGATAAGAGGGGATCTTTAAAATTAGCTGGTGTAAGCTAGAGGGTCCACAACAGGAGGGGGATTTTTAAAATAACTAGTGTAAGTTAGAGGATGCACAATAGAAGGGGGATTTTTTAAAATAAGTTGGTATAAGCTAGAGGATGCACAATAAAAGGGGGATGTTACTCGTTCGAAGTCAACGAGAGGGCACATAATAACCAATTTAATCCCAATTATCCAACATAAGCCAAACATGCTAAATCAATATAATTCAACACTAAATAATGCCATAGGACCATTTTTTTAGGTGGCATGTGAACTGCGTCGCCGTCTCTGTAGAATCTGAAACGTCCTCAGTGATTGCCTTCAATATAGAAGCCAGTGGAAGAATGATTGGTGATTGTCTCCAAATATGTGGGGGAAAATATATGTAGTGTGCTTGATGATCGCCTCCAAATATATGGGGGAAAATATTTGTAGTGTGCTTAATGGGTATCATCATGTAACTGAAGATAGAATAAGTGGATCATATGCCTCTCTTTTGAGGTGTGGGATGAACCTTTATATCATACATCTTAGAAGAAAAAGATTACACGTACCATGTGTAAAATAGTAACCATAAAAGTGCTAATGTATAATAATAAGATGACATTATCGTTAAAAAACATTTATAACATATTTTGGTATGGTCATAAAAAAATGGTATTTGTTGTTGAAGCACATTTATCACATATTATGATATAATCATAGAAATATGGGTTTTATCATTGAAGCACTTTAATCATACATTATGATGTAATCATCGAAAGATGGTATTTATCGTTGAAGCACATTTATCACACATTGTGATATAATCATAGAAAGATATGTTGGCCTCTATATAGTTAAGTTTAATCAATACAAGCACAAGAGTAGTGAATTGCTCCTGAGAAACCAAGTATAATCGATGTGAGTACAAGCAATAGTATGCCCTCGTGTAAACTAAATGTTGGTAATGAGCATGGCAAGTGCATGCCTCAATATAAGCAATATATAATACCTATAGGCATAAACAATAATATGTCCTTAATGTGCATAAGATGTAGGTAATGAATCATAGCAAGGGCATGCCCCCAATATAAACAATGTATAACATGGGCATATGATGCCCCGTAGTGGGAAATATATGATTGATCTAATTGCAATAATGACATGCCCCATTATGGCCAAGACACAATGTTAATGTTAGAATGACATGCCCCTTGTTGGGCAATATATGATCAATCTTTGTGAATTAATGACATGCCCAATATGGCTAAGGCATAGCCAATGTAAGTGAGCACACAAGGGTCCTTGCCCTAAATAGTCGCATGATATGGATCATAGCTACGCAGGCAAAGACATAAAACATCCAAATCATGGCGAATATGGGATTGTGGGACACATGGATACCAAAACAATAAAGTGAAAAATAAATAAGAAAATCAAGCATACGTACATAGAAAAGTATGTGAACGAAATATCAAAAAATAAACACCTAGGAAAAGAAAGGAACAGTCCAAAAAATGATAAACATAGCCAAGTGGCAAATGAAATCTGCGAAAAACGATTTAAGGAAAGGAAAATGACCTGTCACTAAAAGAACAATCAAAACAAATCATGGCGCGTATGGGATATGGGGATACAAGGTGACCAAAACAATAAAGTGAAAAAAAAATAACAAAATCAAGCATATGTACACAAAGAAAAGTATTTGAATGAAATACAAAAAAATTAACTCCTAGGAAAAGAAAGGAACAGTCCAAATTGTGGTAAACATAGCCAAGTGATAATGAAATATGCGAAAAACCCATGTAAGGAAAGGAAAATGACCGGTCACTAAAAGAACAATCAAAAGAAATGAAAGTCAAAGCAATGTAAAAAAATCATAAGAAAATGCCTCACAATGCCCCCAGAGCCAATTGTGAATCCATGATCATATGCATTTAGTGTAGGTCCCACATCTAACTCAAGATAGCAACTAAATAAATATACCGTATGCAAATAGATGGTAAAATGTTTAAGCATAAGGTATGTTAACAAAACTAAACAATGATATCACAAAGTCTTGACGAATCATGATAAGATATACGTCTTGAAGCATGTGACCACGTAGTATCATAAATAGGAGGTGAATCTAGTAAGTCATCCATAGGAAAATCGGTGTCTCTGGTGTATTGATATGTAGTGTTGAGTTCAACTTGCATTGCGGTCACACTATGTAAGAGCTATTTCTTCACTATCATTGGTGTTTGTATTTGGTCTTGATACACTTTTTTATTAGGTATCCATTTGAGTTCATATTGAGGTTTATCTTTAGGTATCCTATGGGTACTGGTAGATTGACTCTTACGACTTGGTATTTTCATTGTTGCATCTTTGATTTTAATATCACCACAATGGATAAGGCCTTTAATTTTGTTCTTTAGAGAAAAACATTTATTTGTTGAATGACTTTTAACTCTATAATACACACAATATAAATTTACATCATGTGTCTTGATAAGTGGCAAAGTAATCTTGTTGTAGTCAAGTAGATTATTCAAAATTGTGCGTGGATTATCAACAAATTTAATAAATTGCATGCCTTCTTTACAAGAAGCAACAAGGTTTTTTCGTGGTTTCTATATATTATTGACAAATCTTCTAGTATCAATCGTTTGTAGCAATGCCTTCTTTATGAGAAGGCACAAGGTTTTTTCGTGGTTGTTCTGTATTACTGACCAATCTTCTAGTATCAATCATTTGTAGCATGTGGTCATTGTTTGGAATATTGAGACAAACTATTTTGGACGGCAGAACATTATAAAGCACACATCTCATATGTAAGCACATGGGCGCATAAGAGTTCAACCTCGAGTGTCTTAGACTCATGACAAAGGTTGTTAAAAGATGGATATTCATTAAAAAGCACTTTGTCTTTGAGAGGTGGTAGAAGTCTTAGTAAATATGTATTGTTGTTCCATATTTGATGGTTGGTTAAGCAACCAATGCATTCTAAGTTTGAATTGAAGCACATAATCATGACTGTTCTCATGTGACTGTGTTTGATAAATGGTATATACTCAAAAGTTGCATGTAGGCCTTATTGGTGATGAATAGTGCTAAGAAAGCCTCTTCTAACATAGGAAAGGAATATATGGATCCACCTCGTAAGGTATGCAACCAATCCAATGCGTAATTTGTCAACTTGGAAAGATCTTAAGTAATAACTTATCATGATGAACGTAATTTTTAAGGGAAACATAGAAAGTCGTAAGGTGCTTATAGGGATCTCCATTTCCATCCAATAAAGAGTGCTTAGGCATGATAAAACCATGTGGAAAGGGAGAGCTTGCAACCTTTTGTGCTATGGGGTTTGATAATATAACATGGGAATTGGCCTTAGCAGTTAGGCTCATGGGATCCAAGAGACAAAATTTGAACTTGTCTTTGTAATTCATCTATTGCACCCATCATAATGACTATTTTGGAAGTTGGTATAGCTGTAGTAAGAAGTGGATGAGTCAAGGGAAGAGGCTTATCATTAGTTGCAAAAACGAAAACCCTACTAGGTTTAGGTTGGGGTGTGGGTAACTCTTGCTGAATAGGTGACACGTGTGAAGGTAAACAATCATTAAGCACATTCGAAGGAAAAGGGCAATAACTAGAAGCAATTGGAACATCATTTAAAACTCAAGCATGATGTTGGCTAGCTACTACTTTCAACATGTCTATAATCTTAGGGTTTTCCATATTTCAGCTTTCAAAATCATAATAATTTTCATTTGCAGTCCAATAATCATCTTGAGAGGCACACGCATTTATATCATTATCACATTGGCATGCAAAGGAGGAGTATGAAGACAATCATTTTCATTCACATTATGTTCTATAAAAGAATCGACATCTTGTTACATTCATTGAGGCCTAAATCCATATTGTTCTAGCTTATTTTGCTTGAGGTTAACATATTTTTCATCAGTGTTATCCGCATAACTATCTTTTTTATCATTTTAAAAAGACATGGAATTCCTAGAAGTATTTTTAACATTATGAAACGATACGTCTAATGGGTGAGCCATTACAAGCATGCTAAGGTGCTCAACACACACAAGAACAAGGGCCAAAATTCGTTTGTAGGTCCTCCGATGCCGCCTTTAATTCCTCTTCGACGTCAAATTCTTCTTCCTTGTCTTTGGTGGCAACTTCAATGTCGAATAGTTTCTTCTTTGCACATGTATGCCCTCTACTGTATTTGCTATCACAATTAAAACATAATATTTTTGCCTCCTTTTTTTCAACTTGTTGAGGCATTAATGTGGTTGGTTGAGGGAAGAACTATTTGGGGTGCTATGATATTTGATGCCAGTTAATCTCTGTCTCCTAATAGCCAAAACCTTTTTATCTACCTTTCATGCCTTAGTAATAGACTCGTATAAGGTGGATCAAACAAGTGTATCTCATGTTTAGTGGGGTCCTTCAATCTTCCCAGAAACAAATCCTTCAATTTTTCCTCCATAGCAATCTCCACCCTTAATGATAATGTTTCAAATTGTTGAATATAATCCTTGACTGTACTTGTTTGTCTTAGCTTGGCCATTTGGCTTCACTAGTTATCCACCAAGATGCTACTATAGGGCGCTATTAGTTCCTCCACAAAAATTGACCATGTGACAATACACCTTTTCTTTTTCTTTTGATCACAAAGCCAACAATTCAAATTTGATCATGTTCTAAATACAGTGATGCCATTGCGACGTTTTATAGGCATGGGCCTTGGTGTAACTAAACAATATGCACCATTTGGTGAATCTAGTTAAGCGGGTCCTTGCCATCAAATTTGCACATATCCATCTTTGGCATAAAGTGTTGTGAACTAGAATTAGAATTGCTTGTGTGCTGATCCAACAAGCTACTTGGAGTAGAATCATTTGTCTCCAAAGTCTTGGATTATTGAACGGTTGAACCAATTATTGGAAGTCTAGCTATTTTCGGAGAGATGCTTTGAGCTGATCTATATCCAACTTCTGAGCCATATTGTTCATATCCTCCTTAATTGCCATGCCATCTAATCTTGCTTTGATATTTGCTAATCTAACTATTGCACCATCTTGTTCAGTTCCTCCTTAGTTTCCAAGATAACTAATTTGTTTGCAAGTTTATGAGCCATATTGAAAGCCAACTTGCTCATATCTTTATGGGTTGGCACACCTAATAAGCTTGCCTTGATTTTGTTCAATTTTGACTCAAAAGTGTTTGTAATCTCTTCCCAAGATGTGCTTTATGCCACCTTTGAATATGGGTTATCTTTGGTAGGTGTCTTCTTTGGTTTGCTGTGATTCTTGTTCTTGGCTTTGGTAGAAGCTCCCGCCATGATGTTTCACTAACCGGAGGTCAAAAATAGGGTTATGAGCAACCTATGTTAGTGTGATCACCTTGTCAAGACAAATCCAACAATTAATATATTGTACAGGGATGCAGAACCCTAAACCCACAAGTTTGCAAAAAAGCTAGGGTTTTTGGACGCCTATGCTATTGCAATTGCTTCATTGAGATGAATCCAATGACTGTTATATTGCACAAGTGCACAAAAACTTGAATCTATACATTTTCTTGTTTTATTTATACCTCGGTTTGCTTGGTGTAGACGAAAACCCTATATTCCCTCTAGATGAAAAGTTATTGATTTTGACCCACAATCAAAACTCGACAATCAATGTGTTGAAAAATCACTATTGAACATAAAAAGATCTAACAAAGAAGAAAATAATTGCAAGAAAAATAAATGATTTACTTGGAATACTAATTTTCACTTGTCTTTGTAGTCCTAATGCACCACAATTTTTTGCCCAAATCGAAGCTACAGTACCACTTGTAATGAACTTATTATATCGAAAAAGCAAATTCACCACAAGTGATCATAATCCAACGGATGGCATGAAAAGATTAACAACAATCACTCACAAACAAGAACATGTAATAGAGCAAATCCATTTAATATAATTGAAATGAAGAGCAAAATATTGAAATATATGATTGAGCCACTTTGAGGCAGAAGCCTCCACAATCCTTACAATAAGAACTGAATTTGTAATATGATGATCCAATACTCAAACATCACCTCCTATATATACCATAATTAGGCTATGGAGACCCTGATCCAATTAGGCAAATTACTACTAATATGAAATATAGTAATTATCAAAAGACTAAGTTATAAGTTATTTGCACCACAAGTTGGCCACGCAAATCCCGAGGCAACCAATAGGCTTAGGGCATAGCAAATGGACATCATATGTCGCTTAAACTAGGTTCTGCTTTTAAAACCAGAACCTTCTTTGACCTTATGAAGGTAGGATGGCATAACAATCAATACACCTTTCACTAAGCTAAGTTAGCATTTACTTATATTCTGTAGTTGGGCTAAAATGCCCATGTTTAAAGAAGAGATGCGCCCCTTTCATCTCTTGAACATTTCTTTCTATAAATATTATTGGGGAAATTCAGTTTGCCCCATATTCCCTTCCATTGTTCTATGGCTTTATCAAGCAGATGGTCAATGCTCTTGTTTTGGGAGATTCGTGGTATCGGGCACAAACTTTATCTCTTTGCTTCCCGGCTTTTTGGTTTTGATTTTTATTTAAAACCAATGTACTAATCTTCAGTCTTTGAATTCAGTTCTTTGTTTTTTGGGTATATGGTACATGTGAGAATGATACACCAATGATTAATTTGGCTGTTATTCTCTCTTAAACATTGTGAGGTAATTGGTATTATGATAATTCTGACAATCAAACTTCCGTGCTCTATTTTTTTTTAATTTATTCAAACTGGGGGGAATTTAGCATGGAATGGTGACAAGCTGCCATGAAACTTATGCAACAAGCCATTTGCATAATATTTTGACTTTGTAAAATGTTTTGTCAAGTTTTTAAGTATTTTAATTCAATTGATTTCACAAGCATCTGCTAGATTCAAAATGAGTTTAAAGGACCAAGATGTCCTCAATTCAATGTATCAATGGTATTCTCGAAATATACTATAGATATCTTAGTTGAAGCCTTACTTTAAAATGGCAGGTTATTCCTTTAGTGTTCTAGCCCTATATGTGGTATAGGGCACCAAACTCTCTCTCTCTCTCTTTGCTTCCCGGCTTTTTTGTTTTGGTTTTTATTAAAAAACCAATGTACTAATCTTCAGTTTTTGAGTTCAGGTTTTTTTTGGGTATATGGTAAATGTGAGAATGATACACCAATGATTAATTTGGCTCATATTCTCTCTTAAACATTGTGAGGTAATTGGTATTATGATAATTCTGACAATCAAACTTCCATGTTTTAATTTTTTAAATTTGTTCAAACCGAGGAGGGATTTTAGCATGAAATGGTGACAAGTTGCCATGAAACTTATGCCACAAGCCACTTGCAAAATATTTTGACTTTGTAAAATGTTCGTCAACTTTTTTAGCATTTTTATGCAATTGATTTCACAAGCATTTGCTAGATTCAAAATGAGTTGAAATGACCAAAATGTCCTCATTTAATTCAATGTAACAATGGTATTCTCAAAATATACTCCAAATATCTTAGTTGGAGCCTTACTTTAAAATGTCAGGTTATTCCTTTAGTGTTCTAGCCAATTGACTTATTTGATTCGTATTTAGAAATGGTTCATGGAACACTCTATACTAGATGTTTTAATGGTACAAGTATGATCACCAAATTTCAAGCTTACTAGGCATTGCACATCCCAAAGGCTTAATTCTTGAGCTGTTAATCGTTCCTTTCTATTGGATACTAAAACTACTCAATCATATATAGCATATCTATAAGTTCACTGTACCATTGATTTATTTTTGACCACATGAGGTCATTAATATTGTTCTTTACTCTTTTCTCTCTTTGAGATGGAACTAATGTCTTCCCCATGGTTTAAAAATTCATACTCAAAGATAACTTGGCAGCCCAAAATTATGACTCGTACTCGGTACTTGGGAGTTTCTCAACAATTACTCGGCAACTTTGTCACTATTTAAAAAACATATAAATTTATTAAATAAACTTAAATAACATGTAAAACATTGTTAACTGACATGAAAAATGAATATAAAGAATGCACAATTATATTTTCTATTCAATTTCGACCAAAAAAGTACAAAGTACAAAGTTACAACTACAATGCTCACAGAGTCATAGACTATAGTGACTAATATGAAAGATCAAATATACATATCATCTCTAGTGCCTACTATAAGTCCGCTATAGTTGCCTCGCGGAAGTGGAAGGTAAAGATTCCTTCTCTACAACAACATCGTTTGCAAAGATATCCTTTGCATCCTCACCATACCCCCTGATGCCTTTGCTGCCCTTGATGCTATTACTTCTTTTGTGTCTCTTTCCAAATTTGTGATCTCCTCCATGATGAACATGCACTCCGCATCATCAACAATTCAATCGGCATTTGGATCAATATCATCAAAGTTAGTTGTCTCATAACTCTCTACCCCCTCCACTTGTCTCAGGGGAAGATGAATATTGTATTGCACAAAAACAAGGTTATAAGGTGTTGTGTTGTTAACCTGTTGTGTTTCTTTGTGTGAACAACTTCAAACATGCTCCAATTGTGTTCACACCTAGAAGAGCTACACTGTTGGCACAAAATGTGGATGGCTAGTCTTTGAAGATTTGGTGTTTTCGTACCAGAATCTTCCCACCACACATTTGCAAATAAGACATTTATTTTGTTAGTCAACTAGGCTTGAATAAATGAATGAAGTTATAGTAGTAGTATCTATGACTAACGAGACTAAAATGTAAAAACAAATGACTAAATTTGTTTTTCTTTGATTGAGAGGTGTTTCTTCTTTTAATGTTCAAAGTCGAAGAAAAGAGTCTCCCTATTGCATTCTCCACACCCACTTTCATCACTACCTCATCCAATATGTCACAGAAAGTGTTGCATTTTTTACTTGGTGGGAGACATCAATTGATTTCAAGAAGAGCAATTGCCCACCAAAAGTTACTAGAAAGTTAATCAATGTGCGGTTTTTCCCATCTATCCACCCATCTGACAAAATGATGCGAATGTTTGACGGAATACTCCAACAACCGGTCATTCAAATCATGAGTAGGAGCCTTAAACACCTTCTTGACAATAGTCAATGCAGCGACCTAGTTCTCAATATGAGTTTTTTGTCATATTGATTGAAATGTTGTAGTACCAAAAATTTATTGCAGCTATTCTTGTTTCATTGTGCACTTCCTTGTTCCAAGTGGGAAGGTTGTCCCCCAATAATTATTTTGAGGAACCAAAAAAGTAGTTGAACTATTTTCAGTAAATCAGTCCCTTCTCAGTGACTGACCCTTTGGAGTTGGGGCAATAGAAGAGACTTTAATGTCATAATCATCCCTTGCTGCGATCCTATTCTCTAGGACTGCAAGTGCATCAACTCTCTTATTTTTCCTCGGTATAAGCCACAAAGTAAACAACCATCTCTCTTTGAGCCTTAAACGTAGCTTGTTTGCATACTACCACATTATTTTCTGGTACTTGTGTGATGTGGTATTTGAGGCAATAGAGACCTCCACTCATCTTCATTTCACAATAATTGCAGATAACACAATTGTTCTTTGCTGCCAGTTCACAATGCTTCCAAGAAATGTTAAGAGACTTAGGCTTACAACGGTCAATTGAACCGGATGTTGATGCCATTCCTAAACAACAAGCTTCAACCTTATTTAAAAAAAAATGTTTTAAAATCTTACCATAGCTGTTAATTAAAATAAGAAGTAGAAGATGAAGTAGATATCATACTAGAAAGGTATAGTCTTAGTGAGGAGTACTTCAAAGTTCAAAGATAATTAGATTGCATACATTTGTTGATCTGTAAACTAGATAGATATTCCACACTAAGCTTCGCCAACATGGATTTTATAACTCCTAGCTCAACAAATGATTGAAAGGTTACTGTTTTAGGCAATGCTAAAACAGTAATAAATAGGTTCCCGAAATGAAATGTACAACTACTGAACATGAACATGAAGCGTGAAAATGAAACAAAGCATAAGAACATAAGAATTGACTTGGAGAAACCTGGAATGGGAAAAATTTTAGTGGGTGAGGCAATTGCACTCCCTTGCCACTATGTAATTCAAGAAATGTACAAGTTATTGTCAAACATGGCCTTCATGGATATAATTTTCACTACTATATCCAAAGCTCACACAAATTTGCTTTGCACTTCTCAGGGACTTCACATAACTCCAACACAACTGAAACAACCATATATAGCTAGGAAACAATGAGATAACAAGAACAAAGACTCAAACTGCCAAATTGCAATGTAAATCCAAGTTCAAGACTTCTCATTGTGTTCTCTGATGTCCTCTGCCTTTAAAAAAGGTTGTACTTATGCCGTCTCACCTTAGAATCCGCCAAAGATATCAAATGAACTGTCGTAAGAAAGTGATATTGTTTGCAACTGTTCCCATTCCCGTATTTTGTATGGTGGTGAAATTGTTGTAGTATGTAGACCGACGATTACAAAACTGCTTGGTACGGCGTCACCTGCAAATATCGGAGGTTATGCAACCACCACTTGTGCAAACTAGTGATTTTGTCAATTGTGACAAATCCCACAAATTCAAGAGCTGAAAATTGCTAACTTTACAATTCTGAGGATATCTGGGTCATTTTCATATTGATTTTTCCATTGCAACTTATTTGAACTGATGTTTTAATCTGTAGTGTCTTACAAGCATAATTACATAAATTGTTTATAGTGGAAACCATATTTTCTAGAAGCATGTATTAAATGCGATAAATCGTCGTACGTGAACAAAAATGATTCTTTCAACCCTGAAAATTGCTAGTCATACAATCAAAATAGTCAAACTCAGTAAAAATTGCAAAAAATCAGTAAAAAATGTTGAAAACTGCCAAAAAATCACGTTTTATACAGAAATCATGATTTATGTGTGTTTAAAACATGTTCTTTTGCTATATATATAGCAAAAACAAAAATTTTAGGGTCATTTTAAACTATTTTAAAGAGATTTTTCAACTGATTTTCCATTGAATTGCAAGGGGTAAAGCGAGAAGTCAGAGGCAAAGCGAGGTAAAGAGAGAAGTCAGAGGCAAAGCGAGGTAAAGAGAGAAGTCAGATGCAAAACAAGAACCCTAACCCTATTAGGTTAGGATAGGTTTTTTTTTTCAAATTTGAAATGTTGTTCAGTTAATATTTTCATCCGTGAAATACACCTAAAATATGAAAAACCCTAACCCTAACCCTAGTAGAGTTAGATTTTTTTAAAAAAATTTGAAATGCTGCTGTTCATTTGAACATAATTTATATTTTTAGCCATGAAATACACCCAAACTTGAAAAACCCTAACCCTAACCTTGGTTAGAGCAAGGCTTTATTTTTATTTTTTTGAAATCTTGTTGTTCATTTGAACATATTTAATATTTTTAGCTGTGAAATAAACTTAAAACTTGAAAATGTAATATTTAATTATATAAGTACTAAGTACTAACAATTGTAAGAACACAAAACATTACATTGAGCAAAACAAAAAACAAATAAAACATCTCTAAAATATTATTTTTTTCTTCCAGTAATTTGTCATTTGGCTGTAAATCTGGGCTAATGGAGATTGCAATGTCAGATGGGTGACCATGCTTATGAGCTTTGAATTGCCCCTTGTGAACATTTATGCCATTAGACAAACCCGAGACCTTTCACGTGCCATTTTTGTCAATGCCACTCTACTTTCACATCTCTCATGTACATCACTCTTCCACATACTATCAGTCTTCCACTTATCTTCGGGTATGTATGAAGGTTTGATAAATTGAGAGGTGTGGTATATCATGAGCATTACTTTTCCGTACCATTACTCTTTCACGTACCTTTGGGCATATATGAAGGTGCATGGTATATTGGCCAATTTGGCTATTGAAGATTTAGGTTTATCGAAAGGCGGGAGTGATAAGAGAAAATTGGACACCTTAAAAATATTGCAGTGCCTAACAAATTTTTATATGCACACTGTAGATTTGATTATTATGCTGCATGAATTTTTTTTTGTATGGACCTATGACACGACAATCGAAGGCAGTGGCACTACTAAGATCAAATGCAACTTTTGTGGACATGTATGCAATAGAAGCATATATTGTTTCAAGTGGCATTTGCCAAGACAATGAGGGCATGAAGTTTCACTTTGCACTAATGCATGCCTTGTAGATGTTACCTATCAGGTATAACAGTGTTGTAGAGATATACAAAGTCGAAGGCCAAAAGTGCAATGATAGATACAAAAGTGGGATCTAACTCTTTAGATGCAAGGGATGATCTATTTGATGACACATCATAGCCATCAATAGAGAAAAAAAGGGAAATGAGAGGTTTCAATCTACTTTTGGATCAACCTCGTGGGCCAAACACAGGCGGGGAAAACATTCATGCATTTTTTAGCCCTTGCACTACTCCTGAGGTGCAAACCACGCTAGAGAGTACAGGCTGAAAAAAATCTATTCACGAGCAGGCAAAGAAGACGATCTCTAATTTTTGGTACTATTTTAGCTTGTCGTTTAATGTGACTAGATCTCCATACTGACAAAGTATGTTGGATACAATTGCAGTTGCTGGTCTTGGGTTCATAACGACATCATACGAGGCTTTGTGGAATGATTTGTTGAAGGATGCCATCTATATTGTGAGTGATGTTCTTACATTGTCGATCCCATCTTTTATCAACTGTCTCATGTAATGACATGTATTTGGCCTTGTTATTCTTTAATATGCTTCTAATAGTTTTTTTGGCTTTATCCATTGCCTCATACAAATAATGCGTGGAGGATTTATCCCTGTTGTCGAGTCTCAAATTTTGAACTAGAGGCTCAAAAAATAACACAATTTCTTCTTTCTTTCGAAAAATATGGTAAGACAACATAGTCAACCACCATTTTGCCCTTCATATATTTCACAAAGGAATATTTCACCCAATTAGTTGAAACGAACATTCATTTCAAATTCATTTGTTGTTGGGAAAGAGTTTGCAACACAAGAATGTGGGTTGCAAACTTTGTCACCCCCGATCAAAGTAGTTCTTTGCCTTTTGTGAATGTGCACATCATATTGAGCACTTTGTGTGAATGCATATGAACTTAGTGATTGTGTTACTTTTTTACAAAACCTCTTTCACCTATGGAATTTTACCTATGTCTTTCAAGGTCAAATCAAAACAATGTGTCACTTATGAAATACAAAACATAGTTCCATATTTGTTCATAAGAAGCCTCCCAACAACCATGCAAACAACAACATTATCTGTAATGAATTTGACCATATTTTGTGGCACCACCTCAATCACAACCTCATCAAATAGATGAAAGAGTGCCTCGCTCCATTTTATCATATCGGATGCATCAACGCTCTTAAGAAAAACAATGCCATTGCCACAAGATACACGCTGATGAGTGTATGGCTCCTATCTAACCATCCATCTGACATGATAGTGCACACTAATTGTGCCAATTCCTTACAATGTTGTGATGCATTCTCCCCTCCATGCAACAGGATATTCCCTGAAACAAATGTTCTTTAGCGGCTCATTTCGAAACAATGCCGAAGTCTTCGAGGGTCTATTTAAGTGCATAGAGAATGTTTTTTAAGCAGGAGGAGTTTGAGGCAATTATATAAGAGTTGTCGATATACAAGTATGCAAAAGGTTTTTTTCTGTAGTAAGACAACCATTATAGGAAGGAAGCTTGCAAACCAGATAGACAAATTTTCTACATATGTACGGTGAAAGTGTTAAATTTTGATTGAATTGAGCATGTTACAATGTTGACAAATCTATAATTACAACACAATGGTGGGATTTCTTTGGCAAAGAAACCAAACACCTTCAATGGATGGCAATGTGCATTTTGAGGTAGCCATGCAGTTCATTTGCTTGAGAGCCTAGTTGGACTATGTTTGACAATATACATTATGAAAAATGCAATCGACTTATTCAAGAACAAATAATGATTTGGTGTTTGCCTATCACAATCTTTCCCCTGAAGATGAAGAAAACTCAATGTTAAAAAATGTTGCATGTTTAATCCTCTTCATATAAAAAGTTGCTTTATATTCTTGTAAAGTATTATTTGTCAAAGTCATTAACATATGCATTCTATTTGATAATGTTAGGGACCGTCGAGAAAGATCAACAAATTGACCTTGACGAGATTGATCCAAAATCTGAATGGCTCAAAAATAATGATGGGCCTATTTATGACGATTTTGACTTCGACTCAATCGTTGAGGCTAGGTATGACATTGAGGTCATCTCTCAAATGAGGAGGGGCTCTAAGCCTAGAGCTTCAACATCTAGACGTGTTGATCCCTAGTCTACCTTATTGCAAATGGCTACCTCCCTTTTTTCTTTCTTTGTGAATGACAATAATATGCATTTTGAAATGCAAATGTAATGAAATTTGAAAAGTATGTAAAATAATGAAAGAAAACAATTAGCTGAATTTGATGGTGTACAATCTCATTTATCTTCTTCTCATAATCTGTATCTATTCTTTATGCAATTGAAGTGCTTGCATAGTATGTATCTCTATGTAATGAAGATGCCATTAAATTAAAAAAAAATAGTTTCTTTTTTTTCACTTTATTTTGGTGGTTTTAATTTTTTTCAATTTTTTCTTTAATTAATTGTGATTTTTTGAAAAACACGTACTTTGGGGAAAAACGTGTTTTTCCCCAAACGATTTTTGCTACTATGGTGGAAACATCTAACAAGCATAGTTAGTACATTAAATCCATATTTTGTATCATACCTCCCCAATCTGAGGCTTTTAAGTCCCTAAAAGCTTTAGGAACTTTGTAAGTAAATCTCTTCCCCACATCTTTTGTGGAATATTGTTTGGCCTTTTTGGGTAGCTGACTCGTTTACCCAACCAACGAATGCTCTTGCACTTCTCTTTTAGTTGTCCTCTCCTTTTTCTGTAGCACAATGTCCTCCTATTCCAATTGACTATCAAGAGTGAGGTCTTCAATTAAAGCTAGCCAAAACCCTTTATCTTCATTGTCCAACATAGAAGGCTCAAAGAGACGTAAGTTCTCAACGTTGACAACTGAATAAATTTCATATAAGGAGACAAATCAAGTCTAAATTCATTATTTCCCACTTGTTTCAGAATTTCAAATGGACTATACCTAAGAGGCTTAAGTGTAGTCATACCTTTGAGTCTCTCTCTACTCAAGTAAAACCATACCTTGTCTTCAACAAGGAAATTATGGTCAGTCCTATGTTGATTATGTCTTGCTTTGTAGTTGGCTTATCACTCCTTCAACCTCTCTTGCACTTGGAGGTGAATTTGCTGAATCGTTTCAATGAACTTTTCAGCTTTGTGGACCTCTTGATCCACTTTTTCATTTTATTTGTATGGTTGTCTCATAACAACATCAAATGCATATGGAGGTAAGTAGCCAAAACAAGTTTCAAAAGGAGTTTTGTTAATTGAAGAATGCATTGCCGTGTTATAGGATTGCCGAATATACACAATTTTCATCCCAAGTCTTAGGATGCTTATTGTATCTCTCATTCACAACTTTTGTCTATCCATCGGTTTGTGGATGAAAAGCTGTAAACTGTTTCAGTTGGGTATTCATCTTCTTCCACAATGTCGTCCAAAACTTCCAACAAATCTTGAGGCTTGTTCTGAAACAATAAAAAACAGCTCAACTGCATCACCATCTTAGAGGGTCTAATACCAAGGAATAAGAATACACATCTTACTAAGTTGGTCCACATCCACAAAGAGATAGTCATGTACCTTTCTTGACATAGGCAATTTGCCTAAAAAATATATGAAAATACTCTCCCATGGCTTAGAAAGAACCAATAATGACATACAAACCCAAATTCTTGTTACTAAGCTTGCTTGTACAACATAACACACATCCCTTTATGAACTTAGCAACGTCAAACTACATATTACGCCAATAAACATATCTCTGCAAATGTGCAACAATCTTGATAACACCAAAATGTCCTACATCTTTTGACGTATGTGCTTCCCTCATTAGCCAAACTCTTTTCTCCTCAGGCACACAAAGCTTATCCAACTTATAGATCAACCCATTTTGGAGGTAATAATCCCCCTGTGGCTCAAATCTTGCACTTTGGGACCTCTTTGCTTGAAGAAATGGCTCCCCAAAATCTACATCAAGCTTATATCCCTCTACATAAGACTCACACATAAAAAGCTCAAGAAGAGTTATGGTGCCCATCAAAGGAGGTCTAGATAACATATTAGCTAGTTTGTTAGTAACACCTTTCTCATATTCGATAATCAAATAAAATTGTTGTAAAAACCCCATCCACGTATAGTGTCTAGTTTGCTGAAGTTTGTTTTGTATTTGCAAATATTGGAGAGGTTGGCGATTGGTCTGGACAATAGTTTTCTTTCCAATAAGATAAATGTTTCCATTTCTTGACCGATTGAACAAGAGCATGCAATCCTTTATCATATGTACCATAGTAGCAAAAATTGTTTGGGGAAAAATCATTTTTTCAAAAGTACTAAGTGTTCTTAAAAAAATCGTGATTAATCGAAAAAAATGGAAAAACTTCGAAGCGTCGAAAAATTGTGGAAAAAGAGAAAAAACAATTTTGTTTTAAATTTAAAGGCATTTCCATTTCATAGAGATACATATTAGGCATTTCAATTGCATAAAGAATAGATACAGATCATGAGAGAAAAACAAATGAGATTGTATATTATCAAAATCAGCGAACTGTTTTCTTTCATTAATTTTCATACTATTCAATTCCATTACACTATTGCCGTTTACAAAGAAACAAAAGGGGAATGGAGCCAATGGCAACAAGGTAGACTAAGGATCAACATGACTAGATGTTGAAGTTTCAGGGTTAGAGCCTTTCTTGATTTGAGAGATGACCTCGGTGTTGTACCTAGCCTTCACTAACAATTCGAAGTCAGTTTCCTCATAAATAAGCTCATTATTGTTGAGCCATTTAGATTCTAGATCGATTTCTTCAAGGTCAATCCGCTGATCTTCTTTGACGACACCTAATATTATCAAATAGAATGCATATGTTAGTGACTTTGGTGAATAATACTTTACAAGAATATAAGTGAACTTTCCATATTGTTTGAGAATTAGAAATACAACATTTCTTAACCTTAAGTTTTCTTCATCTTCAGGGGAAGATTGTGGTGGACAAACACCAAATCATTCATTCGTTCTTGAGCGAGTCGATTATGTTTTTAGGATGTATATGCTCGAATATACTAATTATGCTCCCAAGCGAATGTATTGCATGGTTGGCTCAAAATGTGCATTGCCATCCATCGAAGGTTTTTGGTTTCTTTGTCAAAGAAATCTCATCATTGTGTCGCAAAAATAGATTTTGTTAACATTGTAACATGCACACTTCAGTCAAAATTTAATGCTTTCACTATACGTATGTAGAAAAATTGTCTATCTGATTTGAAGGTCTTCTTCTTACGATGGCTGCCTTACTAGAGAAGAAACTCTTTGCGTGCTTGTACATCGACAACTCTCTCTTAGTTGTTTCAAACTCTTGATTAAAAAACATTCTCTCCATGCACTTAAATAGGCTCTCTGTGACCTCTGCATCGTTTCAAAATGTGCTGCTAAAAAACATTGGATTCAAGAAATATCCAATTGCATAGAGGGGAGAATGCATTTGTTGATCCCATCTTTTATCAGCTATGTCCCATAATGACATGTACTTGGCCCTGTTATTTTTCAGTCTTCTCTTAATAGTGTTTTTGGCCCTATCCATTGCTTCATGTAGATAACTCATGGGGGATTTATCCCTATTGATGAGTCTCAAAACTTGAACTAGAGGCTTAAAGAATAACACAGTTTGCTTTGCTTCTTTCTAAAAAGACGGTGATAAAACATAGTTAGACACCATTCTGCTTTCAATATGTTTCACAAAGGAAGATTCCACCCACAGTTGAAACGAACATTCGTTTCAAATTCATTTGCTGGCAAAGAGTTTGCAATGCAATGAAGTGGGTTGCAAACTTCATCCTTGGGCGAAGTTCTTTGCCATCTGTGAATGTGCACATCATACTTAGCATCCTTGTATGATTGTATATGAACTTGGTGAGTGTGTGAGCCTTTTGCAATACCTCTTTCACCCATGAAATTTTGCCTATGTCTTCTAAGGTCAAATCAAGACTGCCATATATGGAGTCCAAAACACAATTTCATATTTGTCCATAAGAAGCCTCCTAACGACCACACAAGCAACAACATTATCTGTAATGAATTGGACCACATTTTGTGCCCTGACCTCAATCACAACTTCATCAAATAAATGAAAGCGTCTTGCCCATTTTTATTATATCAGATGCATCATCACTTTTAAGAAAAAATGTGCCAATGTCACACAACACAAGGAAGTTGATGAGTGTGAAGCTCCTATCTGTCCATCCATTTAACATGATAGTGAATCTTGATTTTTTCCATTCCATCATGTACGGTATCCTTCAACAAACTAGTGCACAAAGCTTCAAATGAAGACTTGCAACTACAATTGCATCCACCATACTTTGTTGGTATGGAGATCTGGGCACATTAAACAAGCTAAAATAGTATCAAATGTTGGAGATTGCATTATTTGTTTGCTTGTGAACAAGTTTTTTTCAACCTGTACTTGTTAGCGTGGTTTGCCTTTTAGGTGTAGTGCGAGGGTAAAGAAGGTATGAATGTTTCCCACGCTTGTGTTTGGGATACGAGGTACTGATTCAAGGGTAGATTGATACCTTATTTATTTTTCCTTTTTCTATTCTATTGATGGCCCTAGTGTGTCATAAAATAGATCATCCCTTGTATCTGAAGAGTTAGATCTCACATCCATACATGTCCTTGCCCTTTCAGCCTTCGACTCTATAAATGTATGCAATGCTGCTATAGCTTGATTAGTGACATCTATAGGACATGCATTAGGGCAAGGTGAAACTTCATGCCCTCGCTATCTTGTCAAATGCCATTTCAAGCAACATATGCTTCCATTGCATACATGTTTTGCTATATGAAAGTGTTGTAATTTACAGTAAAGTGTTGTAATTTAGGTGTATATAAAATATATTCACCATATGAAAGTGTTGTAATTTACAATAAAAGTTTTGTAAGCATATAAAATAAGTCATCAAATTGTATAAAAATTGATTATTAAGGAGTTATAATGAGAAATATATCCACTATATTTTGCGGTTAAAAATATTAAATATGTTCAAATGAATGTTAAATTTAATACCTACCACATAAGAGCGTTAGGGTTAGGTTTAGGTTTTTTAAAGTTTTGGGTGTATTTAAGTTTTTTAAAAAACTGTAGACAACATTTCAAATCATCTCCATCATATGAGGCTTTGTAGATTGATTTGCTAAAAAAAGTGCCAGAAGAACCGGGATCGAAAAAATGTTTTGGGCCAAGTATAGCGATTAATCGCAATTAAATCGCACATTTTGCTGCAATGTTCCGTACAATTATTCAAAATTGCACCACAAAATAATTTAAATGGTAAAAGACGAGCTTACCTCCTTGTAATAGGACAACCCCCATAACATAGTTATTAGCATCCGTTTCCACCTCAAAACGTTGCTATAAATTAGGCTAAGCCAATATCGAAGCATGGCTAATTTTATGTTTGAACATATCAAATGCATCTTGTTGCTTCTTACCCCAAATAAAAGTCTTTACCATTTGCTGTAATGGCATGCAAAGGTGTTGTTATGGAAAAAAAATTCTTGATGAACTTCCACAAATACTAAACTGCACCAACAAAGGTCCTTGTTTCGGTCACATTTAAAGGCTTTGGCCAATTCATGATGGCCTCTATCGTTGTCGGATCAATCTTCAATTCCCCATCTCCAACAACATGCCCCAAGTAGACCAGTGATTGTTGAGCAAACTCACATTTCTTCTTATTCAACACTAACTTGTTCTCCTTCAAAACTTGCAAAACTTGTTTTAAATGATCAACATGCTCATCAAAAGTTCTGCTGAAAACTATATCATCCAAATATAAAAGGACAAAGGAATCAATAAATGGCCTCATTAGCTAATTCATCAACTACACGAAGTTAGCCGATGCATTGCATAGCCCAAAAGGTGAACCAACCATTCATACAACCCTTGCCTTGTCTTGAATGCTATTTTCCAAATGCCCTCTTCTTTAATTCTCACTTAGTGATAATTGGATTTCAAATCAAGCTTTGTAAAATACTTGGAATGCTGAAATTGATCTAGAATATCATCAATTCATGGAAGGGGTTACCTATTCTTGACCGTTATTTTGTCAAGTGCTCTATAATCAACACATTCTCCATGAACCATTTTTCTTAGGTATTAAAACAATAGGAGAACCACATGAAGTACTAGGACAGATCACACCTTGATTAATTAAAGACTTTAACTGCCATTTTACCTCACTGGCATCCTTCAAAAACTGCCTATACGACCCAAGATTTGGAGGCGAACTGTCTAGTAGCAACTTAATTCGTGCTCAATAGGCCTCATTGGTGGCAACCCCATGGTCTCATGAAAGACTAACTTGAACTGCTGCACCAACTCTGCCATACACTTATGCTATTTGTTAGTAAACATGCTACAATAAGTTTGATGTGCAACCACTTCTTTATCTTGGATATCTCCCAAAAGAAACAAAACAAACTTCTCACTTGCATTAATAAGCCTTTTAGATTGAGAGGCACTTACCAAAGAGATTTTAGAATCACCTTTGTAGGTTGAAATGATGTAGCTCTTGCCATCCTTTACCAAATGATATTGATTGGCTCTTCTCATAAAGATAGCATCCCAGATATACAAATAAGGGCTGCCAAACACTACAACACACACAACAAGAAGCATGACATCCACTATATCTTCGTAAATGAAATGTGCATTAATAATACCAAACTTAACTTTACATTACTTGGTCACTTTTATGTCTACAACTTTCTTCACCCAACCCAGATCATTTGGGCTTGGATGACTGTAAGTTTCTATCTTGAATTTGTCTGCTAACTCCTTGCTTATCAAATTTGTTTATGAACAAGTATAAAAAAGAACATCCAGTTTTGTTTTCTCCATCTAAATTTTATTATGGAAAATTTTTGAAAGGTCACTCTTTTAGCACTACTACTACCCAAACATACCTCTCTATTGATAGAGGCACAACACAAATTCTCATCTTCATTGGAGCTGCAACTAATAACTTCACCTTTGAGAGAGGGTGTAGTTTTCTTGTTCTTGTTCTTGAATGGGTGCAATTCCAGATGTAGCTCCCAACAATTTTCTTTAGAATGAGTATTAATATCACAATGCCCATAATGCCCTTTGGTATCCCTTCTGGTTAGAACCACCTTGTTGCTTGGAAGTGGTTTGAGAGGTCGACAAAGCCTTCTTCTTGTCCATCTCTAAGCAGTGAGTTTGAGAACAAACCTTATCTACATCAGTAGGCTCGACCAAGAGGATAGGTCCTTCAAATGGCTATGGAGTTCACCAAGATACTTCATCAAGATGTCACGGTCCACTATGTATTTCTTTGCCCATTTGGACAATCTTCTTGCAGAAGTCACTTATGTACTCCTGCACGCTTTGGTTTTGTTTTTGTCTAAGATATTGCCAATACATGGACCTCTCTTCCTCAACAAATAGGATAAAATTGCTTCTTGATTAGCATCTTAAAAACATCCCAATTGGTAATAGGAGGAAGCTTCTTGACAACCAAGGTATGAACATAACTCTCAAACCAAGTTAGAGCATGATTGATTAATTTTAAACTTGCAAAAGAAAATTGCTGGCTCTCATTAATTTGATGCAAATTGAAATATACCAATGGTCTAGCCTATTTGCATTCACATCTCTGCCATAGGGCTGAATCTTTATGTTTGATTCAGCCTTGAATGGAGGTGAAGCTTGGTTGGCACGGGGTTGTTTTTCCACTTTCTTATGCTCAGGGGTGTCCTTATTTGCTTTTAGCACTTCCATAGAAACACTAAGCTTTTTCAAGAAAATTTTCATGATGGACTCTAACCAGTCAAGCTTGCTCATAGAAAGAGAGATGCTAGCCACTTCTCCTTCAAGCTTTTGACATCGCTCATCTATTGTACGAGCATCTTTTTCATCAGAAAGGTCCATACTTTTGATCTCTTGCTTCCACTTCCTTGTGAAAATGTCTTCAAAGGGCACTAGGATACATTGACCACTAGCACTACTTGCTCTAGTGACAGTCATATACTGCAATGTAGACACAAATACACAAAACCACACAAAAGGATTAAAATTAATACTAAACCGACTCTGATACCAATCTGATCCGTAAACTAGGTGGATATTCCACCCTAAGTATGACCAACACGGATCCTATAACTCTTAGCTCAACAAATGATTGAAAGGTTATTGTTCTAGGCTAGTTGCAATGCTAAAACAAAGATAAATAGGTTTTGAAAATGAAATGTACAACATACTGAACATGAATATGAAGCATGAAAATGAGACAAAGCATAAAAAGAACACAAGAATTGACTTGGAGAAACTCGATGTGGAAAAAACTCCAGTGGGTGAGACAATTGCACTCCCCTTTCACTATGTAATTTAAGAAATGTACAAGTTACTGCCAAACATGGCCTTCATGGACAAAATTTTCACTACCACCCTATCTAAAGCTTGCACACAATTTTGCTTTGCATTTCTCAAACACTTCACAAAACTCCAACATAGCTGAAACAACTTTATACAACTAAGAAACAATGAGATAACAAGAACAAAGACTCAAACTTCTCTGTTGCATATTTTGTCATTGATGTCAAAGGGTTGGCATTACTGTTGGTGCAATATCAAAGGGTTGAATATTTATTAAATATTCAACATTATAATTAAAGATTATTCATTGATGTCAAAGGGTTAAATTTGTATTTGAGAGTGTAAATTGAATATTTTAATATTTAATATTGTGGTAGGACCGGTTTGACATGTGGATAGATGAGGTGGCCTAAGTGGGACGTGGTTTTTGGAGGTTACATCACATGTGGCATTATTGGAGGAGTTACAATTGAATATTTTATTATTCAATATCAATTTGGAGCATTTTGACACTTGGCAAAATGGTGCAAGAATGTGTAAGAGGAGTTATGAACATAAAATCTTGTCATAATGCGTAAGAGGAGTTACATATGACATGTAAGAGATGTTATGACATGCAAGAGGAGTTACATTTTGAGGTGTAAGAGAGAATCTTCCATATGCGGCGAATTTTTCAAATTAGAGCATTAAAAAGGGTGTAAGAGGTGTCATAATGCGTAAGATGAGTTACTTTTGACTGTGTAAGGGAATATTGCTATTTGGGGTGAATTTTTTGAATGTGTTTGTAACTCCCAGGTGATGTGGCATCGAGTGGACCTTTGAACATCCAAATATGGCAAATTTCTTAGTGGTGTGGTTAAAATTTGATGTTTGGGCGCCATTTCTAGCCCATGGTTTATGCCCAAACCACCAATGGTTTTCTCTCTCTTTTTCTCTTATAAAAAGAGTGTATTGTGTGCATTTCTCATGTGTGTAGAAGCATATTGTGTGTGTGTGAATGAGAGTGAGCTGAAAATTGAAGGAGAAAAGAGAAAAATATTCTGTATTGTTTTTGCAGGTTGGTGTCTGAATTATTCTGAAGTGGGTGCTTCAGTGTGGGGATTGGTGTCTCCAGGTGATTGGTGTCTTCTAAGAAGGGATTGCATGGTCCATTGATGTTTGCATACAAGCGCTGAGTGGGTGCTTGGCTTGAGGATTGGTGTCTTCTATAAGTGGGTGCTTACACTTTGTAAACATTCTTTTTGGACTGGATTTGGACAGTACCTCCAAGCAGTTCCTTTTGGTGGTTTTCTCTCGAAAGGGTTTCCACAATATATCTGGTGTTATGTGATTTGACTTTGTGTGTGTGCTCTTGTAAGTTTTTGATTTAAAAAGTTTAAAAATCTTAGAATACTGATTCAACCCCCCCGCTCCCCCTCTCAGTATTCCCGTGCTTCTAACATTGCTAAATTGCAATGTGAATCAACTTCAAAACTTCTCACTTCATTTAATGATGTCCTCTGTCTGCAAGAGAGGTTATGTTTATGCACTCTCACCTTGGAATCCACCAAAGATCTTAAACAAATCATCATAAGGAATTGGAAATGTTTGCAACCGTTTCCGTCCCTATATTTTTTATGGTGGCGAAACCTCCACAATATGCATACCAACAGTTACAAAACCATTGGGGCAGTTTTGCAACTGCCACTATCGTCCCCTGCATATACTGAAGGTTATGCAACCGCCACCTGTGCAAATTGGCGATTTTGTCATTTATGACAACCCCTCAAATTCAAGTGCTGAAAATTGCTGACTTCACCATTCGGAGGATGTCTGGATCATCTTCATACCGATTCGTCCACTGCAACTTATCGAAATTGATGCTAAAATATGAAGTGTCTTCAATATCATCTTACAAGCATGAATTAAATAAATTGCATATAGTGGAAACATCTAGAAAGCATAGCTAGTACATTAGATCCTTATTTTAAAACATTTTTATTGTCAAATCTTTTTTATTGTCAAATCTAGATCAATGAGACTTACGTAACAAAGATGTAATGTACATTATTAAAACTAAACTGCATTTCATTTTCACGTTGGATTTCTTTCATATTCATGTATTCCTAAAACAAAATGATGCAAATGCATCCCTATAAGCTGTAGGCTATATGTATTCCTTGAGGCTTGAAAACTCTAGTTAATCATTGTATGTATTCCTTGAGGCTTGAAAACATTAGGCTTGTACCACCGTGAATTACGAATCCCGGATTACACTTTGAAAGCCCTAGCTCCACTATTACAATGATTGTATTTGCAGAGAAAAAATTGCAGAAAATGCAATGCTGTTTTTTTAAATGAAATCAATTTTTTTTCTATGTATAGATACTGATACAGGGATGAGAATGAGATACATGGATCGGGGTTTTTTTGGGTTTGGATACGTTTTGGATACTACCATATATATATATATATATATATATATATATATTTGTATGGTAGTATCCAAAACGTATCAAATTAAAAATATAGCCATATAAGCAAAACTAACCACATAATATGCATAGAGAAAACCAAATAAGTTAAATAACCACAAAACATACTCATAATTCAATGTTGAATATGATAATATTTAATGGTCAATCTTAGATTGGTATTATAGTAGGTACATAGTACAAATATTACAATGTATGGACAAAAATGAAGACAAATCAGCATATTAATGATTCACAAATCACTATATTCATTTTCCTTTTCCACTGCCATGTCAAAAGCATTATCATGTGGTTCATTTGAACCATAAGCAACAACAATGCCACTCCCACTAGCTCCACTATGCAAGGTGTGTTAAGCATTGTCTAGCTCCATGTCATTGAGTGAAAGCTGGGCAATGGAGGCATCCACGTCAACAGTCTCTGGATCCACATCCCAACACTTTGTTGCCCCTTGTAATCAGGGTGGTTGTGTGAGAGAAGACGAAAGTTGGAATGCACATAGGCCAAATCCTTCACCTTTTTTTCTGCCAACTTGTTGCACTTAACTGAGTGGATGAAGCTGTAGGTACCACAATTCCACTTAGTTGAGGAACTTGCAATCTATCGAGTCAAGTCGCAAAGGCAATTAGAATATTCAATTTAATAATTTATAAAAGTTGTATCAAAACGTTGAAAAGAAAGGTAGAGAGTTAAAAAAAAATTAAAAATTAAAATATTACTTGTGATAATTTTTTTATTGCAAGTGGGTTGGAGGTGGATGGATGCTTGCCCATGGAGGTACCACCAAAATTGAGCTTCCTTCTTGTACTTGTCATGGATGGTGCTAAGGGAGTGACCCACGGGAGATATAAAATATGCAAACTCTTCCCTAACTTGGTCTTCAATTTCTAGATTAAGGAAGAGTGTAGAGAATGTTGCTTTACATCCCTCGCTAACCTCAATATCCCTATATGGTACAACCCTTCTAGGCAAAGAAATGATCTCTGTAATGTAGTATTTGGGTGTTAAGGCAAAATCAAAAAGATGCAATGGGGTGGTCATTTTGTTCCACCTTTTAATGATATGTGATTGTTCTTTGAAGAATTTCTTTGTAGGATCCTGCTCTTTGGTGTTTATGATGGCTCTTATCTTCTCAATTATTGAGTCAATTTCATCATAAACTTGACCCAAACATGGATGATCCATATCCACATATCTCAACATGCTCACAATGGGCTCGATAAAACTAAGCAAATATTCCACATGATCCCACCAACTGTCATTAAGAATCCACCTTTTCACCTTTGTGGCCCTCTCAATGTTTGCTTGCCTCCATACAAACCAAAGGTTGTTGATAACCATGCTACTCAATGCTTCATGCACTTTGACAAGTCGTCTCAAGATGAGTGTGTGTGAGGCAATCGGAGTCTCAACAACCAACATGAAATTAAAACAAAAAAAATCAAAAAAATATTCAAAAATAAAAACACTACAAATTACAAACTTGTAAAATTAAATTTAAATAAGATGCTACCTTAAACAACTGCAACTTCGAGAAGGTCTTGAAGATGCCTTGGGACAAGTGATGGTTATGAATATTTGGATCTCGCTTGTCTCCTCATAGACTTATTTCATCCAATCAATTTATGTCCCCAATTTTTGCAATATAAGATTGAGGGAATGAACGACACAAGGTGTCCAAAATATGTGCCCATACCTTGCCTCAATTAACATGCCCGCAACTTTGCAATTTTTTGCATTGTCTGTTATAACTTGGACAACGTTTTGAGGCCTCACCGCCTCAATGGACTCTATCAGGATGTCTGCAATGAATCATGCATCTTTCACTTGCCTCTCACAATCAACGACCGTAAAAACATTCTCTTTAGGGCACACTGCTACCACATTAGTCAATGGCTATTTTGTCATATCTTTCCATTTATCAGAAACGATGGACACCCCTGTTTCAGTCCATGAATCTCTGATGGGCTTTAGTGCATCTTCAACTTGTTTTTTTTCTTTTGCCAACAATGAGGTGCACACCTTTTCATACTCTGGGCTAGTGAACCTTTTAGGGGCATCATTGATAGATCTCACCATATCATGCCAATATAGTGACCTAACCAGATTAAAAGGCAAACCGCATGCATAAACATGTGTAATGCTTTGCTTTGCTTTGCTATGTCCTTGGCTTCATTTTGGAATGCTCTTTTCAATGGGCCTTCATCTTTTGTTCTCTTGCGAATAAGAGGTAAATCCTCTTCCTCTTTGGCCACAACGAGTGTAGCAAGATATGGATGTGATGGATTCACCACATTAGCACGAGAATCATCCACAGGTGACAATCCTTTCTTTCTCAAAGGATGCTTCATTCTTTGCCCAACAATGGCATTTGCTTCTTGTTTATTGATGTAAGCAAGGATCTTTGCTTGTGGCAAGCCCTTGGTTTTCCATTTATGCTCGGCCCACTACAAGATTTGATTCCAGCCCCAAGAATCACACACAAATGGGCTTTCGCCCGACTGTATGAGCTTTTGTATCTACAATTGCACTTTGAACAAAGCCAAAGGAAACACCCTCCACCTGGCAGTTGTTCTAAGACCGTCACATACTTCCAAAGGGGTGCTCGCGGATCAGGTTTGAAGGCTATCCCTTAGCCCACCAAACTAGCACTTGTAGCCTGAGACATGCTAGCAAATCCTATAGCTCCTGGTAAATAATAATAATATTGATATGAAAACTTAAAGCGTTTGGTATTTGACATTTTTAAAACTTAAAAACATTTGCTATTAAAAATTTAATAACATTTTAAAACTTAAAAAAAGAAACATAAAACAAAAAACCTACCTTAAATCAACAAATCTTCTTCCTTGCAAGCTCCTTGAACTCCGTAGTCGTTTAATCTTCTTCCTTGCAAGCTTCTTAGTAGTGTAGGATTAGCAAAAGGAAGGAGATTCCATCTTATGCAATTGCAAAAATAAATATAAGAGAACAAATTGTAAAAATGCAATGAAAGGTAAATGTGTTGTTTTGTTTTGATGAAATGAGAGTGAAAGCTGCTTTGAGGGTTTGAAATCTACTTTAGATGTTTTTAATTGTATTTAGAAGTCCATGTTTGACTTTTCATTGGGTGAAATTGAAAAAAAAATAAAAATGCTTTTGCTAGTGGATATGTTAGGCATACGCCTAGGGTACGTCCTTGGGCCTCTGGATACTATGTTGTTTGGGTACGGGTACGGGTACGGATACGGGGACGTCTCGGGTACGTGGGTACACCATTTTTCAAAAACCTTGATTTGGATATGTCGTGGGTACGTCTGTGTGTGTGTATATATATATATATATATATATATATATATATATATATATATAGTATATTACTCATTTTTTTAGTAAAACACTTGAAACTACATAGTGTGAAAATATTTGTCTATAAATGATAAAACACTTAAAAATATATAATATTCATTCATTCATTACTTCAAAGACAAGATGTACATTCAAATCTAGAATAAATCATCTCGATTGTCCACAAAATCATGAATGCCACTCCCATTATTTTTCAACTTTATCATTTACTGACACTTTCTCTCACAAGGGCTCATTGATGCATTGAATCTCACGAGTGCATGCCTTAAGGGGTGCACAGGGAATGGGGTGGGATCGGCTTGTGGCTCTTTGCGAGAGATATTCTCATACTATTCTATCACGCATACATCCCTTCATGCAGCCTTCATACCTCCTATGATGTCTCCTTGAAATCTTGAAACCCTGAAATATGGCTAAGTTTGAAACCCTGAAACCCTGGAATCTGACTAACTCTGAAATATGACAGGATCCTCCAAAACCTAGAATTTGCATTATAGCTCCTAGCAGTTTGAAACCCCTCTCAAACATCCTGAAAGTATATAAATAAAATATAACTTAAAAGTATAAGAAACTAGATGTCCCTTATACTTAAATGTTTATTTTATTTCTATATGGTTGGGTTCAGATTGGATTTACATTTAGGGTTGCTTAGTTTTTAGGGTTTTTTTTTTAAAGATTTTCTGAGGTTTTAAAAAAAAAAAAATTCGCCATTTTTCTGCTGGAATCCCTTGGGTACGCGCCGGAAACGTCCCGGGTACTCTTTCTGGCACGCCAGCGGGCGCCTCTAGGACGCCTCCGGGAGTACCCAAGACGTCCCTGTGCCGAAGGCGTCTCCGAACAGGTGGCGTCGGGCCGGGGGGCGTATCTCTGCAACACAGTCTGGTTATGCTCGGATACGCTTAGGACGTATCCACATGGCCAGGGACACACCCTGGTCGTATCCCCGACGTATCCCCTACGTACCTGAACTGTATCCGTACCTGTATCGTATCTAGCAGGAGTCTGTGGCATGTCCGGCAACTTAGATTTTTTTCATTTTTGGATTTTTATGCTTTCACTGGCCGAGTTGTGGCGATGTAATTGGCGATTTTTGTTGAGTAGACACAGATATCACTCGTCAAAAATTGCCGATCAATTGTCATTAATCTTCTCACGATTTTTTTTTCAGATTTCTCATTTTCCCTTCAACTCCCAATTTTCCTGCAGATTTCTCATTTTTCCTTCAACTTGCGATTATTTGTGAGTAATCGCCGAGTCTTAGCGATTTTTAAATCTATGATCTTCCCTACTGAAGCAATATCTCATCGGAGATTGAGAGCCGCTTTTTCATTATACTCTAAGCTAGTGCAGTCAGTATTCCCTTCTGGAATCAAGTTGTTCAGCACTTTATTAATATATTTATAATTAAATTTTGTAGGGGATAGTTTGGTGTTGTCAATACTCTTCGTTCTTGTCATCTTTCCATCGGACTTGGTACTGAGAATTATGACTACTTTCTGCTGTCTATCCTCTCCCAACTGTTTTATGGCTTCCTTCGTACATTCTTCATGTTTGATGTTCTAGAGGAAGTTGTTACTGTTCCTTGTCTTGCATTAAACGATTAATAAATAACATGTTATCTGAGATAGATTAACGTAATCTGCCAATGCTTCAATAACAGGTTAATTTCTGTTGCAGGATTTACTATATATTCATTAGCATCCTTTTAGAGAAACATGGTTCTGACTTTTATATTGTCAATTTCATTTGTTTTGATGTGATAAATTAAAAATATAATTTGAGAAGTACATCTTTTTGCTTCAGTCTTTGCATATTCCTCATGTTCTGAAGCTATTCGTATTATCATCCTTTCTTGACAGGTCAGAACTTGCAACCTTATTCTATCCTGTGATTATGTCCATCACAATCTTTATCGCTTGTATGTGGAATGCAACAGAAGGAAATTGCAATCTCGTTATTTTTTTATTAATTGCCAAAGACTGGTTATATTATTACCAAAAATTCTGTTAGCCATTTGTAGGAGGAGAAAACAAATATTAAAACCTCTTGCATTTATTGATAGTACTTCAACTAATCATGATTTGATCTTTACACCTATGCCCATCGTGAATACTTGACAAAGTAGTGAGTATGTGTACTCATTTCATTTTCACATCACTAGAAGAGAACTAATTGATACCTTTGGGAACATACAGTGTACATAATGCAGTATTTCTTAAGTGTTTCTGTTTAGCTAGTGCATTTACTGATATTTTATCCTTCTGATGTACCAGACCAGCATCCAAAATTTTGAATTCTATGATGGGTTTTGTTGAATGATCTATAGATTTGATGTTCGTAAGAGATTCCCTGTACAAAATGTACATTGAAAATGGGTTGGGTCATTCTTCTATAGACTGAAAAAGCAATTTGTATTTATTCAATGTGGGGAGAAAGCATGCTCTAGAACCTAATGTCATGCACATGGTTCATCTGTTGTACCTTTAGATAGAGATTTTACATGAGAGATCAAACATCAAAAGATCTTAATATGAATCAATATTTTTGCAGTGTCTGGTATATCTGGAAGTAAGGAAACTGCTCAACAACAGGTGCTCATTGGAATGGGTTTACTTTCGGGGTCAACTGTTATGTTGTTGACAGCTTTATGGGGGTCCTGTCTTGTTGTTGGAAAGTGTGATCTCTCCGAAGCTTCAGAGGCAATTGATTCACAAGATGCAAAAGGCCTCAGTCTCTATGGTAGGACTGTAATAAACCTAAAAACTCTGTATTATAAGATTGACTTTCTGAATAGGCTGTTAGTTTTGGGCATTATAAAAATAAGTCATTTTAAATCTCCTTCCTTTGTTAATCTTTTTGGCAAGGAGTTGTTTTTCCACTGATTTTGCTGCAACTCCCATTGACATTATTGTTATTTGTGGATGTTCATATACTATGTTTCTTTCTTCACTTTTCTTATCCTTAAGCTAGAAAATGCTTAGCAGTGTGGTTGGTTATTTGTTTTATAAGAGCAAGCTTGAGAAACTGTAGCATGCTCATCTAATGAGCTGATCCAGTTCTGAATGTCAATGCTGATATTGATAAAAAATGGGTTTTCTTGAGTGTACATCTCAACACCATAGCTATCATTAGTGTTTATCTGAGAAATAGTCTGAGCCAAAAATCGAATATGACAGCCACAAAATATTTGTAGGCATCCCCAAAAATGTAAGAACATTTTCAAATTACATATTTCGATATATACACTATTACAAAGTTTTGTCAAATGGAAAACATAAGACAGAATGCTGTAAAAATTCATTATTTATAATCGTGAAGACAGATTCACTATTTTATGTCAATGGTTAATTTTTCAATGCTAATGGAAGGCTACAAGATTTTGTTTTTGCAGCACTGGTTTCTTGCATGTAACATTGAAGTGCAGATATTGGTGGAAACGTTTAGTGTGTCAAGAAATATAGAACCCTTAGATGTTGTAGTTGGAGGATGAAACATAAAAAACTAAGAAATTTAAGATCAAAATTCATGAGTGTGACCCTCATCAGCTGTTATTACGAAGTCATGTTTTCCAAAGAAACTAGGTATATTATGGTTGGAAGAAGAATAAATAAAGCTATGAGCATTTTATTATTGAAAAGTGCTTAATATACTTTAATCAAAACACATCTCATTTTTTGATTGAAAACCCAGTCGAATTATATTAAAAAAACAATTAGGTTCAAAAGCTAATCATACAAAAAAGTGAGTGGAAGAAGTCACACTCCAAATGTCACATCGGCGGGGATCGAAAGATTACATCAACAACTTAATAAAATTCAAAAATACTTTCCAACCAAAAAGGTAACAAAGCCAAAGAGCTATAAAACAAAGCCATAGCACACAGTCCACACTAAGAAGTAAGAGCAATGATAAGGAATGGAAGAGGAGGCAGGGGACCGTTGGGCTTATTACCCCATTCTCCCTAGCCCCCAAAAGCCGAGGGGTCTATAGCATCAGGTATAGAACCCTAATCGTCTTTGTCCTTTTCTTTGTTTTTATCTTCAACATTGTCTAGCCTAGTAGGAGAAATAGCAAGGGCCAAGTGAGGGAACTTCCCTTGTGGTGGTGCAAACCACCCAAAGTGGCCATGGGAAACATCTATGGGTAGAACCATTGCGGCGCCAGTTGCATGACTGGTTCTTCTCTTGCGACCTGTGCCTCCGGCCCATGGGGGCGACCCATGATTAGGAGAGTCCGAAGGGACTCTGCTAACCGCACAGGGGGCGATGCCCCAATGATCCAACAAAATTTGGAGTTGGGTGAGCTCCGGACACACCTTTTTAGCTTGAACTTGAATTTTTAGTATAACATTAAATAACACATTAATCCTATTAGTAGTGGGAAAAAATCCTCTAGCATAGCTTGGTTAAAAGTAGCATCATATCTGCTCTTCCGTAATTGAAAGGGAATTTCAGCTAGAAAAATATGCCAATTTTGTGATTTTTTTCCAGTAATCATGGTCGAGTCCCCTAAAAGCACCATCTTTGAGGTAAACATCTTTGGACAAAAGGGTTGGAAGAGGGCGTGAGTCCACTTCCAAGCAGACTGAGCAAGCTTACAAAACTAGAAAATTTATTTTAAGGATTCTGGATGTTTGCACACAAAGCAAATCGGGTGAGCCATACCAAAGTGTACCAAGCGAGAACCAACGGGGAGGCCTTGGTGGAGAATGCACCACAAGAAGTTCGCTTGCTTCAGCTCAATGATACCTGTCCACACACGATCAAATCTTCTTCTCAAAACTTTTTCATTGGAATTGATTTTCCATTTGGAATTGAGAGTTTCCATAGGAAGAGACTATAGAAAGAGGAGGTGATAACCTATCCAGGGTTTATACTACTGGAAGGGGGTCTCTATAGGCCACTTCCAATCAATCCACCATCTAGAGGGAGTTTGCATGCCACTATGATGGAGATGGATATTAGGTATGGCATTTTTAATATTTGTGGACAAATGATCACCGGCTTGTAATTAAAACTGGTGGCGTAAAATATGCCAAGGAACCCAATCTCTAATTTGATTACAAAAGAGGTCGGAGATCACTTTGATTCCCTTTTTGAAAAGTGAAATACTTTTAATCCAAGGGCACAAGGGCGAAAGGAACTTCATGATAAGTAAGCATTGGAGATCACTATAGAGACTAAGAGTTGAGAGCTAGCCTAGACCGAAACCCATTGCCATCCCAAATCAAATGCCTTTTGAGAAGCTCCCAAGCCTTCCATATACTCTTAGCCACAAAGGTACCTACGATGGTGACAGGGCCTTAAGTGAGCAACAAAGTTTGAAGATTCAAACCCTTCTAGGCTCATTTGCCCATGGGGCTACCTTGAGTGATGTAATTCTTAAGAAGGATTTTCCAATTTTCATTACCATCCAAAGCACAGATGATCCATTTGGCACACAAAGCATAGTCTTGGATGCAAATATTTAAATGACCAAGCCCTCCTAGGGATTTTGGCTTGCAACAGATATCCCAAGCTACCCAATGTAACCCTCAATTGCCTTGAGAGTTCTTCCACAAAAAATCCTTCAATTTTTTTTCCAATTTAGCATAGGTAGCCCAACAAGAGGAGTAGAAATATGAGTGTCACCAAGAAACTTAGAGCAAATTTAGAATTTTCTTGCTAATGAGAGTAGTTTGGCTATCTAGTAAGAAATTTTCTTTTCTACTCTTTGCACCACATATTGCCACATATTAGAGGGAGAGGCTTGAAAGGCAAAAGGGATGCCAAAAAATTTAAACTGCTCTCCAGGTTGAATCCAATTCACCCTGTACTGCAACAACCAAGCAGGAAAGGGAGAGAGGGATTGTCTGTGGCATTGGGTTTTTTTCCATTGAATGGAGGAGCCAGAGGCCAAACAAAACACTTAAAGACATTCCATAGCATCGGATATGGATTGCTTCTCTTCAACGAATGTAAGGAATGAATTGTCAACAAAGTGCCCATTAACCATTTGAGAGTGGGTGTTGGGAAGAGATATACCTTTGACCAAACCTCTGGAAGAGTAATTAGCGAGCAAGTAGCTGAAGCCTTCAACAACTAGCACATAGAGGGTGGGAGCAAGCGGGAAACCCTGACGAATAGAGCGGAAGAGACGAAACTGGTCAGATTGAACCCCATTAATAGTGATGCAGGTGATTGCATCTTGAAAAGGCATTTCAACTGTGCTGACAAACTTGGGGCCAAACCGTAAGGCTTGAAGCATAGCCAAAATGAAAGGCCATTCAATTTGGTCATAGGCTTTCTCAAAATCAAACTTGACAAATAGAGCCTTTTGGTAAGACCATCGGGCTCATTCCATTCCTTCCCAAATGATAATGATGTTGTCCAAGATGTATCTATTGCGGATGAACCCTGTTTGCTTAGGGTGAACAATGAGGGGAAAAAAATATCTAACCCTAAGAGCAACAACATTAGCAATAATTTTTTAGGACACATTAAGCAAAGTAATAGTAATCCAACTGGTTATGAGCTCCAAATCCTCTGGCTTGGGAATCAATTTAATATTACCTTGGTTAATGAGCTTTCCAAGGGAATGGTTTTGAACAGCTTCAAGATAGACTTTGTGCAAAGCAAGATCCGCAGTATCCCATAGAGTTTGATAGAATTCACAAGGAAACCCATCAATACTTGAGGCTTTATTGACAACCATCTGCATGACAGCCTCATGAAGATCTTCAATAGATTGAAGCCTATCGCATGCCACCCTTTGAGCTTCAAACAATTTGCATGGAACCGCTTGGACACATTTGTTAGGATTAGATTCCTGTTCAGGTGTGGATGGCTGGGCCGCAAACATACCATGATAATGAGCCACAAAGGCTTGCAGATTATTAGAAAGATGTGTAAGCCAAGAACCAACTTCTCGAATGGCTTTAATATGTTCAACTACTTGCCTTCAGCCAAGGATAGTGAAGAATTATTTCAAAGCTCCATCCCCGATTTTTAACTAGTGCATTCGAGCATGAACTTGAGCTTCCCGAGCTTGGTAGTGTTCCTCAACTTTGAGCTTATGCCACCACAAGGAAGCTTGCTTTTGTAAAATCTTCATTGAAGGGAGGTAGCTCCAACACCTGTGAAAGTTGGCTGAATTCACAGTGTGAGGCTGTGTGGGCTTTGCGCGAAAAAGCATCAACTTGTTGGCCATAAATACGGAGAAAGGCTGTAGTCCTACCGTTGGCATTAGCCCACCACTCAATCCAACAAGAGGTTCTAGAGGGTCTGGGGGAAAGATTCCACACTCTGATAATGAGTTTCTATGTCCCAGAGTGATGAAGGCTGGCAGTATTGAGATAGAATTAAGATTTGGCAGTCTTGACTTGAGGAACGGCCCACTCAATCTCAAACTTGATGGAAAGGTGGTCTGAGAGTAAGGCATCAGGTATGACTGCCACAAGGCAGTCAAAATTTTTTGGCAAGAGAAATTGTTTTGTTTAGCAATAAGAGCATGGTCTAAATGTTTCGTCACTCTGTCAAAGTCTTGGCAGAAGTTAGACCAGGTGAACCAGGGTGAGGTGACAGGGAGGTAGCGGTGATGGTTAGGATTGAAGACACCAAGCTTATTGCACATGTAAAACCATGCCTCTCTTTTGCCAACACACCACCGCATGGGGAAACCCCCTCATCCTTTGGAAATTCAATCATGTTAAAGTCGCCACAAAGGATCCATTTGGCATTTGGTAGTGAGTCAACGAGCCAACGCCAAAAAAGTTGTCTTTTCAGCTGCATCATTAGAGGCATAAATATTGGCAATACTAAGAGAGTGGCCATTAAAGTCGAAGAGGGTCTGCACCACTCAATGAGTGGGGTTTGATCCAAAAAAATGATATTAGGCAAAAGGGATGGGGAAATTAATGATACCACACACAACATCCATACTCATGCATAAACATGTGACAAACAACACTTGGTGAAATCGTTCTGATAGTGGAGGAGAGAGAAAAGCCAAAAATCTTAACTTCTTGCAAGCAAAGAATTTATGTTAACAAACAACTGACATGTATCCCTTACAATGAGTTTTCGGGTCATGTTTGTGAGTCCTTGCACATTCCATGAGTACACTAACATTAATCAATCTCTGTTTGCGTAGTGCTTTCCTCATCCTCCTCAGCCAAAACAAAAAACTGTTTGTCAGGTAGGATTGGTGGTTACCTTTCATGAAGTCACTCAAGTGAAAGCCCTGCCACTTTTCTTGCTCATAATCGCCATCTTTGGGTGGTGATGGACAATGCTCTCTGCGGTGTAATGACTTACAATCATACACGACTAGTTTAGTATGCTGCATCTAGCTGTTTCGCCTCATGAGTGGGTTGCGATGATTGAGAGAGTTATTTGGCTCTGAGAGCCAAAGAAAAAAGTTGCCCGCTTGCGGGGTGCAAACAATAGGAGTTGTTGCAGTTTGTTGGGTGGCAGAAGATGGTTGCTTTGTAGCCATTGTGGAACCACCAGTGGGTTTGTAGACAACAATTGGGTCCTTGCTTGTAGTCCACGATTGCTGATTACCCTTCTTGGTAATAGTAGTCCATTCGTCTGAAGATGTTTGTGCATTCTTAGTCACCTCAAGGGAAGTTTTTAGCAACGGGGTTAGTTTGGAGTTGGCCATTAATGGGAACTCACGGATTTTGTGGTTCATGCTCTGATAATGAAAACAAGGATTGGGCATGTTGATAGAAAGCACCCTTTGTGGCAAATGTTCGCTGATTTTGATATCAATGGTTTCCTTCAAATCTTTGGCAAGATCCATTTCCACGCAAATGGGTTTCTAAGGTGCGGGTGCATAAAACTTTTCTTACTTAAACCCTATGAAGCGCCCTATGGGTCTAATCAACAGATAGACAAAATTCCACAAGGGCAAGGGGAGGCAAAGAAACTCTATTCAAACCAGGGTTTTTAGTCTGGCTTGCTCCAAGACAATAGAGTCTCGGGTCTAATGAGAGAACACTACCAACATGTTATGGATAAACTAGGGCCCATGAGCAACAATGGCATGATAGTGCTTTGGGTTATTAAACTTAAATAAAAAAACCCTTGGATAAACTAGGGCCTCCCTCAAGCGTAACACCATGGGAGATTGACCAAGCACTGTGGACCCAAGATTTCAAAGTTCTTTCAATGGGGACTTGACTAACAAAATAGACAACAAGAGTAAATGCTCATAGTAGTTGCAAGGTTTATCAAACTTTGGGCAGTCTAATACAACATTGGGGAGGCTTTTAGGGGTAGGGTCATTAACTCATGGAAGACTTTTGGGATGAATTTCTGCGTTTGCTTCAGTGCCATTGCTTCCCATAGCTTTGTAGGAAATACCTGCAACAAATGTTGCAGGGCTCGAGGATGTGGGCATTAAATAGAGGGACTATTTGCCCAAAGCGTGGTGAAAAGGCAAATGCAACGCAATAAATGCCTGGGCTTTCAAAAAAGGAAAAAACCTAAGCTTCCTATCAGAGAAAATGGCGGTATGACTAGAAAGCATGCGGAGAAACCCTAACAGAGCTCCATATAAGTATATAATTAAATATGGTGTCATTTTGCTTTAGCCATTCATAGGTAATAAAAGTTAATGAGGTCATTGAAGCATGACCATTTTTCCAAATTGGATCTCTTACAAAATGATTGCAAAAAAATCTATGTTGCCAGAAACAAGAATTAGGAAATATGACCACAACGACATTGTGATAGGAGACATGGTTGGGAAGGTTTAGTCTGGAAACATATAAATATATATATTGTAATAATGATCACACACATTGCATTTCCAAACTATTTTCGAGCTGTTTTTGGAATGAATATGGTGTTCCCTAAATCAAATCAAAAATAAAATAAAAGGAAAATCTTACCACACCCATAACTCTCAACCCTAATATAAACTAACCCTAAGAAAAGAAGGCAAAGGAATGATGTATGTGCATTTCAATTTGAGTTATGACTACAAGCAAGATTCGAACAAGCTTTGGGTTTTCCGCGAGAGCATCTTGGAATGGATGCTTTTGCAGATCTACCCTTGCCAATATTTTATTACTTTATGACGATGAACAAGGATATTAGATGTTTTTTTTTGTGTGTTTGGATCTTCTATGCACAAATAACTGGATATTACTTGTATTTTTGTTAACCATTTTTTATGAATATTTTGTGTATGAGATTTATTGGAATAAAAGTGCAACACATCTACCCATAAACAATGTGCAATCAAATATAATCATATTTACCCTAATACTACAGGGAAAATCAGACCTATTTGCAATAAGGATTATTTTAGAATAATCGAAAGGCAAAGAGAGGGTTCTGAGAAGAATACTAGATTGTTGCAAATTGGGGGCAGTGAAAGGATAAAAACATGGGGAAACAACTCTAGACATGATGCAGTTGTGATTATGGGGTCCAATGAAGGATGGCCTTCTACCACACAGCCTACAAATTCACACAAAGTATAGACCGACTTTTAGCCCTTGCATCAAAAACAAAATAAAACACCAATGATTTTTTTGTTCGAATGAGGAATTACAACTTGCCCACACCTACAATCTGATTACATACATTACAATCTAAATGCAGAATCACAACAATCTCCAATGAGATGCGTTACAACCTATCTCACTACTCAGATCTATGACTTAAACAAATCTCTGCTCAAACTAATCTTGGTTCTTGCTCTAGTTCTACCCCTCTCTCTCAAGTGTAGGGGTATGCTTATATAGATACATGATCCACTTACATTAATGCTCTCAACTAACTCACCTACCCATGCCACAATCATTAAATGCGTGATACATTCTCAATGCCTCGAAACATATCACTACGTTACATTTAATTAACTCAATGTCTAGGTTAACAAGAAAATGTTAGGAAGTGGAAAAGATTCTTCTTCTAGCTGTCAAATAACCGGGCGGTTTCATGCGATGTTATACATTCCATTTGGTTACATTCTGCACCCTGTCAGGGATTCATTGGTTGCACACAACACTTCACAAGGTTAGATGAGCATTGCGCATGAAAGAGAATGCACAAAAATTGCCTATCGAAAGCCAAAGTTGCAACATTAGTAGATCAAGTCTGCGTGTAGAAGACAATGCACAAGGTTGCGTGAGACCTCATTCACTACTACGTGCCAACACTTCTTTGCAAGATAATGCAAGCTTCACAAGACAAAGTTGCGCACTAGTACTATGACATCGCAAGACTTTGACTTCACTGAGCTGCCCCAAACTTCCATATCATTGTGCACAATTTGCAAAGACCTCCAAATAATCTTGAAAAAAACTTTGCAAGTTGCTTAAAGCTTAAGTCCTTGTCCACTAATTGTTTCAAGCTGTGTGCATCAAAAGGGTTGTGCGGAAGTATATCTGTGCGCACACAAAGGTTGTGTAAAACAACTCGAAATAACTTGCGTGCAAATAAAGAATTGTGCACATCAATGCAAACTGCTTATTTCTAAGTCTTTTTGCTTCATGCAGGATTGCTTGTGAACCCAAACACTCTTGCATCATACTACTTGGGTAAGTGAAATGAACCATGAGCTCATGCTCATGTGCATTCCAAAAGCTTTGCTATTGATATTTCATGTTTTGCAGCTTTTGATGCACTCATCCATGTTGAATCCTCAACAATTCAACCTTTCCACTTCACCAAGCATTGTTTATAATCTCTCTCGTACGCATTCTCAGACATTTGTTGTCTCCAATCAACTCTAGAATTTGCGCATGTGCTTTTCTCACAGCCTTACCCTTCATGATAAGGGTGAAATATGCCACATGGAAATGGGTGAAATATCTATGCCCTCTGGGAACTCCATCTCATAGAGATTGGAGGTAATTTTTCGCAACACTTTGAATGGTCCAATCTTCTTCCACCTTATCTTGTCATACATTCCTTTTGGGAACCTATCCTTCCTTAGATGTGCTAAGATCATGTCTCTGTTTTACCTATTTTGAATTAATGTGCACACAAAGGCTGCGTAAAACAACTCTAAATAACTTGCGTGCAAATAAAGAATTGCAGACATCAATGCAAACTACTTATTTCTAAGTCTTTTTGCTTCATGCAGGCTTGCTTGTGAACCCAAACACTCTTGCATCATGCTACTTGGGTAAGTGAAATGAACCATGAGCTCATGCTCATGTGCATTCCAAAAGTTTTGCTATTGATATTTCATGTTTTGCAGCTTTTGATGCACTCATCCATGTTGAATCCTCAACTATTCAACCTTTCCACTTCACCAAGTATTCTTTATAATCTCTCTCGTGCGCGCTCTCAGACATTTGTTCTCTCCAATCAACTCTAGAATTTGTGCATGTGCTTTCTTCACAGCCTTGCCCTTCATGATAAGGGTGAAATATGCCACATTGAAATGGGTGAAATATCTATGCCCTCTCGCAACTCTATCTCACAGGCATTGGAGGTAATTTTTCGCAACACTTTGCATGGTCCAATCTTCTTCCACTTTATCTTGTCATACGTTCCTTTTGGGAACCTATCCTTCCTTAGATGTGCTAAGACCATATCTCTGTTTTACCTTTTTTGAATCAATGTGATCTAAATAATGTAAAACTAGGGCTAATCTAGATTGTATAAATTATAGGATTAATACCCTAATTTGAATTGATAAATGGATAGATTTCTATTGCACTTAGAAGATTTGAACTTGACAAAGCAAAAGAGAGCAATGTTCTTAGCTTATTTCTGAATTTTGCCCCTCACAACAATCGTCACTAACTTTGAAAATGTCCAACATATGCTTTATCACTACTTAGATCAAAAAACAGTTGCTCAAACCTTGCTTGGACGCTACCGGTAAAGTTGTGATGCCTACAGCGGTCAGTAATGCCTTGGTCTTGCCAATAGTGTCCTTATAGATTGTTTAGATTTGTAACTCCTCAAACCCCTGCGTTTGTGCCTAAAGATGCTTCATGTGTGTGGGTTCACCTTCGGTCCCATGTGCCGATCTATGTTTTCCTTCTCCTTCCTTTGAAACCTTAATCACACTTTCAACCACAAGATGAATTGAAAAATGGGTTAGCTCTTCGGGTTGGATAGTCCCAACCACTCCCCACTGAGTGACTGAGCCTTGCCTACGTTTCAACACTCCGAAGAGGGTGCAAACCACATGTAGTTCTCTTGCCTATGTGTGTATGTGCAACATCGTGATTAACCTAGAATGTAATGCAATGTTTGGCTTTTGACACTCGACGCCATGCTAATGTGTGTATTATACTTGGCTCCAAGGTTGCTCCTTTGAGGGGTATTTTCGAATGTGTTTGCCTTTGTGATAATGTTTCAAGAGAGTATTAGTGGATTTCTCAAGTAGTGATCAAGTAATTGCCAAGTTATCCAATTGTGACCAAGTGTGTAATAACTCTAGGATTGATTTCTGTTTATATCTGACTCTTAGTTATTTTCCGCTATGACTGATGCCTGAAATGTGTCTAGGTTGACTTAATGGAGACTTCCTAATTTAAAAAATAGCTGTTGAGTGTTCTTGGACTCTGTTGGCAAAGGTAGACACTTGCGGTAACTGTTACTGTCCAATTGTTGCTAGTATTGATGTAGGAGCAAAAATCAGTGAATCAGTGACCTAAGATATGAAGAAGGTTTGTGTTGGATTTTGAAATGTTCTTGTATAGACTAGGCTGATCTCGAATAGGTGTATAAGTATTCGCCGAATAGAGTTGGCCAAGACAACAGGTGGGTAGAGGGATAGAGAAAAAGTTTGCACAAGAGTCAAATGTGTAAGTATGTCAAAGTGAGTCAAAGTTGATGTTTCCAAAGAGTCTAATACTAAATTTAGGTGTTTACAGATGCTCCCCTTTTAATCTAGTTTTGAAAATGCTGAATTAAAAGGATAAAGAATAAATTTGGTACCTATGATAACCACACTTGGTGTTGAAAGGCATGCCCAAAATCTGCCATTTGCACCATGCGAAACTTTCAAGAAAACATATATAGATCAATGCCTTCTCAAGATAAGTAATCTGAAATAATCTAGATCACTAAACCACATAAAATTGAAAACCCAAGGAATGATTACACCTGAGGGTACATGAATCATGTTGCCATTTGCTAAACTTGTTTGGAGAATGCCATGGGATAATTATGCCTCAAGGAGATGCAATCGTTGAAACTGTGCATTGAGTGTTAATCCCTCAACCCCCATTGTAGGTGGAGTGCTAGAAGTTGAGAGTTATAGAAACCTCAACATCATTGCTCTAAATCTCATCATATTTCTTTTGTGGGACCTCGAAATCAGGTTCATATGTAAAAGTGGAATCCTGAAACAGGTTTTGATTTAAAAGGATCAACAACTTCAGATGGATTATAGACCTCAAGTGCTTACGTAGTACCATCGATCCATAGAATAAAAATAGAAAAGTGTTTTGCATGAACAACGTTCATGCTCCAATGTGATCCCCCTGTACTTCAAAGTGATATAGAAGGCCATCCTCTATCTATCATAATATTGTATAATCCTCCGCTTGTACCTCATCTTGTAGAATGCCCCACATATGCCTCGCATATACTCAATCTGACCCATTTGAATCACATAATCTGACCCAATTTGCTCAATCTATCCCATTTGAATCACATAATTTCTCTTACAATGTGAGCTATCTGTCTACAAGCCCATTGTATGCCCCCCTTTTGATCTGAAGGATGAAGTCTATGAATTACTCATGTCAAAATAAAGTGTTAACGCACCATGTGTTTTATAGAAAAAAAAATGTAATATTTGTACACAAACATGATAAGATATATCATCATAGAACAATTTGATCATTTAAACATGTATGGAACATGCAATCCAAGTCAATGGGCATACAAGTGTCAATGTCTAGTGGGTATGTGCATTAAACGCGCAATAATAAGTAACGCAATATATGCATAATAAAAGTTATGGCATCACACACAATAAAAGTATGCATGATAACAATCACAACACTAAGCTCATAGCAACGATAATGTGACAATCCCTCAAGTTATACTTAAGAAAATGCAGTAATTTTTTTTTATAAAAACAATTAACCAATTAACTTAACATTTAAATTACCGAATTAAACAATGCACCATAGATGAATCAAAACTAGGAACAATAGTAGTTCAAATTCAAATACAACATACAATATACATCTTATACAATTCCAAGGAAAGTAATCATCACAGGACACAACTACGACTGGTTTGACAATACAACTACTGTTCAATATACAAGTACATAATACAATTACATTTCTTCAGGCATACAACCTAATACAATAACGGATACCAAGCTCTCTAGAGCTCGAGTTGTGCCAATTCATGTATTGCTGATAATCTCAAGTGTTGTCTTTAGGTAGTACTGCAGTGGGGAGGGAGAGCATCATCTGAGGGCTTTACCACTCCAACCACAGACCAACGATCTCTCGCACAATCTCCTATCAGGAAATGGCCCTCCCTTCGCGGATAGGTAAATAGAACGGTGCAAGAATCCAGTGAGACGTGCTAGTACCTCGTGTGCTATAAGATTTTTAAAAACATGCAATGTACCATAAAGAAGTCCGTTCTAACATGATATCGCACAACATGGAAATCAAACATATGAATGACAATGTATATGAAATATTACTTTGGCCAAAGTTTTCATATGATCATTTAAATCGGTCAATTTTATAACACACTACTTGATCGTATTATCTTTGGTGGTACTACTTAGGCTAGTAGAATCCGTCTCACTACCTATTAGTATCATCAATATGGTTTCTAAAATAAACATATATAACATAGTATATAACTCAAAGACTCACACATATTTCATCCTCTTAGCGATAATATCACATCACATGCTAAACAAGGAGAAAGCAAGGTATGCACATAATCATCTACGCATGAATGCATCTTACATTAAAATCAATCCCAAACTGGAAACAATGACCACTGTTTATACCACACGGGTAAAACACACATTAAACTATAGAGTATTTCAATAAAGATCCAGTAACGATACCTCAAGACAACCCATATTATCTTAGTCTGGTGTTCTTAGGCATGACTATTAGTTTTCCCACAATTAGTCATTCAAAGAAGTCATAGATACCTAGAAGTATATGCTTTTAATCAAGCAAGAACGTATAACAAAGCAATTTATACAACCACATATAAGTCTATCCTAACGTTTGCTTACATTCTCAAGATTGTATGCACACACAAATGGTATCATACCAAATGTTACAACACATAAATTTTAAGTAACAACCAACACATAAATATTTATGTGTGGGTCTAGATATAACAAATATAGTATGTACCATCTGGGTACTTTTCGTACTATAGAACTCTATGACATCCCATAATGTCACAGATCATTGTGTTTGAGCACTCAACTCATACACGAACAAACAATCATACTCAATGATTATTAAACAAGCAAGTTCAGGGTTATACCATTCGGGTATATCCTGTATTAAACAACATAAAAATAATCAGACGAAACATAACCTCTAGGCTCACATTAATATTCTCATAAAATATATATATCGCACAAAGTTTTCATCTTTTCATGGTGTTGTAATTATGACCCTGCCGTCATGTTTGTATAACACTATTTGTCTCTACTAGCATTCTCAGCATAGTCGAAGTATAGATTTAGATCATACAACTAAATCACCAAGGATATAATATTAAACAAACATATGTATAATAGCATTATCATAGAAATGTCTAACTTTGTTATAGTTTATCCAAGTCATAGCGACATTCTTAAAACTGTATAACTCAACAATTTCCCAAAAAATAGAGACTTAACATTTTCAAAAGGCGTTTTATTAAATTAGAAACTCAACGGTTTCCTTATACACTTCAATGATTTAAAACACCTACACAACGACTTTAGAAGCCATTTATTTACATATTCAATCAACAATTTATATTCACAGTGCTTTCTATAAGCTCAATTATTTCAATTAGATATGCAGTGATTAAAAGCGTTTCAATTCTTTTATCACAACGTTATATCTATTCTTAGTTTTTTATTCTCACACATAGAAACAACGATTTCCTTCTCAAATACTCAGCATTAAGTTATATAGTTCAGTGCTTAAATTAAGATGCCCAGCATAGCAATTGAAAAAGGCATGGTGAACCAATCATATGGCTCGAAGTTGAATTTATATATTCAATCCTAAAAATTAAGGATTTAGTCCTTCCAATTAAAATGACTTCAACGATTTTCATTTAATTAATATAAATAATCTTAACGCTTTTCAGCGATTTTCTCTTAACTTAGTTTTTAAAATAAGATATTTAGGGATTCAAATATAACACTAGGCGCTCATTTTGATGCATGGCTTCTCAATAAAGAGTTCAACGATTCATCGAAGACCTCAGTTTCTAATATATGAGCAGCAAATTGTTCTTAAGGCCAAGCGTTCAATCAAATACATCTTCTACGATTTGCTATATACTTCTGCGAATTCATTTATGACTTAAGTGATTTTATTTATTACTCATCCAATAATAATAAAATGCAACATTCTCTAAAGACTCAGCGATTCCAACATAAAGCTCAGCGACTCAGCATAAAGTCCTGGTAATCATCTAAAAGGACTTTTGTGTTTATACCTTGCAGTCTACACCTAGTGTTCTATGTTTGGCGTTTAGTAGAGCACTAGATGTCTTAGCAATTTATAAATATTCAGCATTTAAATTATGATTTGGTGCTGCAATAAAACACAATCCTCAATAGACTCAGCCGTATATGTTAAATAGATTGACGTTTTAAATAACTGACTCAACCCTCTAAATTCTCTTCTTGGTGTTTCAATAAGAGGTTTCAATGATTCATACTCAAGTATATACTCAGCGAATTAATATTAAATCTGACTGGGCGTATTCAATATTCATAGCATTCCTTTTTATTTAATATGTTGCATTCCATAATAAAAGTAGGACATTTTAAAACGACTTGTCTTTTAGCATTCAAATAAATATATTTTACTATTGAAAAGTATGATCGGCGATTTATTAAATAAAGCTCATTAAAATTAGCAGTCAAATTAGATGCTCTGCGTTCCATGTTTAAAGATTGGTGCTACACATTACAACTCTGTCATAATTTATATCTTGTCTTTCCTAAATGAAACACAATTTTTTTACTAAATTCGCTCTACAGGGTAATAGATAAAGAAACACTACCATTAACAAGTTGCAGCCAAGTAAAGCTATTTAGGAGGACGCTAATTAATGGATTTCAACCGCAGTCAAAGGAGTCAAAACGCTAGGTATAAAGGAGAATAAAACGTAGCTTACAAAAATAGTACTCGGGTTTTCAAAACTATACACAATGCTAATAAAATAGATGCTGCAAATAATAAAATTAAACACGGGCATCCTTAAGAGGATAGGACGCATATCTAAAACAACATGCAGCCTAACAAAATTCAACGCAGGGTAAATTATTGCTATGCAGGTTTGGTATATTGAAACACGTCGTCAAAAGTCACTACTTGGTCTATAAACATATATGTTGACTAAATAAAGACGCTGCCATACAAAATTTGTTCTTTAAAAAACAACACAAACAAAAAAATATTTATAGAACCAACCTCTTGGTGTTTGCTGAAGAATGTGCCTTTTCTTCCTTCCTCCAAATTTTTCTATTCTTCCCGTGCTTGTCCATGTTTTTGTGTCTTCTCAAATTCTCAAAGGATTTTATTTATAAACTTTCTTTTCCTTCAAATTACTGCGTGTCCCTCTTGCATGAAAACTCTATTTTCTTTGCATGCTATCTATCTCTCCCTTGATTTTGCCTCATGCATGTCCATATTCTCAACTTCTAAATTCAATAACTACAGTTAAACCTTTCTTTTTAATCATAGTTAACTCACCTATTGTTTTCTTTAAACATAAACAAAAGCATGCCAATTAATTTATCATGCCTATTTCCATGTTCTCTAAGTATAAACTTAAGTTGACTCAATAATTACAAAAATCTATTTTCAAGTAATTTTATGCATAATTATTCAAGATTAACTTTAAATTGCATTTACTCAATTTTCGTGCAATTTTCAAAACAATGATAAATAATTATTTAACTAAAAGATAAAATAAGTCATTAATTGCATTTTATTTGTAAGATAATTATTTTTATAATAATTATATCTATTAGAACTAATATTCATTTTCCGGATTTAAATTCAAAAAGTAAGTCAATTAGGCTAAAGAAAACTAATGCATACTAAAATTAATTTCACACACAGAAAGATAATCACAAGCAATAACTCACAATTATGCACTAACATTTATGCCTATCATTTAAAATCTACTATGCTTGTGTGTAGGGTCACTAGCATTTTCCACTGGTATTTTCCTCAATTATTCTATCCAGTCGACCCTCTCCGATGATGTTCTCCTTCGTCAAGCTCTGAGGGTAGGACCTATCTTGTATCCACGTCGCAACAAGTAGGTAGTCCGAGTCATCATAAATGTCACCAATGATACGAAAATTAATAAATACACATCTTCAATGTACAAAATTATCAAAATATAACTGTCACGTAATGTATATTAATCAACAATATCACTGTCCCATTAGAGTATATGTCAAAAAACTCAATTCAAAACAATGGTAATCAAATAATGACCATACTAATCCACAGATTTATAGGTTATTAATTATAAGGTGAAATCGGGATGTGACATACGATACATGTATCCACGCACACACATATGCATGCAATATCATGATCAGGAAGCACACAAGCACTCAAGGCATGACACAATTTTGACTCGACACGGACACGACATGGCGATGACTCGAACTATGGGTTAGTCTAACACATACAGACAAACGACGTGACAAGATATTGTCAACATACTCATAGGACACATGGTATAACACACATCAATGATCACACGTCATAATCATCAATATCAAACTCGCATGGTGTAAGAAATGTTAGTTCACATAGTCAATCAATGTCATCATCTAGTTTAGCAAAGTACAATATCCATAAGAAATATCACTTTAGAAGTATGAGCAAGAGTAAGTCTTGTATAATAGTCTATTATGATCAATGGACCAGCATAGAAAGATATACCCTGACTCTAGATTAGAAGGTTGTGTGTTCAATTCACTCTGGGTTTACTAGAATGTTTTACCTGTGTTGCAGGGATACGCCCCCCAGCCCCACGCCTCCTGTTCGGAGACGCCTCCGGCACGGGGACGTCCCGGGTACTCCCGGAGGCGTCCCGGAGGCGCCCGCCGGCGTGCCGGAAACGTCCGGCAAGCCTCCGGGACGCCTCCGGGAGTACCCGGGACGTTTCCGGCGCGTACCCGAGGGATTCCGGCAGAAAAATGGCGAATTGTTTTTTAAAAAAACCCTAGAAAATCCTTAAAAAAAAAACCCTAAAAACTAAGCAACCCTAAATGTAAATCCAGTCCGAACCCAACGTATAGAAATAAAATAAACATTTAAGTATAAGTTTACATTTAAGTATAAGTTTACTAGATGTCCATATCTAAATGTAAACTTATACTTTAAGTTATATTTTATTTATATACTTTCAGGGTGTTTGAGAGGGGTTTCGGACTACTAGAAGCTATAATGCAAATTCTAGGTTTTGGAGGATCCTGTCATATTTCAGAGTTAGTCAGATTCCAGGGTTTCAGGGTTTCAAACTTAGCCATATTTCAGGGTTTCAAGATTTCAAGGAGACATCATAGGAGGTATGAAGGCTGCATGAAGGGATGTATGCGTGATAGAATAGTTTGAGAATATCTCTGGCAAAGTGCCACAAGCTGATCCCACTCCATTCCCTGTGCACCCCTTAAGGCATGCACTCGTGAGATTCAATGCACCGATGAGCCCTTGTGAGAGAAAGTGTCAGTAAATGATAAAGTTGAAAAATAATGGGAGTGGCATTCATGATTTTGTGGACAATCGAGATGATTTATTCTAGATTTGAATGTACATCTTGTCTTTGAAGTAATGAATGAATGAATATTATATATTTTTAAGTGTTTTATCATTTATAGACAAATATTTTCACACTATGTAGTTTCAAGTGTTTTACTAAAAAAATGAGTAATATATATATATATATATATATACACAGACGTACCCACGACGTATCCAAATCAAGGTTTTTGAAAAATGACGTACCCGCGTACCCGAGACGTCCCCGTATCCGTACTCGTACCCGTACCCAAACAACATAGTGTTTTACTTATTTTGGATTAATGTAAATGTAAAACTATGACTAATTCAAATTATGTATAATGTAGCAATAATACACTACTCTGTATTGAAAAATGGATAGATTGATATTTCAATTACAAGATTTGAACTTGACAAAGCAAAAGAGAGATGTGCTTAGCTTATTTCTGAATTATGTCATTCACAATAGTCATCACTGATTTTACAAATACCTGCATATGCTTTGTCATTGCTTAGATTAAAAAACAGTCGCTCAAACCCTCCCTAGACGTTGCTAGTGAAACTGTGATGCATGTGGTGATTGGTATTGTCCTTGTCTTGCCAGGAGTGCCCCTTTAGACTGTGTAGATCTATAACTCCTTAGATCCCTGCTTCTGTATGTGTAGATGTTTCTTATGTGTGTGCTCATCTTCGGTTATGTGCGTTGATCTCAGTTTTCCTTCTCCCTCCTTTGAAACCTTAATCGCAATTTTGATCACAAGATGAATTGAAAAATGGGTTAGCTCTTTGGGTTGGACAGCCCAACCACTCCTCGTTGAGTTACTAAGCATTGCCTATGTCCCAATACTGCGAAGAGGGTCTAAACCACATGTAGTTCACCCACCTATGTGTGTATTTGCAACATCATAATCAACTTAGAATGCAATGCATTGTTTGGCTTTCGACACTTGGCAGCATGCAAATTTGACCTTTGTGTGTATTCAGACTTGGCTCTAGGGCTGCACCTTTGAGAGGTTTTCAGATATGTCTTTGTGATAATTTTTCAGGAGAGTGCTTGTGAATTTTTCAAGTAGTGATCAAGTAATTTCCAAGTTACCTAGTTGTGACCAAGTGTGTACAAACTTAGGATTGATTTATCTTTATAGTTGTCTCTTCGTTATTTTCCACTATGACCGACCTATGAAACGTGTCTCAGTTGACTTAATAGAGACTTCCCAATTTCAAAAATAACATTGAGTCTTCTTGAAAATTGCCAGTAGAGGTAGACACATGCGGTGAATCACAATTGCCCAGTTGGGTATTATTTGGGGAGTGAAAATTAGTGATTTGAGATGTGGAGAAGGTTTGTGTGTGGAATGTTCTTGTACAGACTAGGTTGATTCTGAATAGGTGTATCTAGTGAATAGAGTTGGCCAAGACAATAGGTAGGACGGATAGAATAAAAATTTGCACATGAGTGAAATGTGTAGGCAATACCCAAGTATGTCAAAAAATGCCAAAGTTGTCGTCAAAATATCTAATACCAAATTTAGGTGTCCACATTCTCCCACTTGATACTCTACTTCTTTCCTCTTCATATCTGCATGTAGCTTCTATTACACAATACTTCTTTTCAATTGTTCGTGCACTTGATGGTGTATGTTGCACATATACTCAACAAAGTCTTCTGCTTTAGCACTCTTCCTTCTTTCATCTGTGATGTCATGCAATTATGCAACTCCTTTTAGACTACTACCATAAACAATCTAAAATGTTGTCTTTCTAGTGCTTCTATTTAATATTTTTTTATAGGCAAATTCAGTTTGCACACGAATTGAATCCCACGTGCCTAGCTTTCCTCCAATCAATCATTGCAACAGATTACCAAAACCTTTGTTGACTATCTCTGTTTGTTCAACTGTTTAACATAGTTATTTAGTATCTATGTTTGTTCACTGTAGCTTGGTATTCAACGTCTTCTACAATGTCCTAAAAATGTTCAACAAATTTTGTATCCCTATTAGATACTATGTTGTGCAACAATCCACGCAATCTTACAACTTCCATGAAAAACAAGTAAGCTATATGTGTAGCATGATTAGTTTTCTTGCATACAATAGAATATGTTATTTTGGAGAATCTATCTACGATCACAAAATAAAATCATGTCCTTTATGTGTTCTAGGCAAATCACAAAACCAAGTCCATGTTGATATGTTCCTATGGTCTCTCTGGGATAGACAGAGATTGATACCATAGTTCAAAAACTTGTACTCAGAACTTATTCAGCGGTCCAAAATTTTGACTTGTACTCGGTACTCGGGAATTTTGTGGCAATTACTCGGCAACTTTATTGCTACTTAAAAAAACATATAAATTCATAAAATAAACTGAAACAACATGTAAATCATAGTTAAACGACATGAGAAATGAATTCAAAGAATATAGAAGTATATTTTTTATAAATTTTTGACCAAAAAAGAGTACAAAATACAAATTTACAAACTTCAATGCTCATAGAGTCATAGACTATGGTGACTAATATGAAATATGAAATATACATATCATCTCTAGTGCCTAGTATAAGTCTGCTGTGGCTGCCTTGTGGAAGTGGAATGTAAATACTCTTCCTCCGCAACATCATCCACAAAGATATCTACATCCTCACCAACCCCCCTGATGCCTCTGCTGCCCTTGATGCTATTGCTTCTTCTATGTCCCTCTCCAAATCTGCGATCTTCGTGGTAAACATTCTCCCTGCATCATCATTGTATGGATCGATATCATCCAAGTTAATTGCCTCATAATTCTCTACCCCTTCCACTTGTCTCATGCAAAGACAATTTGTATCGCACAAAAACAAGGTAATTGAGGGGTTTTCTTGTCAACCTATTGCACTTCTTTGTGTGAACAACTGTTAATATGCTCCAATTACGTTCACACCTAGAAGAGCTACACCACTAACACAAAATGCGAATGGCTAGTCTTTGTAAGATTTGGTGTTTTCGCACTATAATCTTCCCACCACACATCTGCAAATAAGACATTAAAATTTTGTAAGTCAACTAGGCTTGAATAAATGAAAGAAGTCTAGTAGTAGTATCTACAAGTAACGAGACTAAAAAGTGAAAACACATCACTCAATTTGTTTTTACTTAGATAAGAGTTGATTCTTCTTTTAACGCGTAGATCCAATGAAAAGAGTCTGTTACATTCTTGTAAATTTGCAGCGTTTAAATAACTGCGTCCCTAGTGTCACCATCAGGGAACATCCTATCTATGAATGTATTGAGGCCATCCCTAACCTCTTCATCAACCTTAAATGAATTGAAATAGAAAAACTCGGGATTCAAGTAGTAGGCCACTGCATGAATATGTTGGTGGAGCGTCTTGTTCCGTATTTGATCAATTATGTGCCAAATGGGTTCATTTTTTTTTCTTTGATTTTGTCTATAATATCTTGCTATGGCTTCCTTGGCCATGCCCATGGCCTCATACAAATAACCCATTGGGTTTATCTCCCCATACACCAACTGTAGAACTCGAACCAACCGGTCCGATATCTAAAACAAAAAAATAAACAAATTTGTTATAAAAAAAATTAGATTTTTTTTATAACAAATAAATGATAAATTAAAAAAATAGCTAAGATTACCTTAAGGATTTTCTCCATGCGTTTCACAAACACATCATCAAAAACAGCCTTCATGACCCTTCCCTTTAAAATCTTCCTAGCATAGGAAGACCCCAACCATTAATGAATCACAAACATCTGCTTGAGGGATGTTAGTGAGGTTGCAATGCTTTGCAATGTGATGAAGTTTGTGGTGAATCATGTGACTCTCAATCGCACAAGCTTCTTTCCATTAGTGTGCTCTCTCATCAAGTTTAGCACCCAAGTGTGATTGTAGGTGAGCTTGGTGATATTTCTTGCCTCCTCAACCACATTTTTCACCCATGAGATACTTCTTATGTCCTCAAGTAGGAGATCAATGCGATGAGCTGCAAAAGGGGTCCAAAAAAGTGCATGGTACCTCTCCTCAAGAAGTCTCCCTATTGCTACATATGTTGTCGTGTTGTTTGTCACAACTTGGAGGACAGTCTCCATATCTACTTCCATCACCACCTCATCCAACATATCACACAAAATGTTTGTATTTTTCATTCGGTGGGAGACATCAATCACATCAAGAAGACTAGTTGCCCACTTGAAGTCACTTGAAAGTCGATCAACATGTTTTTCCCATTTGTCCACCCAGTAGACAACATAGTGCAACCATTTTTTATTGATATATTTTTTTTGCTTTTTTACAATAGCTTGCATATGTTTGATGGAATTTTTCAACAATGGGCCTCTCAAATCATGAGTAGTAGGAGCGTTGAACCCCTTCTCGACAACAGATAATGTAGTGACCAAATTTTTCCAATATGGGCTTTTTGCCACATTGAATGTAATGTTATTGCAGTATTAAAAGTTTGCCGCAACTATTCTTGCTTCATTGTGCACTTTTCGGTTCTAAGATGTACCACCGAGTGAAGGTTGTGCCGTAGGACTATTTCGAGGAACAAAAAAAGTAGCTGAACCATCTTTAGTTTATGAGCCTTATCCCCATCGATTGCTTGGAGTTGGGGCAATAGAAGAGGCTTCAATGTCATAATCATCCCTTGTTGCTGTCTTATTCATTAGGGCTGCAAGTGCATTAACTTTCCATTTTTTCACCGCATAAGACGCAAGGTAAGCAACCATCCCTCTTTGAGCCTCAAGTGTAGCTTGTTTGCACACTACCACATCATTCGTTGGTAGTTGTGCAATGTGGTATTTGAAGCTATAGACACTTTCATTCATTTTTATCTCACAATAATTCCATATAACACAATTGTCCATTGCCACTGGTTCACAAGGCTTCCAAGAAGGGTCAAGAGACTTAGGCTTACGATGCGCAGTTGAATCGGATTTCGATGCCATTTTTAAACAACAAGCTTAAACACAAGAAATAAAAAAGTTTTAAAATCTAACCGTAGCTATTATTCAAAGGAAGAAATAGAAGATGAAGTAAATATCATACTGGAATGGTATAGTCTTATTGATGAGGTATTTGAAGTGATAGACACTTTCACTCATCTTTATCCCACAATAATTTCATATAACACAATTGTCCTTTGCCATTGGTTCACAAGGCTTCCAAGAAGGGTCAAGGGACTTAGGCTTACACTACCACATCATTCCTTGGTAGTTGTGCGATGTGGTATTTGAAGCGATAGACACTTTCACTCATCTTTATTCCACAATAATTCCATAAAACACAATTGTCCTTTGCCATTGGTTCACAAGGCTTCCAAGAAGGGTCAAGGGACTTAGGCTTACGATGGGCAGCTGAACCGGATTTTGATGCCATTTTTAAACAAGCTTAAACACAAGAAATAAAAAAGTTTTAAAATCTAACTGTAGCTATTAATCAAAGGAAGAAGTAGATATCATACGGGAATGGTATAGTCTTATTGATGAGCACTTCAAACATTAAAGATGATAAGACTCCATACATTTTTACTGTGAAATCTAGATCATGGAATGAGACTTTAGTGACAGAGGTAATTTACATTGTAAACACTAAGCTACATTTCATTTCCATGTTGGATTTCTTTCATATTCATGTATTCTTAAAATAAAATAATGAAAATGAATACTTATAGGCTGTAGGTTGTATATATTCCTTGAGGCTTGAAAACCTAGTTAATCACTGTATTTATTCCTTGAGGCTTGAAAACCCTACAATTTTACCACCATCAATCAAGGTTCCCGAGGTACACTCTGAAAACCCTATTTCCATTGTCACAATAATTGTATTCCCAAGGAAAAATGCAGAAAATGCAGCACTAGTTTTTGGATTGAAATTGATGTTTTTCATTTTAGACTTTATATTCTTTTATTGGCTGAGTCATGACGATTTAATTGGCATTTTTTGCTGATTAATCGAATGTATTACTTGGCAAAAATCACCGATTAATTGCCATTAATATTCGTGCGATTTTCTTGCAAATTTCTCATTTTTCCTTCAACTCGTGATTAATTATTGAGTTATAGCGATTTTTAAATCTACAATTTTTGCAACCCTGGGAACTGACTTCTTCCTTTTGCCAATTGGCAAAGTTTGCATTCTTGAACATACTTGCGCACATCCACACTCATCTTAGGTCAAAAGTAATTCTTAGCCAACTGCGCATATGTTTTGTTTCTACCAAAATGACTTGCTAGTACACCACTATGGTTTTCTTTTAATCAAATTTTCATGCATAGATCCTCTGCATATACTAATTGTTTCTGTCTAAAAAACAATGCTTCCTGCACAAAATAGTCTATCTGTCCATACTCAATGGTTTTGTGCATCTTTTCCATTGCACAATCTCCATGGCCTCCAAACTAGCTTGCGTTCGTCTTATGAGCTCAACCAAGTCCATAATTATTGGCACTCTTCCAGCAAAACCTCCTCAATGTGTCATTGATTTTCCTTGAAATCAAGAACAACTATGACACCTTCTACCCAACATGCTTCTGGTTGGAAGATGCATTCACTACTTTCTACCCACACTCGCAAATGTGGAAATCAAAATGGAATCAACAAGTTTCTCACATGCTCCCTTGCAAGAATAACCTTGCATTGATAACAACTAACGTAGTCATGGTTAGGGGATCCAGTGATGGACGACCTTATACCAAGCCCATAGATTCACACAAACTATAGATTGAATGCAATCTGATTATAGACATTATGATCTAAATGCAAAATTACAACAATCTCCAATGAGATGCATTACAACCTATCAAATTACTCAAATCTATTACTTACACAAATCTTTACTGGAACCAATCTTGGTTCTCTCTCTATTTCTAATCCCCTCCCAAGTGTAGGGGTATGCTTATATAGATACACAACCCACTTAATTAAATTAATGTTTTCAACTAACTCCCTACCCATGCCACGATCATTAAATGCATGATGCATTCGCAATGCCTCATAACACATCACTATGTGACATTTAAATTAATTCAATGTGTATGCAAACAAGAAATTGCTAGGAAGTGGAAACAATTCTTCTTCTAGTTGTCACATAATTGTCATCGTCAAGTGATGTTCCAGATTCCATTTGGTTCCATTTTGCAACCTCTCAGGTATTCACTGGCTACACACGATACTTAGCAAGATTTGCAAGAATATTGAACGTCAAAGAGAATGTGCGGAAATTGCACATCGCAATCCCAAGTTGCAACATTCACAAATCAAGTCTATGTGTAGAAGACAATGCACAAGGTTACGGGAGACCTCATTCACATTGTTGTGTGCCAGCACTCCTTGGCAAGATAATGCAACCTTGACAATATAAGTTGCGCATTAGTACTTTGGCATCACAAGACTTCAACTTTCCTTAGCTGTGCAGAACATCCAACTCATTGCACACAATTTGTAGTGACCTCCAAACAAGCTTGCACAAAACTTTGCAATTTGCTTAAAGCTCAAGTCCTTGTTTGCTAACTATTCCGAGCAACGCGCACCGGAAGGGTTGTGCGGAAGTATATTTGCGTGTGCACAAAGGTTGTGCAAAAGAACTCTGACGAACTTGCATAGAAACAAAGAATTGCGCACAACATTGCAAACTTCTTATTTTTCACTCTTTTTGCTTGATGCAAGATTGCTTGTGAACTTAGATGCTCCTACATCAAGACAACAAGGTGGACAAAACCCTTAAAACTTAGAGCAAACAACTATTTTTTTCTAGATGACCAAAACCCTACCACTTCTATCCTTGCACTGCTAGGACCATATCAGTGTGTTCCTAGCAGTTGTTATATTTTGAGAAACAAATTTGACGATCTTGTTCCTCTGCTCTTGGACTAACCTCGCTTGCTTTTCTAAAATTCTATGCTGTTCTTTGGGAAACTGTCATGTCCCCCTTTTGGGCATGATACTATTAAAGACCTTTAGCCTTCTTAGTTTCCCAAGGGCTAAGGGAGAAAAAAGAAAAGAAGGAAAACATTTGGTTTTCATAAAGAACACTTGTAAAAGCACATTATTGTTATGATTTCGCTTAAGTTGGGGCCTTTTTGAGGGTCATGAGTATCAATCCACCTAAGTGAATTATAAGAGGTTCTTTTTATATTCTGGAAAAGGTAACTTATGATTCTAATTTTCTCTTAAGAAGGGGACATTTGAGGGTCATGGGCACTCAAGTGATTAAGTGAAAGCTTAGTGATTAAGTAAAAGCTTATAAGAAAAGGTCCTTTTTAATATTTGAATTGTTTTCCCTCCCTTTTGAATGCACCCCTTTGGGGAAAGACTATAAAGGTAAAGGGGGGATCTTGTGGAGAGGTTCATGTTATATTTGGATAATTGATTTGGAGCTTGAGCATGTAACGCTTCGCTAATCTATTGTAAGGATGAAAACCCTTCAATAGATGTTGGAACAAAGACGAAAACCCTTGTACTAACTAGGGCATCCTCCATTCAGGGGTTTGCGTTGTTCTTCATTGGTTTGTGAAGTAATCAAGCATCATCTTTAGAGTAATAATTATTCCTAGGGCAACACCTAGGATTTTTTGACGAGAAATTGCAATGAATTAGGGACAGGTTTTGGTGGACTTCCTACGGTGGATTTTTTTTGTTTTTTGTTTTGTTTGATAGCTGCTATTTTTATGGTCATTTTGAGCTATCATGGGCATCGTAACTCCCAATATTTTGGGAGATATGAATTTATGAAGTTTGAGCTGTATTTTGTAATAATAAATTCCATAATTATGAGTTTCGGCTTTTTGAGTGACTATTTTGACTTCTAGAATTAGTGGTTGCAATATAAAACTTATTTCATAATTTTTGGAGGGTTAGAAGTATCAAATCTGATTTTTGCCCTAGTTGCTTATGATCTGGTAGAGGAATTTATGAATATTGTTTTCATTTTCAAAATTGTGTTAGCTAAATTTGCATTTTCAGATTCTTCATAGGAAGGGGTTTCGGATTTGATGGGGTTTAGTTGGCACACCCTTATTTCCAAATTTGTCCCAAGTTGGGGACATTTCAAAAACTTATATCCTTTGAAAGCCTAAAAATTCATCACGGACCAATAAAAAACGATGGAGTCATTGAGGGCCCTGTGTTACCCCTCCATTATTATCAAGTCCTTGTTCTAGAGCAGATTTGGAAGACAACACTCAATGCACTTCAACAAGCAATTTGTTGATGCAAGCCCTAATCCCTATATGACTTTACACTAGCATGAAGAAGTGGCACAATTCAAAATGAAGACTTTATTTAATCTTTAATAAAATTCTGCTCCAAACACTTTAGTTTCTGCACTTCAATCAAATGCTAGACTCTTGCTTATCACTCTTGACCTTGTCATTCATTTCTCATTTTGCTTTCTTGATGATTTCTATATGCGCTAATGTAATTGTGTATTTATAGACTTCTCAAATTCAAATTAGGACCCCTCTTGGTGCGTACGTTGACACACAAAGCACGAAAAACCAATGAAAAAGGAACACGAGACACGGGAAACCCAAAAGAAGGGATAGAAGGGCCCACAAAAAAAGTAGCCTGGAACGTACCACATTCCTAACAGACTAGGAATGTGGTGGTATGGTCCTGGTAGACCAAAACTGTACTGCTACATTCCTGAAAGGAAACCCAAAACAATAGGAAAATAGTGGGATCAGAGAGAAAGGTAGAGAAAGATGAAGCAAATGGGGCCTAAAACATGAAAAACACGTCAATAAGAGCCTCGTATAAATCAATAATTGACAAATGCACAAGTACCTTAGAACAAAGCAATTCAACACATGAAACTACCCTCAGACCAAAATTAGGTTCTTACATAATACCCCACTTTAATGTGTGTACATATGAAAGTAAAACAAACAAGTGCACCTTTAGGGTTTGTAGAAGATGCCTTGATCGTCAAAACTTGTAAGAGTTGTCTGAAGTCAATATATGAATGATAATGATTTTAAAGCCAAACATAAAGAGGGATCACTTGATTGCCACCATGAAAAGCATAGTTACCAAATTCGACCAGATCTACAAAAATTCTAGTTGGATTTGGATTTTTTGACTGGTCCGGATAAGTTCGATTCGTGTTGGTCCTTTTTCTTTTTGTTTTCTAAAAAAAAACAACTAGCAACCTTATATATTATATAATATTAAGTTTATTAACAGCCCCAAGGGTTAGCTCGAGTGGATAGGATCACCGATTTCGATCGCCTAGGTCTTGAGTTCAATTCTTGCCGAGCACCTTGCGACGCGTTGAGGCTTAGGGGTAGACGCGAATCCTACATTCTCAAGTAGCCATGGGGACACCTTGAGGTAGGGGTTGAGCTTCTCCATGTGTTCTACGCGGATCACAACGGGGCGATTTGGCTGCGGATCGTTTCTACGAACATTACGGACCCAGGTCCATCCCCATTAAGCTTCAGATGTAGATTAAATTTTGAGGCCCAAGGGTTAGCTTGAGTGGATAGGATCAATGACTTCGGTCACGTAGGTCTCAGTTCGATTCTTGCTAACTGTGACGCATTGAGGTTTAGGGGTAAACGTGAAGCTCGAGGTACTAGGGGCAAGTTTCCCTTCGTTAATGGGGGGTCCTCTTCGAAACCTTGGTTATCAAAAAAATAAATATTAAGTTTATTAACATTTTATACTGCATTATTAATTTCTTCATTGTATTTGTCAATTATGCATATTTATAAAATTATGCTTTAATATTATATGTATGCTTATAAATTGGTAATATATAGCTGGATTTGTATTTTCTAGTAATTATTTCATTTGTATGGTCAGTTGTAATTTTCTAATTTGCAGCATAGAAATAAATAAATAAAAATTGGTAATTGAGTTGCATTTGATCTCTACATTTTAAAAGAATAAGATTGTCATTTTCAGTGGGTTTATCAGTGATTTCAGAGTTATTGTTTATTTCCTATAAAGGTTGATTGCAAAAATTAATATTTATTTTATTTTGCCATAAGGGAATATTTCAATATAAGGGTTTTATTACAAAAATCAGTCTTTTGTTAATTCTGTCCTAGGATTTCTGATGAATCCAAAATTATTTAAAAATGTCCATTTAGGGATATTACAATGGGATCAAAACATTGATCTTGCCAGCGTATGGATCAGAGGAAAAATCTATGGAACATCTTTTGAAACCAATTCATAAGGATTATGAGATGCTCACAGGGAAGGATGTGGAGAAGAAATTTTACCTAGCAGGGAAAAGCCTCAAGCATCCACTTCAATCGAAGGGTACACTTCTCAACATTGTGGAGGAAGTGGAAAATTGTTTGTCTATGGTGGAACAATCACCATTTGGTATGATGAATCTTGCTATGACTCCATTAATTATTTCTTTGGGAAAGCTAGAACTTTTGAGACATCAAGACAAAGATGTAAGGCTTATGGTTATCACTTGTATTAGTGAAATTACCCGAATAATAGCCCCTGAAGTCCCATATCGTGATGACACAATGAGGGAGATATCTTAGTTGATTGTGGAAAGTTTTCAAGGTATGGATGAAATCAAAAGTCCTTATTTTGTTAAGAGGGTTAAAATTTTAGAAATGATTGCAAAAGTCAGATCTTGTGTTTTGATGATAGAGCTTGGTTGTGATGATCTTATTCTTAAATTGTTTCAACATTTCTTTACTATTGTTAGTAAGAATCATAAAGACAATATAACTTCAATGCACACAATTATGTCTTTGATTCTGAATGAGAGTGACAATATTTCTCAGCCACCCCTATCAATTTTATTGGATAATATGAGAGAGGATGTGTGGGAAGTCTCACCAACAACACATGCACTAGCTAAAAATGTGATTGATCAGTGTGAAGGAAAGTTGAGGCCATACATACCAAGTAAAATGATGGCTAAACAGACAAGGGAACTTATTCAAAAGCAATCTCACAAAACTTTATAATAGAGATTAAAAAAATTTCAACAGAGGTGTTGGTTCCTAGTTGTACACCTCTTGCACACAACCTTGCACACTTGGGTAGTATGGCAAACAAAGATGAAAAATCCTCAAATATGTCGTTATAGTTGGGGAAGGGTTTATATCAGGATGGATTGAACACAAACAATGACTGGAAGACACCTACAGAGGGTATGGTTAGCTCCCTGCTACTTGTGACTCTCCTTGAACCAAGGTGAGAGGACCTAAGGGGTAGCTTGCTCACATGGAGGGATACTGCAATTCAATCTCCATGGGGATTATTGGCACACAAAAAAAATACACAAATCAGACCAAAACATAACCAAGTTTGCACACTCCACTTGGGAAGGGTTGTCACACGGAATGAACAAATGCTCTAGGCCAGACACAAGCTATTGAAGATAGATGTAAATATGATTGCAACCTTCATTTTAAAGAAATTTTCAACAATAGAGGGCCAAATGGAAGACTGCAACGCTGGGCTTTAAGACACAAAACACATACATTTTAAATATGCAATATTTATGCATCTGCAGGCAAATAACACTTAACATATGCAACAGGGTGTATTATTTGAAGGGTAGAACAGGGTAGGATGAGTTAAGTAGTTATAAAAGAGTGGTGTGGTGGTGTGGTTTTTCAAACAACAGGGATTCTTCCAACAAGCATGACATCACTCATTTGCAACAAATGTTGAAAGACTGAAATACAAGCTAAGGAAACTAATAGGAATGAGTTGCATCCATTGGTGCCAATACACTACAACTATTCAGAGGATTCTTGAAACCCTAAAGCATCCATTGCAAGTAGAATTTCAAATGCTTTCTCCTATCAAATCCATAAACTTAGGGTGCCCTTAAAAGGTTATCAATAACATATCCCAAAATCACAGTGCATAAAGGAATTCACAACTTAGATCTATGCCCAAAACAACTGCCACCATTGATAAGCATAAAACTAAATACCCAATAAGCAGAGCATGAAGAATATTTCATTGCATTTCATTAATAAAATACAATAGAAATCACAACGATTTCCCATTAACTTGCAAACAAATCTTACATACATCATTGTTTCAGAATGTGATCATGGGGAAAAGCATGGTGAGCTTGCTCTTTAACAGGGGAGACATACACATACTCTCAGAGCTTCCTAATGGATGTACAAATTGACAAGACATACACACAAGGATCCCAAAATTTGAAAGAGCCTAAGATTTAGGAAAACCAAAAAACAACCAACAACCACCTTTGAAAAGAGGACAAGCCCTCTTTTTATATAACTCTTTCACCCAAAATATTTTGGAAATATGCTTCAGCTAGAAGATGCCCTTGATCACACCTGGAAGCTCATGCTTTGCAAGCAAATCATTCTGCTAACTGCCTATCCTTGTCATGATGAAGATTTAAAAACAAACCCTTTGCTCTCCTTGGTTGGAAATCCGTTGCAGCTGGGTTCGAGGGAGAATGCAAAACAAACTCCTTGTTTTCATGTGTAACTGCTTGGCCATGTCTTTAACTAATCATTTGCATAGCTGGAAACTTCTAGACAACTACCCTTCTTGTGCACGCCAAATAACACCCCTTGCTCTGTCATGATTGCATTGGAATACTCAAGCTGTTATAGAAGCAAAGAAAGATCCATGGTCATTTGGAAAATATGCTTGGAATAGCCCACCTTGGCCTAAGAACCCTACAACATACTTTTTCTCCATGGAGGTCTTCAACACAAGCAAAATATTTAAAATGACAAGACTTAGTTTATTTTACCCTTTTGCTTTTTGTGGTCAATGCCAAACATTTCCGTGCCTTTTAATTTTCTATTTTGCCTTTGACCTTTTAGGGTTGCCGCCAAACTTTATAATATTTAAGTGCATTATTTTCCTCTTTTTAAAAGCTTGGCTTTGCTGTTTGACCCTATTAATAATGTGACTCATTTCTACTTAAAAGCTTGAGCTTTGAAATTTTTTACAAACTCAACTTCCACTTGTGCAGGGCATTCATTTTGGAATGAGCATAAATACTGATGTGGCCTCTTGAATGCTTTTGTGTCCTTGTTTTTCACATCAACTTCTGATTTCTCTTTAAACTTTGCTGCTTCTTTTTGGACCATTTTTCTTGTGACTGCATGTTGACTGGCGGGTGGCGGACATTGGCTTGAGTCGAAGGCTCCGAACACAAATTCCTATGACCAAACTGTTCGAAACAAGGGAACCTCCGAACATGAAAGCCGATGAAGGAATTCGTCGAACAAAATGTCCGACCATAAAAGTCGACACAAAAGTTCTGAACAAAAAGTCCGACACACAAGTTCTGAACAAAAAGTCCGACACAGAAGTTCCGAACAAAGAGTTTGACACAGAAGTTCCGAACAAAAAAGTCTGACATAAAAGTTCCGAACAAAAATTCCGACACAAAAGTTCTGAAAAAAAGTTTGAACAAAATGTTCGACGAAGAAATTCCGAACTTAAGAATTTTTGAAAAACTTAAGAATTCGAAAAGTCGGACTTGTGATTTTTTGCAACTTGTTTCTCCGCCATATATTCTTGCGGACCTTTTCACCCCAACTGCCAATCTTGCAATCAGCATTGAGAATTCCACCACTTCAAAGCCTTTTAGAAGATGAAAAACATCATACAACATTATTTGATCTTCTCGACTTGATTTTTATCACAGACTCTGCAATCTCATTAAAACATGAAAACGTTAAGCATTCGCTGGAATCGGGATTAACAAGGTTTTCACAAGGCAAGAGCTGTATTTTTATAATCGGGTGAACACTTGCAAATAGGAGGCAACTTTTATATATTCAGGCATTAATATTCAAAAACAAGGCACAAATTGCTTAGTGCAATTTTGGGCACTAACTAGAGGTTAGAAAATTTGCTACAGATAGTGAGAAAGCCAACATTTCCCTCTAATTTTGTAGGAGAAACTGAGGAAGTTAACATGGTTCATTGGGTTGTTAGGAAGCTGATTATAACTAAATGGCATTCTGATTTGATCACCATCAGCGAATGTCATGAGGCTAGAATGGCATGCATAGAGACAATTGAAGAAATAGCCAAGATTTCATAAACATTAGCTCTTAATGCAAACAACGATTTATATGAAGGTCAAATCAGAGTAGTGCAACAAAAACAGAACGGAGAGATCATTCTCCATGAAGAAAAGTTTCCAAGAAAGCTAGAAGTTGCAGATACAAATCTGGGCACAATTGAGAAAGTTTTACAGGGAATTGAAGATCAAAAAGCAAAACAACTTTAGGTGCTCACATTTGACGAGAATCAGACGGAATGATTTGGGATCCGGGTATTTGTAAGATGGTTTAGGTATTGCTCGAGGACAAGCAATCTTTGGTAAGGGCAGTGTGTCATGTCCGCTTTTTCCCATAAAGTAAAAAATAATAAAGTTAATATTTTAAGTTGTTTGACTTATTTTTTATTTTATCAAAAATTGACAACTTAATATTATTTTATTATTATTAGAAATAAAATAAAAGGGAAAAGTAAAAATAGAAGTGTACTTTATTAAAGTAAGAGGCCAACTTGGAAAAAAGGGACATAAAAAGTTATAGAAGAGGGCCTTGGGGGTCATTTGGGATCATCTTGATTATTACATCTATTATGAGTTTGGGCATTTGCTTCCAACCTCTGTATTTGAGGATGAAAACCCTCCGATCTTCTGTAGTAGCTCCATCCAGGGGCTATATCTGAGCTTCACTTCCGTTTGACAGAGTAATAGGGCAACATTTGTAACTGCGGATCAACCACATTAGCTAGGGCATCATCTTTTAGGGCTGTGTTTGATTTCAAGAGGATTTCCGGGTTGTTTGAGGGCTGATGTCCCCTGTCTAGGGGCTGACGCCATCATAGGGAGGTGTTGCATCTTGCCATACAATAGGGGTTGCCTTCTAAGGTTTGGAAACCACTGATTTATGCTTGGGACGCCATCATCAACCAGATGGATTAGTATTTTCCAGCAATTATTCCATTTGTACGGTTAGCTGTAATTTGTTAATTTGTAGCATAAAAATAAATTAATAAAAATTGGTATTTGAGTTGCTTTTGATCTCTGCATTCTATAAAAATAAGATTGTCATTTTTTGTGTGTTTATTAATGATTTCAGTCTCTTTGTTTATTTCCTATAAGTGTTTATTGCAAAAATTAATATCTATTTAATAATTATACCCTAAGAGAATATTTCAGTATAAGGGTTTTATTACAAAAATCATTATTTTGTTAATTTTGTCCTAGGGTTTCCGGTGAATTTGAAATTATTTAAAAATGTCCATTTAGGGACATTACACCCCTGCAAACATTTGAGGAATGTTTGCAAGTGTAACAATTAATATATATATATATATATATATATATATATATATCCAAGGAATTGCAGAAATCTAGGAAAGAAAATGAGTATGGGAATGAATACCTTTGGTTGTGTGGAAGATTATGAAGCCATGTCTTTGAAATACATGTCCCAGAATCTGAGTAGTACTTATATATATATGCCCGTCATAGTGAGATCAAGTGAAGTGTGTTGTGTACCACCATGTGATTGCTTCCATATGAGAGAGCAAGGGACAAAATGTTGTGTACCACCATGGGATTAGAGATAAAATAAGTAGATCTTATATCACCATGTGATTGGAGATAAAATAATTGTATCATGTATCCCCCTTTTGAGGTGTCAGATGAACATGTGAATCACATATCTCAAATGAAAGGGATTACACACACCATGTGTAAGATAGGAAAATAAAACACAAATGTATATCATATTAAGATATCAAAGGAAGGCATGTATGTCATAGATAAGATGACCCCAAATGGGCCCAAATTATAATCTATATAAGCAAAAGTGTAACATGATCTCAAGTGAGCAAGATATAAGCATTGTAAGCATGGTAACAATGGGATGCCCTTATGGACAACATATAGGCAATCTAAGCACAATAGTAATATGCTTGTAATGGGCAGCATGTAATCAATGAAGAACAAACAATAGCTTACCCCAATATGGACAAAGTATAGTTGATGTAAGCACAAGAGTAACATGCCCCTAATGAGGAAAATGTAATCAACGAAGCACAAATAATAACATGCCCCCAAAAATAATAGCATGCCCCAAAATAATACTTGTAGCAGCAGATTTATCAAAATAAAGCATGCACATGGAGCCTTGCCCCAATGTATGCATGATAGGAATTAGGGCAACGTAGGCAAACATGAACATCTGCATGAAATGGGTTATGGCAAATCAGGGAACATCATGCATGATATAGATCATGGCACCAATCATATATCAACATAGAGCAATCAAAGTAAGTAGGAGAAACACACACTAAGCACATAGTAAGCACACCACACTTAGAGTAAACATGGCAAACATTGATAGGTATAGAGTATCTAGAACAATAAAAAACAAGCACAATCACATAAAGGTACATACTAGGAAAAATAAACCATGATATACGATCACATGAAAGCTTAATATGATAAACGAGATCATGAAATATAGAACTTGAAGCACTGCTAGTAGATGCCCTCAGAGTGATCATGAAGGGTGTCCCTAGTCAACTGTGAATCTATAATCATATATATACCTATAGATCTTGAGTCTATCTCAATTATACTAATAGTAGCATGTGTGTAAGTAATATAACCTCTAGCAATAGGTGGATAATCAAGGACACATATGGCTCATAAGCTATGCATAAGGAAAATAAACAAGTACATAAACAATCTAATTCATCATGCAAAATAGAGTGTTTAGTTTCCAAAATAAGAGGCTTGTCAGGAGGCTAACAAATAATGCTAGGAGGTATACTATAATCACCATAAGATACAAATGTTGAAGCACGAAGACCACAAGTCGCATGTATAGGACACAATGGGAACCATGAGTGTAAAGATAACAAGTCATCATCAACATAGTTAGGTAATTCATTCGTTGTGTAACTAATGTTTCTCATACATTGGTTTTCTTTATGATTATGTGTTTTTCTAGGAGACATACCATGTGTTGATCGCATCTTGATTGGAATTGACTTATACCTTTGTACTTTATGCATCATTTCCTTAAGTAAATGTTGTAATGATTCTTGCGATGTTTTCGTATATACCACTTTATTCTTGATTTGTTCTTTTGGAAAACTTTTTTCTCTTTGAATTGTAACTACTTAACTTTGATGTCCAAATTTTAAGCATTGATGCATAGGAGAAGGTATTGCTTTCATTTGATGTATCCATGGCCAACCAAGCAAAGCATTGTATGATTCACTAGTGGACACCACAAAAAATAGCATTTGAATTGTCTTTGGTCCCGCTGTAATAGTTAAAATAACATAACCAAGGGGTACTCTTTTCACACTTATCATACCCTGTAACAACGGAAGAAGTATAGGCCAAGTCATCAAAGCTGAGTCCAAGGCTATAAAAAACATGCTCAGTGCATATATTCAAATTTGAGTCATTGTCAGTTATTATGCCATCTATAAATGCTCATATAAATAGTGGCCCATCATATGAATTGTCATGTGGCTGTCTTCACTAAACCCAATTTGACTAGTTGTTGCTTTCTACTTGATTGAATCGATTACTCCAATAAAACCCTCAAGTAAATGTTGTGTGTGATCTATAGGCACATTGTTGTACTTTGGTTTGTCTACCACATGTGTTAGGGAAAATACATAACTTGTTCAAGAAATTAAATGCGGAATTAACAAGCTACACAACAATCCAAAGAAAATAAAACATCATAACACATATTTACGTGGAAACCTTGCAAATAGCAGCAAGGAAAACACCACGGGGCAATAGCAACTACACACTTCTATTATCTCTTCAACCAATCTCTGTCTTACAAAGCTTTCTCCGGTTTGGCCTTCTTACTCATGGCTTACACACAAAGCTCCAAGTCTCCAAAGCTTTGATTCCTAAGAATGGCTACAAACTAAGCTTTCCTCAATGCAACTTGGCATAACATCCAAAAGCCAAGCACCAACATCTTGAAGAGGACAAAGCCTCTCTTAATTACAAAGACAAGGATCAACATCCTTAAATAGAAATACACGAGAAAGAATCCAAGGAGTCTCCAAAATTGCGCCATACTCCCACATGGATGAATAGTGTGAATAGTGTCAGGTTGTCTCCCACGTGCCAAGGGTCAAAAGTAGATTCCCTACTTTTGACAAAGTGTCACCACCATGTGCCATCCAAAATGGTGCCCCACTTCACACGAGTGAATAGTAGTGCATAGTAGTCTTTATCTGCGACTCACATGCACAACAGTCAAAAGGTCATCAATGACCTTTTGACTTGAGCCAACACTCACCATCAAGGAGCCCACAAGAACTGCGCCCCACATCCATCCATGTGCACAAAGTAAAAGTCTCCATTGCCTTAGTGGAGAAATGCACCCCACATGCCACCTCACCAGCATGAACAATGTAAGCGACCTCACTAGCATGAATAACCACTGCTACATCACCAACAGGAATAGTGGTTGCTACATCCCCAACATGAATAGTGACTGCCACCTCATCACATGAATAGTGTCTACCACCTCGTCACATAAATAGTGACTGTCACCTCACCATTTTTGGATAGTGACTTTAACTCCTAACATTCTCCCACTTGAAGTCAATATATAGGAATTTCAAACCCCTGTGTATTCAGCGAACTGCCTCTATTGCCCGATGTTGTCTTTATTGCATTTTCATCAAGTCTAGAGAAGTTTGTCACCCATAAAACTTGTTTGTCTTGATCTTGGTTACCCCTATCATTGTTGTAGCTCCCACTTGCACAAGACTCCCTACTTACATAAAACACTCAAATGCAAAGGTTTTAAAAATCACCATGGTTCTGATACCAAATGTTAGGGAAAATACATAACTTGTGCAAGAAATTAAATGCAAAATTAATAAGTTACAAAACAATTCAAAGAAAATAACACCATAACACAGAGATTTACGTGGAAACCCTACAAATAGTAGCAAGGGAAAAATCATGGGACAATAACAACTGGGGCAATAACAACTACACACTTCTATTATCTCTTCAACCAATCTTTGTCTTACAAAGCTTTCTCCGGTTCGGCCTTCTTACTAATGGTTTACACACAAAGATCCAAGTCTCCAAAGCTTAGAGCCTTGATTATTTAAGAATGGCTACAAACTAAGCTTTCCTCAATGCAACTTGGCATAACATCCAAAAGCCAAGCACCAACATCCTAAAGAGGGCAAAGCCTCTCGTAATTACAATGACAAGGATCAACATCCTTAAAGAGCAATACATGAGAGAAAGAATCCATGGAGTCTCCAAAATTGCGCCATACTCCCACATGAATGAATAGTGTGAATAGTGTCAGGTTGTCTCCCACATGTGTCAAGGGTCAAAAGTAGATTCCCTACTTTTGACAAAGTGTCACCACCAAATCTACTTTTGACAAAGTGTCACCACCATGTGCCATCCAAAATGGCAACCCACTCCACATGAGTGAATAATAGTGCATAGTAGTATTTGTTTGCCACCCACATGCACAACAGTCAAAAAGTAATCAATCACCTTTTGACTTGAGCCAACCCTCACCATCAAGGAGCCCACAAGAATTGTGCCCCACATCCATCCGTGTGCACAAAGCAAAATCCTCCATGTGCCTTATTAGAGAAATGCGCCCCACATGCCACCTCATCAGCATGAACAGTGTCGGCCACTTCACCAACATGAATAGTAATTGCCACACCACCAACATGAATAGTGATTGCCACCTCATCACATGAATAGTGACTGCCACCTCATCACATAAATAATGATTGCCACCTCACCATGCCTGAATAGTGACTTCAACTCCTAACAATATGTACCTTTCTATTATTAGTTGATTGCTCCTTGTGAGTAGGTGTTTCAATTATGGCATTTGAATTTAGATGTGTCTCATTCATTTGAATTTTATCACTATCAATAAAATCTTGAATCTTATGTTTCAAAGTCATACATCGATTTATAATGTGCCCTGAAAGTCTATGAAAATCACAATATGCATTGTTATCAAAATATTTAGCAATGGTCTTGAAAATTTCCATGTTGGTGGTACATTAATCATGTTGAATTCAAGTAACTTCTTCAAGACATTTTGTGGACTTTCACTTAATCTTGTAAATTGCCTACGCTCCTTTTGAGGTAACACTAGCTTCTTATATTGTCTCTCTATAGCAATGACCGTTTGATTATCATCATTCTTGTGTTGGAACTCATGGTCATTGCTTTTAGCCTTGAAGCTTGGTTTTTTTGAAATTTTGCATGAGTTGGAGCATTGGTCTCATATTTAAGCATATTGGCCTCTAAAAGCTCGATCTCAAAGTTTTCAACTGCATGATAAAGTTCATTGAAAGATTGATAAGTGTTGAAAGCTACTTTGTCTTTGATAATTGATAGTTGATAAAAATGCACTGCAACTCACCACCTAGCATTTTTTAAGTCATTCTTAGTGTTTATGGTCTTAAATCAAAGTACGTAATCTCTAATCTATTCTTTGAATGCTTGTCTAAGTTGAGTTAATATTATAATTGTAACTTTTTGAACAAATATTGATTTGAAACTAAGCCAAGAAATCATCAAATAGAAGTCTAAAAGAATGTATTGAATCACATTGTAAAACATAAAACCAATCAAGAACATAGTCTTTTAAGCATCTTAGAAATAGCTTAATTAACAATTTATCATCATGAGCAATGCCTTAAGCAAGAAACATAGAATAATCTAACATGGTGAGAAGGGTCTCCTTTTCTATTAGACAATGCAAATTTGGGAGCAACAAAACCAATTGGAAAAGGATGAGCAAGTACATTGTGAGCCAAAAGGTTTAAAAGTATATCATGAGAAGAGACCCTATCACTTGGCTTATGAGACCCTTGAGAAAATGATTCAAGTTGTTTTTGAAATTATGTAAGGCTTACATCATAGTGGTTATTTCAAAAGATTTTGGACGAATAGAAGTCGTAGAAGAAATTGGAATAGAAGAAATCAAAGAAGGATTTACAACATTAGGAGAAAAACCCATGGATGGTTAGATTAAAGAAATAGTAGAGACAAATTGAGAGGTTTGAAAAGCTTGAGAAGTCACAACAACATTTTGAACACTCGGAGGAATTAAGGTTTGAGAGGCAATGAAAACATTCTGAACATTAGACAACATAACATTTGGAGAAGAAGGAATGATAGAAGAAATAGAAACATGAGTAGGGTTAGGAGGAACTTTTGAAACATCATGCAAAAGAACATTTTGGCAAGTAATTTATTTCAAAATATTCATAATTTGATATATAAACAAGATTGGTGATAGCATATTTCTTAATATAATCAATGTGTTCACCTTTATTTTGGTTTTCTAATTTGGGTCTCATAATCATAATCATTTTCATTTTCATTCCAATAATCATCTTGAGGGGCTTTGGCATTCACATTATTATCAAAGTTGGCATTCAAAGAAGCAACATTGGTATCCACATTACAACAAATATCCACATTATTCCCTACAATTTGTATTAAGATTTTCTCATGCTTTACAAAGAAATGAACAGTTATTTGTGCACATCCAAGTCCGAATCCATATTTTCATAGCTTACTTTGTTTGAGGCTAACAAATTTTCCCTTAATAATAGATTCTTGCATATCAAAATCTGGCATTCCATAAACACAAGGGCTTATACAAAGATAACTAACATCTAAAACATTCATATCATTTGTATACTCATTTGGTCCTACTGAGTTGAAACTTAGTTGCCCTAATCTTTCATCAATGCTATCCTTACTATTGTCATAATCACAATTACCATCTTCTACATCATTTTGAAAAGACATGGCATTCATGAAAACATTTGCAACATCTTAAAAAAGTACATCTAATGGGTGATCCATCGTAAGCATACTAGGGTTTGAAGCAAGCACAAGGCAATTAGGGACAAAATATATAACATGAATCAACACAAACCCTAAGCAAAGGCAACACTAGGAACAAGCAAGATTTAACCCTAATAAGAGGGCACAACCATCAAAAGGGTTTAGGAAACCCTAGACAAAAATCAGATCCACCACAATATACACAAGATCTAATCCCAAAGGGGTGAAAGAGGGCATGGGTTCACTGAAATGTAATATGGGAAAGTGGTTTTACATCAAGGTGCAATACATTTACCTATAAATAATGTGCAGTTAGATCTAATTAGATTTACCCTAATAAAATGGTAAAAATTAGGCCCAATTGCAATAAAGAATATTCTTGAATAATTGAAATGTGCAAAGGGAGGGTTCTTAGAATACTATTGAATTGTTGCAAATTAGAGGATAGTTTGAAGATGAAAGTAGGTGGAAACAAGTCTATACAACAAGGGGGACAAAACCTAGAGCAAACAAAGAACTTTTGATAGATGACCAGTTGGTTTTTGACAACTATTTGTGAAACAAATTTGACGTTTTTGTTCCTCTACTATTGGGTTTCGAAGAATTAGTTTGATTTCCCAGAATTCTATGTGGATCTCTGGGAAACTGAGCTCCTTCCTTGAAACCCTAACAATGCATCATAGACCAATTAAACGAGAGATTCATTTTAGGGCCTGAATTATCCCTTCATTATTATTAGGCCCCTGTTCTAGAACAAATTTGGAAGACAACACTTGATGAGCTTTAGCAAACTATTTTGTAGATGCAAGCCCTAATCCCTAAATGACTCTTCTTTGCATGGACAAGTGGCACAATGCAATACGAAGACTCCAATCTTGATTAAAATTCGGCCTCGAATACTTCAATTTTGTTCTCAATATAATGCTAGACTCGTACTTATCATTCTTGACCTTGGCCTTCAATTTTCATCTCCTTCATTTTCTTAATGTGTTGCGCTAATGCACTTGTGTATTTATATAGTATTCTTAAATTCAAATTAGGACCTTGTTGGTGCAGAGGCAACACAAGACACGGGAAACCCAAAATGATAGAAGGGCCCACGAAAAAAATAACCAGGAATGTAGTGGTAAGTTCCTAGAAGACTAGGAACATAGTGGTACAGTCATGATGAACCAAAATTGTATTGCTATGTTCTTGGTAGGAAACCCAAAACCACCTGAAAAACATGGGAAGGAGAGAGGAAACCAAAGAAAGGGCAAATGAATGGGGCTCAAACACAAAAAACATGCACTAATAAGAGCTTGGTATGAACTAATAATCGAAAAACACATAGGTACCCTAGAACAATGCAATTTGACATTTAAAACCACATGCCCAAACCAAAATTAGGTGCCTACAGTATGAAAGTTTCCACGTCATTTCGTTTCCAAGTGTTCCCGAAAAAATGTCATTTATTGCACCCATACTTGTTTCCATTTCTTGGTAAGTTAGCTTGATTGTTTTGCCTTGTAAAAATGATCCAAAAAAAAAGTTCCTTTTTATTTTTATATTTCTTTTATCGTGCAATGTTTTTGCCATGTCAACAGAAGAAATACAATCATTTTGGGTTTGGTTTCCATTGCCATTGTGGCTGTCGTTTCTTACACCAAGTAGTGTGACCGAATGCTAGAAATGCCCTTTTAGCTTTTCATCATGTTTCTTGGCAAATGAAACTGCAATCCTGTGAAATCTATGTTTCTTGCAACACAAATGTAAGTTGTCGTACAGATACTAAGTTTAGCACATGGTAGATGTAGTGACACAACATGAATTTTCCATTGTTAAAAGTTAAAATTTTATTGCTAATATACTAACAAAGAAAAAATATAATAAAATTATGCCTTTTGTAGCAGATCATAAGAGAGTTGCATCCTTGCATTGGAAACCTTTGTAGGTGGGTTTCTAAAGCTTATTGTCTTGAACTTGAAATGACATTTTACTTTTATTTTGTAAACCATAGTTACCAAAAGACAGGTAGTGGTACAAGAACGAGGAGATTGGGACAGGGACCGGTGCACCATTTTAAAAATAATAGGAGACTGGTACTTGCAGACGACAAGATATATGATTGGTGCAAATTTGCACCAATCATATATCTTGCCGTCTGCAAGTACCAGTCTCCTATTTATTTTTAAAATGGTGCACCGGTCCCTGTCAAATTGCACCAATCATATATCTTGCCGTCTGCAAGTGCCAGTCTCCTATTTATTTTTAAAATGGTGCACCGGTCCCTGTGAAATTGCACCAATCATATATCTTGCCGTCTGCAACTACCAGTCTCCTATTTATTTTTAAAATGGTGCATCGGTCCCTGTCCCAATCTCCCTCCCTCCCTCTCTCTCTCTTCATATATATATATATATTGTCGTCTCCAAGTACCAGTCTCCTATTTATTTTTAAAATAGTGAACTGGTCCCTGTCCCAATCTTTGCACCGGTCATTTATTGCCATCTGCAAGTACTAGTCTCCTATTTATTTTTAAAATGGTGCACCGGTCCTTGTCCCAATCTTCTGCGCGCCCCCTCGCTCCCTCTCCCCCCCACTCCCCTTCTCTCCATATATATATATAGTCGTCTCCAAGTACCAGTCTCCTATTTATTTTTAAAATACTGCACCGGTCCCTGCTACAATCTCTCTCTCTCTCTCTATATATATATAGCTATAGCACTTTAAAAAATGTGAAATATATAAAAAATAAATTTCTTAAAAGTAAAGAAGACTCAGTATATTGATATTTGACTAAATTAAAATTTGTAAATTTAGAAAAATTAAAATCAAATATAAATTACAAATAATAATTAAATATTTTAATTTTTATAATTCAATACTTGTTGAAAATTAGGAAATAAAAACCGAAATATAAGATAATCATATATCTAAATTTTAAAAGTAAAAAGTAAAAAACAATTAAACCTACTGACTTAAAATAATTTAAATGCAATGTAAAATCTAATTAAAATATAATCAACTATTTTTTTAATATTATACATATGATTATTATATAAAAAATAAATCAAAAACTAAAATAAATGTATCATAAAAGATCTAAAAAATAAAAATAAAAATAAAAAATTATAATGAATGTATTATTAAAAATAATAAAAAATTAAAATGAATGTTCATTGTTTAATAAATTAATATTTATTCAACATTGCCATTCAAATGATAGGACGGTTTGTTGTTAAAGAAGCATTGTTGAATACAATGCTTCTTTAACCACAAATTGTCATAGCATTTGAATGACATTGACGAATAGACTGACGACCGTAAAAATTAAAAAAAAAAACAAAAATTAAATAAGCATGGAGAATAACTGATCAATGATCATGCCTGCGATTTTTGCAAGCCTTTTGAATCCTTGTAGAAACATTGATGAATCATTTGAAGCCTTAGTAGAACAGGTTTAGAAAAAGACAGGGTTAGGGTTTTTTTTAATTGTATGTTTTATAAGAGGAGATGCATTTTTTTCAAAGAAGACGGGGCTAGGGGACATCACAAGTGTCCAAAGGGCATCTCCGGGTATGAGAGATGTATCGCTGCTTGTCTCCCGTAACAAAAACGTGTCTCCCTGCAGCACTAGTGTAAATCCATCTCTGCATGTATGGAGCAATAGTCATGTATTTTAGGTTTCTTTATTTTTGCTTATACAAATTTGAGTGTTGCTACTAGTACTTTTGGGGCAGTTTTCTTCTAAATAGTAAAGAGATTCAACTTTGGTTTGTTTTTTGTAGTTCCTTGTCTATTTTAAAACACTCTTGTCATAATGTAAATGTTTGTGCATTTTAAGTTGCAAGAAATTCTATAGGGGCTCCCTGTTTCGTTGTTTTTCTATTTACAAAACGGAAACACCTTGGAAATGTTGGAAAACATGGGGGCATATCTAGAAACAACTTGAGAACAAGTTTATTTCATAGGATGTTTTCAGAGACTCGACATTTTTGGATTGTTTTCAGGGTATATCCAACCATTTCTAGAAATTACTAATCTTTTTGTGTAAAATTGTGTGTTTTTTGTCTATATTATATATTTTATATTTTTTGCATGGACATTTCCACACCATTCATTTTTTGAAGGTTCTTGGAAAATTGACATTTCCCATTTTTGTTTTGGTTCAGCAGTAACTTAGAAGTGTCAAATGACCAAGAGACTAATACTTTTTATATGATATTGAATGGGTGTTACAGGATTGGCTTTTCCTATAAAGAAACATACCTTTTTTTAATGGCTATAAGCTCTTGAGCATGAAGAGCACGGTAGTGGGAAAAACTTGGCCTTCTATAGTTGGAAGGCACCACTGAAAGTACTTGTTACAAATTATGATCTTAGAAAAACTATATAGCAAAATACAGAAAGTTCTGCAATGCAACTCTATTCAAACCTAAGAGACACGTGCCCCCTAAGTGATGCATTTGGACCCCTCCTTCACACCACACTAGTAGTGAAAGAATTATGACCATCCCAAGCCTTCTATGAGAGCCCTATTCTTATTTTTGACACCACGCACATTCATTGGCTCTCCATTTTTGACATTGGCTAATCTATAGCTAGACCCCTCCATAAATCAATGTGTAGATGGCGATAATGAAAACAGCCCTTACTAGGCTAGAGCCGAAGGCTCGTACACATAATTCAATCAGTCAACTAGCACACCTTTATTAATCGAAAACATTACAATATATAACAATGGTTGAATAACCATTTAGTCTCAAATAGTTAGTTGTTCAAACAACTTAACTATTAACAACTATCACACTCCTACAATTTCTCCTCTTAATATTGCTACGTGATTTGTATTAACAAATCACTATTATTAATTTCACACTAATATAAGTTCACACTATAATTTACCTCAACATACCCTCCTGTAGTGTGAACTTATAGACGTTAGTTCCAACCGATAATGTGTCCATTACAAAAAAATCCATTTATTGAAAATTGCCTTTCACGGCTTATTTGGAAAACATGCCTTTTAAGGCTTATTTGAAGCTCACAATTTAAAAAATAACTTGACTCTCAAACGACTTTATTTAGACAAAAGAGACAAATAACTAATACTAATGACAAATCTTTTACAATAGACCAACCAATAATCATGGCCCTAAACAATATCACACAACTTGACTCATATATTGCAACCAACTTAGAAACAAATAAAAAAAACAATTAACTATTATTTTTCTTTTGATACACACATGTTAACAATATAAAAAAAACTAAACAATTGTAAGCCTAAACACAATATTAAACATGCTATAACCTTTTCGACACTATATACTTGAAACAAAACCTTAAATCTAAATAACTTAAAATCATAATCTAATAATAAAACCACTAAGTCTTACAAAACTAATACTACGGACTTAAAAACAAAACCATGGATTTAAAACCCTTAAATTTAAAACAAATACCAAAAAGACAAAATGACGATTTATAATATTTGACTCACCTAACAATAAAACACACCCATAAATACCTAAATAAATAAAATACCATACACTAATTACAACTCACAAAAAAAAACAAGTGAAACCAAATAACAAACCTAAAAATAACTCAATCATAATATTCATTGCAGAGATTGATGCTGCCATGTAGATTGGAGACCGTGTATTGTGTCGAGCCGTTGAGTAGAGGGTAGATGAGAGGATGGCAAGTCACAAGGAATACTCTAGGCAAAGATTTGTTTGCAGGTCACCACAGATTGTTGGAGATAGATCGATATTTTGTTGATGAAAATGTATGTAGATGATGCACAACTTTTAGAGGCAGAGATCGATGAATAGACAATGCAAGTTGGAGCGCCATGCGGGGCAAAGGATCAACATCGAGAGTAGAATGAGTTTGGGTTGCCACGTAGCAAGATGGATCTCAATAGTACGCAAAACCCTTTGATGTAATGTTGAAAGAAGGGAAGTGAGCCGAGTGAGATGCCGTTGGAGGACGCTCTGTTGCCCAGATCCTAATATGTGCAGGTCGATGTAGGAGCAGTGGTTGTATTTGCCGTGGATCATGGATTGGATTGTCGTGAAGAGGATGCCAGAGATCTTGGGATTCTTTTCAAAATTGCTCTGCAAGATTATTCAAACCCGTATTTGCAAAAAGCTCAGATTGTAAAAAATTGAACTATATATATATATATATATTTTTTTTTTTTGATTTTCCAAATATTTGGAAAACAAAAAATTATAGGGAAAATACTGCAAACAAATATACAGAGATGTATGATTTTTTTTTTAATACATATATCCCCATTTTTTTTTCACTTGTCAAAATGCACATAGTGAACGTTAATGGGTGGACAAATCGTGGAAAGAATGAGCAGGGTGGAAGCAGAGAGGAAAATGCAGATGCGTGGTGGTGCCAACAGATTCTCATATGGTCAGCACCGAGAATTGTTTGCCAATTTTCAAGAAGGGTGGATGAAAATATAAATAATAGTTGTATGTGGTCTGCACAACAATACTATTCAAAAATCATTTTGATGAAAAATCACAGGCGAATGAAATGTACAGAGAGGTCCCATCAGGGTGCCTGCTCTGATACCAGACAATGAAAATAGCCCTTACCAGGGTAGAGCCGAAGGCTCATACACATAATTCAATCAGTCAACCAGCACACTTTTATTAATCGAAAACATTACAATATATAACAGTGGTTGAATAATCATATAGTCTAAAATATTTAGTTGTTCAAACAACTTAACTATTAACAACTATCACACTCCTACAATTTCTCCTCTCAATATTTCTATGTGATTTGTATCAAGAAATCACTATTATTAATTTCACACTAATATAAGTTCATGCTATAATTTACCTCAATAGGCGATTCTCCTTAGTGCCTCCAAGTAATGATAAGTATGCCAAATCATGTATGTACATGCCAGCAGCCAAACCATGCACAATGTGTTTGCCAATTAAAGCATGGGTTTGTCTCTCATCTCTATGGTGATTTATCATTACCTATCCAATCAACATATACCTAACGCATGTACACAAGAATAACCATGAGCTAACCATGCATATAATTATGCATGAATGATGCATAATAAGTGCATATAACCATGACTCAACTTTTGCAAGAAGTGTTTGTACAATGCCAAAATGTACATCAACATAATACTCATGCTGAGTGCTTGGGTAATGAGTTTTGAGATTTCGTTGTATGGGCAGTCTATGTCCGTGACAGCCAAATGCCATAACCAGTGGCTGGGGGGGTCTCTCATGTGTTTAACATGAGCCATTATACAACCCATGACACATGAAAGACATTTAAATGACTCCACTCCATTCCATAATGCATTCCTTAAGAAACGATCTGGACCAGGTTCTTATGGCTAATGATAATGGCAGTATGTATAAAAATTAGGCATGGATCAGTGATAGAAAGGATGCATGTATCACATACGTTAGAAGTATTTATGGCAACAATGCATGTATCACATTTAGGAGGAGTAGTTAAGGCACCAATCCATGAAATCAAGTAACAGTTCTTGTTGAAATGACTTGAAGTGGGTAAACTAACTTACTGCATCTTCAACCTTTAGAGGGTACCTACTTGCAATGGATTATAGTAGGAACCAACGTTGAGTGCAAGCTCTTTTTGGGGAGCAATCAACTACCTAACCAATAGCAGCAATAAGTCATGATTTTTATCGAGCTTGGCTGAAATTGGAAGCAACCGCCAATATTTCTGGTTGAATCTGGCTGAAAACAAAGTTCATTTGGACAAGCAGTATGTGGATACCTTTCTTTTCTCTTGTTATAAAATATTATAAATAATATTCATTCATATCAAAAAAATGCAAAAATGCATCAGAACAAAAGGAATTGAAGGATCCTTCCCTAACATCCATCTTGAAGTAGAGAGAACTGGTAATGCGCACATACACCCTTAAGATGGATTGTGGGGTGATAAGAGTTAGCTGACCCTCTAATCTTGAGAGTAGCTCACCCACCACACTTGGTGTGAGAATAAGAGGACTAGGGTATCCTCATGGAAGCTCACGAATAGGGACATCTTCTTACTGACCTATCTCTATCAATGTGTGAAATTGTACTATTGAAAAGACACTTGACACCTCCAACAACTGAAATGAAAAGGAGGTAATACGCCTAATAGTCCTAGAAGCCTCGTGTAAATCCCTACATCTGAAAGTGTCAGCTGTAAGATTTAGTGAGTGCTAAATTTTCTCATTTGACAAGACACGTCATAGAAGAGAACAATTGAATGATGAGTATCAATTTGTTAACTGAATTGTGTAATCTACCATATAATTGGTGGGTTTGTTACGTAGGTAAGTGAACACATGATGATGAATATTTGCACTTGAATGGACAATTTCCTTCTGCTTTCTCAACTCGTAATGTGAAGTGTGAAAGCTTAGTGTTATAATTCCATTTGTGTTCTAGTTTGCTTTTATATTTTTGTTATTGATATGGAAGCATATTTTACATATCGTAACATCCCGAATTCATAGAAGGCAAGTTTTGCTAAGTTGAAAATGGTTGGGATCACCAAATCCTTTATTTATTTACAGGGAGGAGACACACGACCTTCCCAACATTTGGACTGATTAGTGAAAGAATTTAGGGATACGTTTGATATCATTTCTTATGACCATGATCTTTGTGTTAAATGGTCGTAACATTTCTCTCATTGTACAGGATCGCATCCAAGAATTTTACAAGCTAAGAATTAAATTTCATATTAATGACGAGTTTAGTGACCTCATCCTTGAGTGTTGAAGTTATCTTGAACAGTTTGCAGGAAAAAAAAATTATGTAGGTGAGACCAAGTAAAGTAAACACACCCAATTTCAATCCAATACCACCTTGGCCAAATCGACATTAGCCACCAAAGATAAAATGCAGAATACTACTACTACCAACTTCTTCCACTCATGTTGCTGCTTCTTCTCGCAAACATTGCACTTATTGTAAAACTAAAGGGCATGATCAGATGCAAGCTTTAGATTTAAGAGGAGGCGGCTTTGCACAAAAAAGAGATGCATCTCATGAACAACATGAAGAGATGATGCATCTCAAGAACAACATGCACCCTGACATGCCATTAAAGCTTATGGGGAAGCTCATTCTTATGATGAACTCAATGAATGTCCTAATAAAATTGTCTTTCTTAAGTCAGCACACAAGCCATTGGAACAAGACAACCTTTTTATCTCTAAGGCCAACCTTAGCATGAGTTTTGGGTTCATTGCATCATAGATGACAATTCACAAAATAATTGAGATCTAGAGATGCGGTTCAGCAGATGCAATGCATCAAAAAAGTGTTTGATCTCTAGGTATGTGGTTTAACAAATGCACTTCCCCATTACACCACCCCTTCACTTTTACTTCCTTTGTATCTTCCCAATTGCAACCCCTATTGCATCTTTTCCTTTACACATGTAACCAAATTTAGTGACTAAGTTATATGTGATGTCACTTCCTTAGGTTGTTGTGGTATCCACCTAAGCACACCATACCAATATGACTTGCATAGCTACCTTTGATGTTTGACACAATCTTTATATGGCACAGGGGGGAATAAGTTCGTGATCCTACTACCTCTACATCTCGCAACCTCCTCTAGCAAGCCCCTGAAAATATGATATTAATTATAGTTCATTATTCTCCACCTCCAACACCTATGGAGCCTCCTAAAACTTCTTGTGATACTTTATTAGATGTTTGTGTAAAAACGTCACCTTATTGGGCTCTTTATTTTACCAATTCCTTTGGGTACCTTGTAACTAGCTTATGGGTAACTTGTATTGGGATATGGGTCATTGACTCTTCTCAATGCCATTTTAATTTTGAATGTATAATTGAAGGGGCTATGCCTCTTCGACATACACATTCTTCCATTCTCATTTTCTATATTGAATACTCTTGTGCTTGGATGTCTTAAAAGGCACTCTCCATATCTTGGTGCTTTTCTTGCGATCTCTTGCTTGTGTAGTTTTGTCTATGTCGATCATTGAATTTTGCCCTCAATTCCCACACGGTACCAAAAGCCTAGGGCTCAAAACCTCCCAGGGCAGGGGATTTTAATTATAACACATGATTCCCATTTCTTAGAGGTCATTTTTCTAAAGGACATAATATATCTAATTAGTGGAGCCTTGGACATTTGGAGAGCACATACGGAGTTGTAGATTGTTGGAGGGTTGGAGAGCTTATTTAGTGAACGACTTTAATCTCTTGTTCTGGTGCAAGAGCTTAAAGGCATTGGACATTTTAAGGACAACATTGGACATTAAGGGCATGATGATGCTCAAATCCCTATTGAGCACTCATCTTTATCACATGATGATTTTTTTAGTTATCTTGTTGGCGATCTTTCTTCCCCTTCTTCCATTAATATTTCTGATGGCAAAAATGATGTTCCTTTAGAAAATTACGATGCTTGAAATTTATTATTGTTTTTGTCGATGGTACTTTTCATGATCATGCCTTGGTTGTCACTACAAATATTAGTCAATTTGAGATTCATATGAAAGGCATTGGTTTGAAGTTGCTTAGGAAAATTGTCATATAGGTGGTGAACTTGGTAAGCCTTGACAAGATATTGTTTCTTTTCTTGAGGCTACATTGGGAGATGATTCTCCCGCACTATTGCTTGATTCTTCAGAGCTTGATAGGGGACCTTTAAGGGGTTCTTTATGCATCGACATCCTCATGTTGGAGTGATGTGGTGTTCTAGGCCTCAATTTGGGTATCATGATCATTTCCTCATTTGAGGGAGCATAGATGGCGGAATGTTGGACCCATACTTGTTATGGGTTTTGGATGGATTGATGCTAGGTCATGGAGCTACTCATGCTCGTGTTTGAGGATTTCATATAAATACATTTCCTTAACAATTGGGCCATTTAGCTCTCGTGATTGATAATTTTTGTATTGCATTTTATGGATGGGTGGCTTCCATGGCTAAATATTATGATTTTTGTCTTTGCTTCTTGGAATTGGTTTGGGACGCTATATGTGGACTCCTTGGAAGTCATTTATTTGAAGAGAATTGTATTCTTTGGGGAATTGATTACTTTTGAGGCATATTGTTGAGAGTAGATTGAATGCTTGCATCTTTGATTGCTTTGGAATCCTTGGTAATGGTTGTGATTTAACTTATGATTGATGGTTGGATAAGTTTTCAGCATAGTGATATGTCCATGTTTGCTTTGGTTGGTCCCAGACTTTTTTTTGGTCTTGCAGACCAAGGCTAGGATAATGGCTTGTTGGATTGATGGCTGTTTTGAGACTTGTTTTTTGCACTCAAGGATAGGGGCTATGAACATGTCTTGTTGGCTAAATGGTTGTGATCGCTATTGTTTTTTCAAGACTTGTTTTTGTTCTTGCAGGCTAGAGCTAGGATTATGACTCATTTAGTTTAATGGTTGTGAATTGTGATTGCTGTGGTTGGTTTGAGGCTTCTTGTGGGTTTGTGCCTTATAAATGATTTTAGGGTTGTAACGCATAGACATAGATTTGGGGTGTTTTGGCAAATCTTCCGATGGCAATTTTTTGGGTGCTTTGCTTCATATTTTGGGCACACATCATAGGATCATGTGTTTTTTCTATAACCCAATCACACATTGGTTTAAAAGAGGGATCAAGAGAAATGGGGATATCCAAGTACCTAATCATCTTATAATGATCACCCTAGACCATCCTTAGGATTCAACCCAGTCTCTAGGTCGTTCACTTCATCCCAACAAGATTCGGCTATTGAAAATTTTGAGCTAGAGGCTTTACAATATAGCTCTAGTCTTGCATTCATATTCCTAGTGTTGATTTTTTCAAGAACTGAGAATAAGGAGGCATCATCAAGAAAGTGCACCTCAAATTGGTCAAAGTTGGGCAAGCTGGTTCCTATTATGGGCAGACCAAGAGAGGCATCCCTCAAAAGAAAGTGAATAGCCTTAGCTGCAAGGGCAAACAAGGGGCTAAAGGCCACCTTTGCCTAATTGGTATTTGTAGTGCAAAAGAATCGCTCCCCATTTATTTCCACTTTTGCAGAAGCATCCCTAAAAAGGATCATCACAATTCTAACATATCTTTCATTCAGTCCTCGAGTTCTCATCACGAGTTCAATAAAGCCTCATTCAATTCTGTCAATTTGCCTTTTCATTCAGTCCTGAAGATTTAGCCCAGGTCATACCCTCCTAGCTAGAAATAAGATTATGAAGGATGTATCTTCCCTCAACAAAGCTTGTCCAAGTCTCAGAGACAATATGGGGCAGTAATTTATTTTATTTGTTAACTAATTTTTTGGTAAAAAGTCTGTGAGACACATTAAGGAGGGTAATAGGCCTCCAATTATTTATTTTAGTCTTGTCATCATCTTAACAATACCTCTATTTATACAGCAGGTCCCAGAGGACCTATCTCAATTTCTTCTTTGTAGACCTCTTAAGAGTTCAGAGGCAATCCAGTCTAGATTGGCTTTGTAGAACTCAGTTGGCAGGCCATCAAAACCAGGTGACTTTTCATCTTTTGCACCTAATAACATATTAGATTTCGTCAATGCAGATTTTAGAATCTAAGCTTGAGGCCTATTCAACATAAAGCTTCTTACGAACAACCCTCTCACAAAAGGTTTTACATATTGTGACATTGTCATCAGTACCTTTTGAAGCAAACAAATTCTTATAGAATCCATAAAAAGCATTTCTAATTTCTTCTGGGTCAGAGGATATGCAACCCCCTATGTCAATACTCTCATTTTTGTCTTTAAATTGTTTGTCTGTAAGAATTCTAAAAATATATTTTGAACTTCTATCCCCTTCATCCTTGTTGCATGAGATCTAATCCTTGCCCCTTTGGAAAGATAGGCCTGGTGAGCTCTGTCCTTATATTTTGTCCTGACTACTTGTTCCGGCAGGGACAATATTCAGGTTGCGCCTCAAAGGCAGATTCCACTCTAATCAATCTCTCTTAGGTCTTTCTAAAACCTCTTTTCCTAAAGCAGGCTTTATTTCTGCCATAAGAAAAACCACCACAATAGTCAAAAAGTATTGCCAGCACTAGATTCTAGACTGCAGCTGAGTAGTTTACTTGGTGAGCTTCCGCAATGTTTCAATCCTCTCTGAAATATGGGTCTTTTAGGTGCAAGACATTCAGTTTGAAGTCCCCCTTAAACTTGCCATCCCTAAAAAAAAGAGAATTGGCCATAGCAGAAGTATCTCAATGGGATGGTGAGCAGAAAGAGTGTTGGGTAAGACCTGCACATCATTGTTCTCAAAGCTAGACTGCACAATAAAATGATCCCCATCCAGAAGAAATCTATCCAACCTAGAGTAAATGTGGTATTTCCCGTTTTGATTATTGGACCAAGTATTCCATATGCCTTTATTTTTTTGTTTAATTCTCCATAGAGTGTCAATTAAGTGAAGTTGCCTTTTCATTATACACCAAACAAAGAGTTCATTTCGCTTCCATGCAAAAGCAGAGCCTGCTATTTTACCCTGTTTATCTTCCACCATATTAAGGCCCCTCCTACCATGCAAAAGACCATTTTCATGTTTTGCTTGCCATTCAGTCCTAAAGGACATACCTTTCTTGATGATCATTAGGGGAATATAGAGAAGCAAGACCAAACCATACCCCTTTTATTTTCAATAGGACCCAAACTACTCTACTTCAAGTGGAAACACCAGACCTAACAGCACAATCACCCCACACCTTGCCAAGGAGGATGGCAAAGTCCCCTCTTCCTTTATCATGCGTGTTAGTGAAGTATAGAGCATCACTCCATATAAACATAAGTGCCCATTCAAGTTTGAAGCCAACTAATCTAAGTTCTTGCAGTAACAGGAAATCAGGAGACTCTTTTGACCTTTTAAAATTACAAACAATTGATTTCCTATCAAGAGCTTCTAAACCCCTAACATTCCAACTATAAATTTCCGTTATTAATTCTGATGGGGTTCAAATTTCTATAGCCTATTATTCTAGAATTTTCATTTCCTTTTCTTTCTTCACCTACTTCCCTTCTTCTGTAGGGGAGCTTGGCTTCCCCTTATGCATGTCAAGCCATCCTTCATCCACATGTGACTTGGAAGGATTCTCATCACGGTTAAGGCATGCCCCATCACTACCTTAAGAAAAGGAAATTTCTTTGCTTGGTAATGACATCAGAGTCTACTCCTCGGTTGTGGCATCGTAAGTAACAACCATGGAAGGTGTCTCAACAATTCTATCTGGAATGTTTTTGGCAATAGGTGCAGAGGTATTCTTCTTTGCAGACAGCAATTATGCTTCAAATGCTGGGATGGCATCAAATTCAGACATTGCCTGAGAGATCTGTGAAAGTTGAGCTATGAAATTTAGGGTGCCCTGTTGCAGGCAACTATATTTCATCAGAGCAGAGCCATACTCTGCTTTATCAGCTTACATTTCTGGGCTGTTAGTTTGGTTAACCCCTAAATTTTTCTCCAGTCTAAATTTCTTGTTCAAAAGAAACAATTCTACTCTGCAGTAACATGTTTAGCCATCATTTCGGATCTTTTTGCCTATGTTCATATTTTTGACACAAAGCAGGCAGTTGGTCCCCCAAGCTCTCGAATTTTACAACAAATTTGTTTCTCCTTAAAAAACTAGGGCATCATGGAATTGTTTAGAGGATTTTAAAGACTTTATGACCTTTAGGTTAATGTGCGGGAAAGTAATTCTGGCATTTTCAACTCTTAAAACCGTGCCAAGGGGTTTTAGGGCTTTGAGGAATTGGATAGAATAGTTGTGGGGGGAAATCACAGATTTCTATCCAAGTTGGTTCAACAACAATTTTAAACCTCGAAAAGTTTGCTTCAGGGGTTCATGGTAGAGATTTAAAGAGAGATTTACCAACATTCCATAACCCTCTTTTTAACCCATGCTAGGGCTTTTAAAAAATATATATTCCTTTTTTTACCATTTTAGTAAATATAACTGATAACCCTAGATTTTTGCCCTAGATATTCAACAGGTAGTCATCATTTTTTTTATAGAAGGCAAAATTTCATCATTCGTACAAACAAAGAAGATAAAGAACATTTTTCAAACAAATTTATTCACTATCAATTGCCTTCTGCATGGAGGGATTCGGGGAGGTTTAAAATGCACCTACCTCCCCAGCGGTGCTCTGCAAGGTGAAATTTCACATCCAGAATTTGTAGCAGTTTGGCCTTTCTGGTTGCATTCTAAAAGATTCCTTCTCTGCATTAGTTTTCTCACCGATCTGCAAAAATCACTGCCTGAGTATGAGCCAGGGGATTGCCAAATGCATTATTTTTGCTTTGCTCATCCTCTTTTCTTCTATTCCCCACTCAATCTCCATTAATATCAGCCATACTGCATGAAGCTTTCCCCATGTTCAGAACCCCGCTATATTTGCTTTTTAAACCATAGTTTTCATGTGATCTGTTTAATAAATCGATATGTTATATGCTAATAAAATCTATGTAAACCTAGAGTACCTCTGCCCTTACTTCCAAGGGGCACAAGGGAAAGACAAGGAGGCCCCCCCAAAGAGAATGCCTTATAGTCTACCTTTACCTGCTAACACATGCACTCCAAGGTGACATTGGAAAGCCTCAACCAGGTAAAAGTTGCAGACCAGTAAGGAAAAACAAAATTGATACCTAAAACACATACACTAACCACACAAAAGGAATAAAAAACAGGCCCAGCTTAAATCCTGTGTTGGAACACTACATGCAAAACCAAAGGACAAGCTTAGAGAAGCTCTAATGGTTGATGAATTTTTCTCTCTCCACTGCTAAGCTAGAGCTCCAAGCTTCCCCTCTATATCCTGATAATGCCACTGACTTTAAATTTTTTTTTAAGACAACGGTAGATTTGCAAGAATATTGACTTAATGCTCTTGGTATAAAGTTGCTTGTACAACTTGGCCAAAGAAAAATTTAAATGGTACGTCTACAGCAAATCCCTGAAGGAAAAATCGGAAAAGCATCGTTTTTTCCGAAAGGGAAGATGAAAAATCTTCACATAAACACAGATTTGGAAATCAATTTTGAAAATGAAGTGGACTTAAAAAAAATGAAAAATTGTGTAACATGATTTAGTCTATCAGTTTTTATGAATTAATGGATACATTCAGCATGGAAAATCTTTAGTCTTTGATATTATTTAAGCTTGAAACCTAGCTTTACATGTGGAAATGGACAACGCTGTCATATCATACCTATCATGTTTAACATTAGGCTTCATATAATTGATAGCTCTATACATTAGATTTCTGTCTACCTTTTAACATTTTTGGTTCCCATCTGGAAGAATGGTGAGGGGTTAGTAGAGACAATCATTTAATCAGTATCCTTCAGACAGTTTTACATTATGTTGATGTTTTTGCGTCCTAATATGCTTTGGGAATTCTCTCCAAGCTTTATTTGATTGCCTTGAATTAAGACTTCATCTACTAGATTGTGATTGCAAAACACATGTAGCTGTACTTAATATCATTATATCGGGCTAGTTAAATGGAAATGTGACGTATCTTCTACTTCATTTAAGCTACACCTCTTACAAATCCTTCGTTACCAAGGTAGTTTTGGTTGGGTTCATTGTGTATGCGTTTCACATGCATGGTTTGTTTTAGTTGGTTCTTTTTTCTGCAATCATGGTTTTCTTCTTGAGGCTAGCAATAACAGAGTTTTACTTTTTGATCCAAAGGCTATCAATTGTTTTATTTTGGACGTTTGATTTCAAGTTCAAATCTTTCAATGTCAGAACTTCATAGATGATCCAATACTTTTAACATGTCTATCTTGTCTTAGCTTGGCCAACTTATGTTTGTATAACGTATATTATTTTAAGGCTCTGTTTTCTATTGGCAGACTACTAATGTCTATGACGAGGATAGGGTAAGGGTGTATGTCTTTTAATTATAGAGTTTAGTGATGAAATGATTTTGGATTTGCTCACCTTTTTGTATATGTCTCAAGATATGTTTCTCTCCCACTTTGGAGCTGTATAGGACAACTCTGTTTTCTAGGCTATAGAATAGTGCTTTCTTTTCTTGAAATTTCAAGCTCAGCATTCCTACAATTGCTTATCTAAAACTATGGTAGGTCCTCCATCTTGTATAAATTAATTTTTTAACACTAAAATTCTATCTTGAGTGGTTATAAAGGAAAATTTCGGATAGGTTCTTCTAGATTTGATTATCTCAATCTTGGTTTTATCAACTTCTACCATCAACCCTGACTCGTTGCAGAATGTTTGGAGGATCTTCAATTGTTATTCTAATTCTACATGATGTCTAGCAAGTAAGACAATATAATTAGCATATAGAAGCAATATAATGGTTTGGTTGGTGAGATTTGTCCATACATATCCTTCCTCTTTTAGGTATTTTTCTATTCTATTCATATATACAGCTGAAAAGAGTGTGAGATTTGTCCCTACACATCCTTCCTCTTTTAGGTAATTTTCTAGTCTCTTTATATATAACCTGAAAAGAGTGGGATAAACTACAACCTTGCTTAACTCTAATGTTCCAAATTCCAATGATTTTGCTTTTACCAACCTTGGTTAGTTTTAAGTTTGGAAACTACCAGTTGATATTGTCTATACACTGCTGTGCGAAGTTGAGGGAATCCCATTTTTTTACCACAGGTTTCCAAATAGGGCATTATCAAATGAGTTTTTAAAACCAACAGATCAAGAAAGAGATATTTCTTGTTAGGAATTTTTTAGGTAGGTTTTTCTAGATTTGATTATCACAATCTTGGTTTTATCACCATCAAACCTGACTAGTTGCAGAATATTTGGACGATCTTCAATAGTTCTTCTCTTTCTACATGATGTCTAGCAAGACACTATAATTCGTGTATAGAAGCAATATAATGGTTTACTTGGTGAGATTTTTCCGTACACGTCTTTCCTCTTCTAGGTATTTTTCTAGTCTCTTTATATATACCACTGGAAAGAGTGGGAGATTTGTCCCTACACATCCTCCCTCTTTTAGGTAATTTTCTAATCTCTTTATGTATACAATGAAAAGAATGGGATAAACTACAACCTTGCTTAACTCTAATATTCCAATGAATTTGCTTTGACCAACCTTGGTTAGTTTTAAATTTGGAAACTACTAGTTGATATTGTCCATATACTACTGTGCAAAGCTGAGGGAATTCCTATTTTTTACCACATGTTTACAAATAGGGCATTATCAAACGAGTTTTTAAAATCAATAGAGCAAGAAAGAGATCTTTTTTGTTATGACAATATTCTTCAGCGATAGAACTGCTGACGCAGGAGATTGCACCCAATGGCAAGGAAACCAGTTTCCTTGCCTTCTCCGCGCAACATGGAAACTCCTCTCTCGCCTGTGGGACGGCGAAGCAGGAGAGGAGAGTCTCTAGTTAAGGGCTAGCTCCCTTTGATGTATCATTGTTTGTTTCAGGTAGAGCAAAATATAAACAGGCATATATGTACAGCTATAATAAAAAAGGGGGGGGGATGGAAAGGGAGAAGGAATGCAGGAAAACAAACCTACTCTAAGGAGGTGATACACCAAAACGGTATGACCCTTTCACACCCACTCTCAAAATCAGAGAAAACACACTTATACGCTTCACCCTTGACAGAAGAAACAATCTGTAAACTTGACAGGGAGGTACAAAATGAAAGATACAAAAGGAGGTTCACTAAAGGTGTTGTGAGAAGCACTCTGTAGATGATCCCCTCTGTTCTGCACTCCAAAGTAGAACTCTTCTCCTATCAGCGACAGATGGCGCCTTGCAGATAGCTGGTGTGTTGGTATTGAACCTGTGAGAGCATCAAAGCAATGACTAAACACAAATCAATACTCAGAACATACGCAGAATATCTATTCAAGAAAAGGTAAACTGTGTTTACAGACTCAGGTGGAAATTTTAGCAGGGCTGCGCCTTGTAAAATTGTGAAAAGATGATTACAAATGAACAAGTCCACAATATATATCAGAAGCAAAAGGCCTATGTGACGCTCTCTCTTTTACAAATGGCATACGTGTCCTTTCATGAGGAGAACAAGTCGCTCAAGGAATTAAATGGACTATTTGTTTTTGCCTGCTCGAGACTTACATTTCCTGCTTGAATGACTTACACGGCTTGCCTTCCAATTTAATGTGAGACAGAGGAAGCGGTTGCACTGCTGGCGGCTATCATACCAAATGATCAATTGGCTGGCACTATTTCACCTGCCAAAGTCGCTTCCCCATTTCGTGCCAGTCGGACTTAACTGCTCACTCATCACCTGCCTGTCGTTCTGCTTGTTTGCCGTTCACGCCATCAGGCAATAAATTTCCCTGTTTATGCCACTTGGAATTTGTCCCTTTTTGGCCGCTTGGCCCCTTGGGTGAACATACTGGCGGGTCGCTACATTCTGGCTCTTTCTCTTTTTCATTTAGCGCTCTTACAGATTTAAAACCCAACGGCTACTCCATTTCGCTAAATTTGACGTTTCTGCGGCCGTCATACTTTGAATATCAACGGCTATCCTATTCTTTTAAATTTGATGGCCTCGCGGCCGTCATTGGGTCCACGTGCCATCTCCTCGGGCACCTGCGGCTTTTTTGTCTTCATTAAGTCCTCTCGGGCTCCCGCGGGTAAATTGTCTGCGGACAATTTCCCCGGGTCAATTTCTCCGGGTCTTCGTTGTTTGATTTTCCGCGGCTTTGTTTCCCGCGGGCTATTTCCCCGGGTCTTGGCTTCGTTGTATTTTCCATGAACAAAATGTCCGCGGAAATTCTTCCGCCAGTTGACTTTGACTTGCATTTGGCCGTGCATTTCCGCGGACAAATTGTCCGCGGAAATTCTTTCCCTTTGTTACCTTTGAGGCGTGCCCAAATCCTTTAGAAAATGAAGTCTCCGCCCTCCGGAAGGGCGCTTTGGACTTGAAGACCCCTTTGGCTTGGGGCAGACCCTTGAACCGAACCCGTTGAACCAAAATTTGGTTCAACGGTTCAAAGTTCAACCATTGCGCACCGATGGGGAGTGAGCAAAAGCCGATGAACCCATGAATTAAAATGAACCATGCCCGAAACTTGAAAAGTCTTTGAAGTGTCAACCCTCTGAAAAGGCCATTTGACTATGACTGCCCTTCGGTTCAAGGGCATACCCTTGAACCATGCGTTGAACCGGCCTGTTGAACCAAGCCGTTGAACCCAAAAATGGTTCAACGGTTCAATGGTTCAACCAAGCGCGCCGATGAACCTTGAACCCTTCCATTGAACTGAACGCGTTGAACCTTTTCGCTGAACTGAACCATTGAACCGAACGCGTTGAACCAAAAATTGGTTCAACGGTTCAAGGTTCAAGCATTTAGCCGACGAACCTTTGAACCAAGGTTTGAACAAGCTACTTTGAACCAAGAGACCGAACCATCCGCTGAATTTCCATGTTGAACCAAGATTGACGAATCTCTTCATTGAAATTTTCCTTGAATTGAACCCGTTGAACCAAAATTTGGTTCAACGGGTCAACTAAGCGCGCCGATGGGGAGTGAAGGCCGATGGATTCTTTCGAACCGTTGACGTTGAACCTTCTCCATTGAACCGAAGCCGTTGAACCCAAAATTTGGCTCAACAGTTCAAGGTTCAAAAGAGCGCGCCGATAAACCAAAAGCCTAGCCCGATGAACTCTTTTGCATTGAACCGGACATTGAACTTAATCCGATTGAACTGGAAGCGTTGAACTTGCTGCTGGTGTTTGTCGATGGAGATTTCTATTTGAACCAAGCAACTGAAACAGTCCCGAAAAACGACTAAGTGTTGAAAAAACTGATTCTTTTGACTGAAAACCCCTGCAGAGGCCTTTGAACTTGTAAAAATGAACCTGCCTGCAGAGTTCGTAGATTTTCCTTTTCCTGCACAGTCCGTAGATTTAGACCTGCAGAGTCCATAGATTTAGACCTGCAGAGTCCGTAGAAATTCTGCAGATTCATGCAAGATCGAAAACAAATGAAACAGCCTCGAACAACAGGGACAGGAGGGGACCGATTTTGGCCTATTGGGCGAAAATGGTCAACAAATCCCAAATGTGAGGTAATGATCAACTATAGAATGCTGAGTTACAAAGCTAATTTGCTCCTTATCTCTCACCTCCTTGTCATTTAACCGTTGCCTGATCTTTCTTCCTAAGATGGTTCTAACTTTTTTGATGGGGTCGCCTATAGAAAGGTGAAGTGGAAGTTAAACTTATCAAGGAAAGTTAAGATATAAAAAAAAAAAGAACATTAAAGACTGCATGAAAGAATTAAAAAACAATTGGGAAACAATCAATTCTTGATCAACGTACCAGTATTTAAACAAGTAGTATTTGCAAGCAGGATTGTTGGCCCAAATTAGTCTGATTGGATATTTCTCAAAGAGGTTTACAATTTTTTTTGGTGTTAGTATATATGTTAGCAAATCGATGCTTGATCAACATATCAGTGTTTAAACAAGTAGTATTTGCAAGCAGGACTGATGGCCCAAATTAGTCTGATTGGATATTTCTCAGAGGTTTACAATTTTTTTGGGTGGCATTATAAAACAATTACAGTACACAAAAAAAAATATATATATAGTCTGATTGGATATTTCTCAAAGAGGTTTACAATTTTTTTTGGTGTTAGTATATATGTTAGCAAATCAATGCTTAATCAACGTATCAGTATTTAAACAAGTAGTATTTGCAAGCAGGACTGATGGCCCAAATTAGTCTGATTGGATATTTCTCAAAGAGGTTTACAATTTTTTTTTGGTGTTAGTATATATGTTAGCAAATCAATGCTTGATCAACATATCAGTATTTAAACAAGTAGTATTTGCAAGCAGGACTGATGGCTCAAATTAGTCTGATTGGATACTTCTCAAAGAGGTTTACAATTTTTTTGGGTGCCATTATAAAAAAATTACAGTACACACACACACACACACACACACACATACTGATTGGATATTTCTCAAAGAGGTTTACAATTTTTTTTTGGTGTTAGTATATATGTTAGCAAATCAATGCTTGATCAACGTATCAGTATTTAAACAAGTAGTATTTGCAAGCAGGACTGATGGCTCAAATTAGTCTGATTGGATACTTCTCAAAGAGGTTTACAATTTTTTTGGGTGCCATTATAAAAAAATTACAGTACACAAATATATATATATATATATATTTGTGTACTGTAATTTTTTTATAATGCTGTATTTGGTTTGAAAAAGTTCAAAATTTTCAGACCACTGGTCATCTTGAACTCATTATGGCTGTCTGAGCTAGACTCGTATTTACTTAAATGCCTGATGCAATTGAAATGTTCTATCGTGTTGGAAACAATTCCAAACATTCTGATGTGTGTAATTTTTTATTTATGCATTGGCAGGATCTGGTGTTACTGTTGATGAATCAACTCGCAAATCCTCTTGGATTATGGTGGCAACTATATTTCCCTTTATTATTGCACAAATTCCATTGATTTTTAACTTGAAATCAGGAAAGCATGCGAGTATTTTGGTTGCCTGCATTGTAGCACTTTTATCTCTGTTGGGTTATTGTGTATTTCAGGTATGTTTTTGTCATTCATTCCTCAAAACATTTTCCTTTTACTTTTTTATGATGGTGAATATTATGAAAGGGAGTCTCTATGGTAATCTCGCGACTTCTTAGATGTTTCTAATTGTCTAAAGTTCTAAACTCAGTTCTAGGGATTCTTTAATATGCTTTATTTCTCTTCACTAGCTTAGAATCAAATGCAACACAATTAACCCTCATATCAGAAAAATTCTTACTCTCAGTGATCTTCATCTTTGAAACTAATTAGAACTTGCATCTGTCATGCAACAAAATCTCCTAAGGCAGGCTTACAAACAACCAACCATATATTTTCCCATATCTGCCTTGTTATATGATAGCAGCCTTATATTTCAGTCATCTCTAAGATTCTTCAACAAAAAGTTTTAATTCTCCTTATTCTGCATGTGCTTTTGCATAGATCAATATGAGAAATCTTCTACATTGAAGAGACAATTTGACTCGTTCTTTTGTGTCCATTATAATTAGTCATGCACACTTTTAAATTCTTCAATTTGCTTGCTAAATGAGATTCATAAAATGAGGTCTAGACTCTAAACCATACACAGCAATTGAGGTGTAAACTACCAAAATCCAAATTCAGGGCACGGCTTTGCTAACTGGTAAGGAGCTACTGGGGGTGATGGTAGAAAACACTTCAGAAGCTCATTTGGTTTCACAATTGTAGTTTCTTTCTTTTGCAAGAAAATTGCTTATATCATTAACACATTGCACGCCTAAACAAAGTAAGAAACGTGTCAACTTCTAGGCAGTGAAAATACAAGTAATAAAATTTAGATGGGAATCTTATACTTTGAACTGAAACTTATTACTTGACATCACTGCCCTACAATACGTTTTCAAAGCCAATGTATGACTCCTGATCTGTAATTGGCTATTGTATGAATAAGTACATTTCAAACATTTGTTCCCTAAAAATACTAGATCATCATTGCGACCCCAGAATTTTGAACCTTCTTTGCATAGGAAAACATCTAGATTTTGAGCAAAAATACAAGAAAACGTGTATCTGCATGAAAGATTTTTTCTGCAAATATCTATTGAGCAATATTTGTAGCTGCTTTTATTTTTTCTGGAATATATTATTATAGTTACAGAGATATCTATTCACTTTGGAATGATCACATTGTAGTCCCTCATTAAAGATCGCTATGGTGGTCTCCTCTGTTTCCTGAGTAGTCTCCTTTTGCCTTTGAAAATGGATTTGTGAATGGTTTAATATTGATTTTTCTCTGGTTCCTTGGTTTGCTATTGGAAGGTGAACTATTTTTGTCAGTAACGAAAATCTGTAGTCACCCGGGGATGATATAGAATGCTTTAATTTTGAGTTATGTTTCTATTATTCAACTTCACCCATAAGTTTAATTAGAACAAATAAGGGTTTCCCAACAAACCCTAGCATAAACACATGCAATTCTGATTTTTTGATTCAAACTCTAGGCAAATAAAAATTTAGAATTCTGAATATACCAATTTAGGGCACAAATACAATATTTTATTCACTACAATATTTGTCAAAAATAATAAATAGTACAGCTGGAAATTGGACCTTCGAATCTGAATTTTTCAATCAATAAATATTTAAAAAAATATTATAAAATACCAGCTTGGCGAAGGTATGAACAAATATCAAATTAGGCCTCAAAACAGCATAAAAAAACACATTGAAACCCTCCAAGGGGGTTTGCTGCCTTAGGAGAGGGCTCCAAAACAGTTTGCTTCCCTAGGAGAGGGTTCAAAACAAGGGTTGGCTGCCCCAAACTGCTGCGCCACCCCTCAAGATGTTGCCCAACTACTGTGCCTTACCTGGAATGGTGAATAGACACCACCAATTGCTCGTTTCTGCGCAATATGACCTTTGAACTGAAGCCACCAGCTGAAGGTTGAAGGTTTTCGTCTTCAAATTCAGATTACCATAGAAGGGTTTCATTTTCTAAGGTTGAAAGTCAAGCAAGCATGCTCAAACTCATAATTTTAATTGATAAAAATGACATGATGATCCAAAAAGAACCTCCTTTCCCTTTTTATATGAATTCCCTCTAAAAAGCTCATGACCAAAAAGTACCCTTCTTAAGTCAAAAATAAAAAGGAGTTGTCGACATATTCACTTTTGGCAACAAAGGCATATTATTATTTTTATTTAAAGTATTTACATTTTTTTATTTATTTTAATAATAATATTATTTTATTTTTAGAAAAGATGACATTAAAGTTCTCACCTCTCGAAAATTGCTTGTCCTCAAGCAACGCTGTTTTCCACTACCTGGATCCCAAATCCACCTTTGAGATTTGTAATCCCAAACACTTGCTTCATGGTTGTAGCCTTGTGCTCAAATGATTCCCTTAATGCTATTGTGGGCTGTCTCCTTGTCTTCATGGCACAAAACGACTTGCTTGTAGGCTGGAAACAGTCCACTGTGGGCTGTCTCCTTCTCTTCATGGCACAAAGCAGCTTGAATGTAGGTTGGAAACAGCCCATAACAACCACACACCCCCTTTCATCTCATCCCCATCAGCATTATGATGGTTGGGTTGATTGTCTGTAATAGTGGACTTCTTCTACTAACGTTATCATGCAAGAAAACTCTTCCAAAATACACAAATCCACAGCTGTTCATGACTGAAAACAACAACACATAATGTAGACCTGTTATGTAAAAATCATTGCATACTACGTGACTCTTAAAAAATCTGAATTCTGAATTTTGAATGTTTGTCCTGCCTAAGTTTAAATCTGAATTTGGAATTTCTTCACAAGTGTGTGCAATGTTGCAGGTTGTATTCTCCACCATTCTTGGACCTGCACATGGAACAAACGCATTAAGAAAAATAAGTGCTTAACAACACTCTTTCCGTCACTTCATCATGCCTTATAGACACGATATCAAATCCCCTTCTATAAATTGCATTTTCTTTACACTTTCCGCATCTAAAATGGATTCCAAAGGGTTCATTTATGTTGTCCCAAGCATCGCTGTAGCATGGTATTTTCTTCCTCAAAATCAATCCTATAGCGGTTGGAAACTTACTTGTATCAGCTGCAAACACCCCCATAAAGACAAGGGGTGGGAAATATATATTCCATGTGACAAGATTTACCTTTATGGCGGTAACATCTAGTTGGAACCAGCTAGAAAGGTGATTAACAACAAATTGTAAACAGTGCTCATAATGACTCTTGGGTCAAGGTGTTTGTTACCCATAACCATTTTTGTGATCTCCCAAGCTGTACCTCTTGATAAACAGCATGGAATGAAATGTATGTGGGCTGTAAAATGGTTGTAACAGTTATATATTACTCAAAATTACTCTCCAAACAGCAATGTGTCGGTTGGAAAATTTGTACTTGAGGACCCCATATGGTGAACCTACCACACACAACATCAAGCAAAGAGTTCTTATTAACATCATGACTGTTACACTATGTTTTTCCGTTTGCAATTTAATTTGCAAGGGCTGGAAATGATCTTGTAACAGCTGTACATGCCCCAGTATTGACCAAACATTGACAATTCTGCCACCAGGTAACTGGAAGCTCTTTTATGACTATCATGGCAGCCAGTAAAATAAAAGTACAACAGTTGTCATATCGAAAATATTCCACAATTTTACTTAATGTGTTAGAAGCAACTGCATCCTTGGCTCGATACATTATGATGGGCAATTCCCAATCTCTATGAAGGGTAGAAACATAACAAAAAGTAGTCATTCTGAAAAGGATAATCAACACCTATATTTCTTTCCCTTTTTATAATAGAATCACAATTTTGGATTGCCCTCACCCCATTATGTGGCTCGCTATGCAGATCCAAGGGAGACTTCAATTCCTTGTAATCTATCCCCTTACATGTAATCTATCCCCTTGTAAGCTTCTTGAATTGCCTCTTCATGCGTGCCTTGAGCACTAATGACTTGGCCCAAGTGTGTGGCATCAAATTCCCATGTAGAAATTTTGGCATGTCTATCAATTTTGAGCTGAGTATCATTATGATATGATTGTTGTTTTAACTTTAGATCTGTAACTTATCAAATGACGAGCTGCCCCTTGAGATATCCTTATGGTGCTCATAACTTTCTCAATAAGAATGATGTATCCCACACCATTCTCCAACTTGTGATGGCATTCTTCACTTAGTAGCAAACTTAGAAATGCAAACTTAAACACCATGCACCGCTGACCCAAAGTAAAATACTCAAGGGAGTTACCTTGCTGTAATGGCCTCTTTGGCTGCCCAAAAATTGTTGTTTGAGGCTGCTCGAAAGGTGCTCTAGGCTGCCCACTTGCTGCTGTCCTTGGCCGTCCACTTATCATTAATGCCTTCAATTTTTTCTGTTTCATCTTAGATCCAATCATTGGAACGACTCTATTCTTATGCAAAATGAGACCATTTGCGAGTGCCAACTTGTCAATCTTCACCATTTCATCTATAAGATGTGGACAACAACTGGATCCTCAATCTTTTGCAAGGACAAAGAAGCTGTACTATGGCTGTTTGTAACTAATGGCAGCAGTACAGGGTTGAAAATCTTGGGACTCAGTGAAACAAAATTGGTGCAGTGGCTGCAATACTGAAAATACTTTGCAAAAATTATTAATGTTCATGAAATAGGAGCTGGAAATAAGCAAACAATGACTAAAAAATATTTCATTAACAGCAACAAACTGAAGATCATGCAATGGGAGCATTTGTATCGCTGCAAATGTTGTCATGTGACAACGAAAAATGGTGATGATTTTGGCCTTCAAGCTGAAGGTTTGTTGCATGGCTGTCCCCATCATGTACTCCTTTTCCCTGGGAGGTAGAAGATCATCACTTCTTGCTCTTATTTTCTTCCAAAACAGCCTTAAGAGTGTTGGAACCTTTGTCCATGATGTTCTCAACAAGTGGCTTCTTTCATGCATAAAAAACTGCATCATACTTTCCAATTTACAGATGTCCAAGGAGAGTACTATTATTCAAAAATGTGAATTTAGAAAGAACAACATACCATGGCTGTAGCATTGTATCCTCTCATTCAATCTTGAGGTTGTGTTGGCTGGAAACCATCTTGTACCAGCAGCCAAAGCCTCACCAATGTTTGGGGATGGAGTGTGTATCTTTCCGGTGACAAATCTTCCTTTTATAGCTGCAAAAGGTATGAGGACAAGGCTGGAAATGTGCAAAATAGTAGTCCAAAAGTTTGTGACATCTTTTTTTAAGAACCGTGGATCATAGTTCTTATTGTCCACCTTCATAACTACCATGCTATGTTGGTCTATAACACCTTGAACAACAAGGTAATATATATTTTGCTTACCCTTAGTGGCTGAGTTTATAAATTTACTATCTGTCTTCAAGGAAAGACGTTTCCCAAGAGTATGCTTATCAATTAGGAGCTGAAAATTCTTATGACATGACTATGGTTATGAAAATAAATTTGTAGGATTTACCTCATCAGGTGCTGGCCATGGGACTAGCCTCCTATGAGAAGTCTCCTTCATTCTTTTTACATTTTCTGAATGATGGCAAGGCTGAAATAGTTCTTTGCTGTCCTGAAAATGCATTTCAAATGGTAATGGTTCGATCTTTGGAATGCTCAAAAAATGGATAAGGGCTTCTTGGAAAAGATCCTCTTTCCATTTGGTACCCTTCATCCTATTCTCATTGTTGGAATTATTCTCATGATGATCAAAATATTATAAGGACATAGTGTGATGGTGTTACAATAAATCTTTGCTACGAAGATAATCAAGTTGCTTACCCTTCTCTTTACTTTCCTTTAGGTATTGTCTTACTTGAATGGCTATCAACCGCGTCTCTTTCGCTCTTCTTAGCCAATCATCACACCTCCTTTGGGTCCTTATCATATCTTCTGTGCTTGTTTGCAAAGTCGCTGGTTTCCTTTCAGCCCTAGGATCCACTTTTGTTGATGATGGTGGATCATTAAATTTTGTGTCACATATGTAATTTATGCTTTTTTTTGCTGAACTCTTAGGGCAATCAGCCAATGGCGTTTCTTTTTTCGAGGTTTCTTCCTTGGCTTCCTCATTCATTTACTCCTTTGTAGGGTTCAAGAATTCAGACCTTGACTTTTTTGTTTTATTTTTTTCTACTTAAACATTTTGTAAATTCAAATCCATAGTTTTTACTTTGGAGGGCTCTTCGTTTTTAATTTGCATGGTGGATTCCAATATGGGCAGCTTGATCTTTTGTGGTGATGAAGTATTCATCACTTTTGTTGGTCTCTTTCCTCCTAAGGGAGACTCTGGAGGTTTAGGGCTTAACTTTACAAACTTTATCCATGCCTTGGGACCCATTGCCCTTAGTTCCCTCTGAGATTTTTGCATAGCTTGAAACATCTCTTCTATGGCTTCTAGTGTTGTCTTCATATTTTTGTCACTGCCCTGCATGAAGAAAAGTTTGCACACAACTCGCTTCCCGCAGATAGCCAGAAAATGGCGCTGATACCATTGTAATGTCCATTTAGGGGTAGAATTAGAACAAATAGGGGTTCCCAACAAACCCTAGCATAAACACATGCAATTTTGATTTTCTAACTCAAACCTTAGACAAATAAAAATTAAGAATTATGAATATACCAATTTAGGGTACAAATACAAGATTTTATTCACCACAATATTTGCCAAAAATAATAAGTATTACAGCTGGAAATAGGACCTTCGAATCTGAATTTTTCAATCAATAAATATCTAGAAAAATATTATAAAATACCAGCTTGGTGAAGGTATGAACAAATATCAAATTAGGCCTCAAAACATCCTAAAAAAGCACCTTGAAACCCTCCAAGGGAGTTCGCTGCCCTAGGAGAGAGTTCCAAAACAATTCAATTCCCTAGGAGAGGGCTCAAAACAAGGGTTGGCTGCCTCAAACTACTGTGCCACCCCTCAAGATGTTGCCCAACTGCTACGTCCTACCTGGAATGGTGAATAGACACCATCAATTGCTCGTTTCTGCCCAATATGACCTCTGAACTGAAGCCACCAGTTGAAAGTTTTTGTCTTTAACTTCAGATTACCATAGAAGGGTTTCGTCTTCTAAGGTTCAATGTTAAGCAAGCATGCTCAAACTCATAATTTTGATTGATAAAAATGACATGATCCAAAAATAACTTCCTTTCCCGTTTTATATCAATTCCCTCTAAAAAGCTCATGACCAAAAAGTCCCCTTCTTAAGTCAAAAATAGAAAGGAGTTGTCGACATTCACTTTTGGCAATAAAGGCATATTATTACTTTTATTTAAAGTATTTAAAAATTCTTTTTTATTTTAATAATAATATTATATTATTTTTAAAAAATGGGACATTGCATCGTATGTTGTGTGGAAATGGAAATGGGTCCGAAACGTGGATTTTCAAAAACCCTTGTTTTGGAAACATCATGGAAACTTCTGTACAATAGACTATATATATATATATATATATATAAACCATGCAAAATACTTAATTTTAGTCCATAAAAGATAAAACACCGAAAAAATATAGTATTCATGAAAGTTCAAAACATTCAACATGCTTAAAATTTCACATGTTATAGCCTAGGTTCAAACTTCAAAAACAAAATGTACATTCGAATGATTATAATCTATGTTACTGGATACTGTTGCTCAGGTCCTTGGGTATGATATGGTATGTGTTCTGATACGATACACTCGGGGATACATTGGGGAATTGAGCAAGGCATGCCCTTGCCCCAACAGATATGGTTGGATATGTCTAGGGATTTATCCGACCATATCTGTAGGGAGGGGCGTGCCCTGCTCGTTCCCAGGCGTACCTGTTGGGAAAAAAGAGATTTTTTATTTTTATTTTTAATTTCACTCCATGAAAAGTCAAACATGGACTTCAAAAAACAATAAAAAACAAAATAAAGTAGATTCTCAACGCTAAAAGCAACTTTCACACTTATTTTATCAAAATAAAACAACACATTTACCTTTCATTGCATTTTTATCTCTCATTACACATTTGTTCTCTCATCTTCATTTTTTCAATTGCATAGGATTGAAACTCCTTTTTGCTAATCCTACAATACTACCTCTACCCATTTGGCGCCAAGGAGTTTGAGGAGCTTGCAACGAAGATGATTGTTGATTTAAGGTAGATTTTCAGTTTCGTGGCTTTTTTTTAGTTTTTAAATGTTTGTAACCAGTTTTAATTTTTTTGGTTATTGTTTTAAACATTCTTTGAACAAATGTCAAATGCTTTAAGTTTTAATAGCAATATTATTATTTTTAATCAGGGGCTATAGGGATTTGTTAGAATCTCTCATGCTGCAAGTGCTAATTTGGTGGGCCAAGGGATAGCCTCTAGAGTCAATTCACAAACGCCCTTTTGGAATTATTTGACGTTGTTAGAACGACCAGGTGGAGGGTGTTTCCTTTGGCTTTGCTTAAAGTGTAACTGTAAATTCAAGAGCTTGTATAGTTGGGTGAAAGCCCATTTGTGTGCAATTCCTGGTTATGGAATCAAAGCTTTATGGTGGGTCAAACATAAATGGAAAGCCAGGAAAGGGCATGCCACAGGGAAAGATCTTTGTATACATCAAAGAGCAAGAAGCAGATGCCATTGCTAGGCAAATATCAAAGCATCCATTGAGAAAGAAAGGACCGTCATTTGTTGATCCATTTCGTGCTAATGTGGTGACCCCATCACACCCATTTCTTTCTATACCCATTGTGGTCGCAGAGGAAGAAGATTCACCTCTTACTTGCAAGAGAACAAAAGACGTAGGGCCATTAGAAAGGTCATTCCATAATGAATCTAGGGACATAGCAGAGCAAAGCATTCCCAGGATATGATCAACATACTGACAAGATATGATGAGATCTATTAATGATGCCTTTGAAGGGTTCACTGATTTGGAGTATGAAAAGGTGTGCATCACTTTGTTGACAAAAGAAAGAAAACACGTTGAAGATGCATTGAATCCCATCATGAATTTGTGGATCAAAACATGGGTGTCCATCGTCTCCGATGGATGGAAAGATGACAAATAGGGTATTGATATATGTGGTCACAATGTGCCCTAAAGGGGCAATGTTTTTGAGGGTTGTTGATTGTGAAGAAGTGAAGAATGCACGATTCATTTCCAACATCTTGATAGAGTCCTTTGAGGTGGTGGGGCTTTAAAATATTGTACAAGTTATAACAGACAACGCAAAATATTGCAAAGTTGCAGGCATGTTGGTTGAGGCAAGGTATGGGCACATATTTTGGACACTTTGTGTCATTCATTCCCTCAACCTTATATTGCAAAAACTAGGGACCAAAATTCACTGGATCAAACCAGTCTATGTGGAGGCGAGCTATATTCAAATGTTCATAAGCAACTATCACATGTCGCAAGACATTTTCAGGGCCTCTTGAAGTTGCAGTTGTTGAAGGTAACTTTTTATTTAATCATTCATGAATCATGTATATTTTTAATTTAATTTCATAAGTTTGTAATTTGTAGTATTTTTATTTTTGAACATTTTTTTAAAATTTCGTATTAGGTTGCTGAGACTCGGTTTGCCTCACACACACATCTTAAGACGACCTGTCAATATGTGTGAGGCATTGAGTAACATGCTTATCAACAACCTTTGGAGTGTATGGAGGCAAGAAAATGGTGAGAGGGCCACAAAGGTGAAAGGGGATTCTTGATAATGTGTGGTGGGAACGTGTAGACTATTTGCTAAGTTTTACTAAGCCCATCGTGAGTATGTTGAGATTTGTGGACATGGATCATCCATGTTTGGGTGAGATTTATGATGGAATCGATTCAATGATTGAGAACATTAGGTTCATTATAAATGCCAAAGAACAAGATCCTTTGAAGAGGTTCTTCAAGGAAGTACAATTGCATTTCATTGAAAGGTGGAACAAAATGACCACCCCATTGCATCATCTTGCTTTTGCCTTGACGCCCAAATACTACAGCACAAAGATCCTTTCTTTGCCCAGGACGGTCGCACCATATAGGGATGTTGAGGTTAGTGATGGATATAAGGCGACATTCTCCAGACTCTTCCCTGATCCAGAAGTAAAAGACATAGTTATGAAAGAGTTTGTGCATTTCATGACCTCTACGGGTCACTCTCTTGGCGCTATTTGTGACAAGTACAAGAAGGAAGCTCAATTTTGGGGGTACGTTCATGGGCAAGCATCCACCCACCTCCATCCACTTGCAATAAAAATTCTATCACAAGGAAGATTTTAATTTTTTTTTAACTCTCTACCCTTTTTTCAATGTTTTGTTTCAAAATTTTAATTTTATAAATTCTAATTGACTTTGTGGCTTGCCTCAATAGGTTGCAAGTTCCTCCTCAGTTGAGCGGAATTGGGGTACCTATAACGTCATCCACTCAGTTAAGCACAACAAGTTGGTAGCAAACAAGGAGTATTTGGTCTGTGTGCATTCCAACTTGCGTCTCTCTCACACAAACAACTTGATTACAAGGAAGAAGCAACAAAGTGTTGGGATGTGGATCTAGAGACTATTGACTTGGATGCCTCCACTGCCTACCTTTCATTACTTGACATGGAGCTAGACGGTGCTTCACACGCCGTGCATAGTGGAGCTATTGGGAGTGGCACTGCTGTTGCTTGTGGTTTTAATGAACCACATGATGATGAAGACATCGCAGCCGAAGACGAAAATGAATATAGTGAGTAATGAATATGCTGATTTGTCTTTATTTTTGTCCATACACTGTAACATTTGCACTATGAACTTGTTATAGAACTAATCTAAGTTCAACCATTGAATATTATGATATTTGGCATTGAATTATGAGTATGTTTTATGGTTATTTAACTTATTTCGTTTCCTCTATGCATATTATATGGTTAATTTTGCTTATATGGCTATATTTTTTATATTTTTAATTTTTTATAATTTTTGTACCGCTGTATCCAAAATGTATCCAAGCCCCCCCCCAAAAAAAATCCCCTTATCCACATCTGATTATTGTCCTTGTATCTATATCGGTTACTTAGATTATAATGTAGAATAAATCATGTATTTTTCTCCTTGAAGCTCTCCTTGCTTCAAAATTCCTCTTCACACTCAATATGTTATGTTGTGAGTTTTGAGTCCACCTTTATGGGACTTTGTGCTCACTAGCTCTATGGGCCTTGCATATCTCCTGTGGAGAGAATCCTTTCTGATGCAAACTATCTGTTCTTTACAGACTTCTACCCTTTAGCATATTTTTTATTTTCATAATTGTTTTGTTGGATAATGATCTTTAGTTTGGTCTATCTCAAGGTGGTGTACCTCATTTATAGAGTCCAGATACAAACAGTCAATCAAGCAGGGTTAACAGTGGCTGGCCACAGTTCAGATCAAAATACATGTGTGTAGAATAAATTGAAAGCATTGTTTGCATGCAACTAGTTGCCACTCATAACACTGATCCATATGTAGATGATTATTATCATCAACCTGTGCAAGCCAAGAAAGCCTATAGTTTAGCATAGTGTATTCTAGAAGATGATTTTTTTTTAATGTTTTAACTGTTTTTTTCCCTGCAACATAAACCAATTCCTTAAAAAACTCTAATTCATATATATCATCAATCATTAAATCTATGCAATGGACTACATATGGCAACAAAATAAAGCAGGGTATTCTTCTGTTAAAATTCCCCAAATACTACATTGTTAGCAACATAATTGATTATAACTTGGACACCATGTTGCATGTCCATCTCTCCCAGCAATCTCTTCTATCAAAGAACATGCAAATATAGCATCCTTAACGTGAGATGATGCTTCCATGAGTTTCATCAACATTGCCCCTTTGGAACAAGAACCTGAAAGTTTTGACAGGGTTGTATACTTTCTGTTAGTCCACCTATCAGACATACTTGTGCATTCGGTCTTCTCCTATGATCTACGGAACTCTCCTAATCTATGTAGATAATCCTTTTTCCGATTTTGTAGAATTGGTCCCTCAATTCCTCACAGGTAGGGGTTTTAAACTTTTATATCTAGGCTCAACTACAATGATCGCATCAAGTGGTGGTAGAATGTGTTATTTTTAGTGTTAAATGGTAATGTCACTAAAATAAATGCCTATCCCTAGTCGTGCTTCTTCTCTTCTGTTTTCCTTTAGATCGAGAATGGATGGAAGGTTGTGGCCCCAGTTCATTTCTTGGAAATAAGCTAACATTTAAGTTAGTATATACAAAATTTAAAAACAAAATCCAACTATCAAGGACCGATAAAGATTACTAACAGCTTAGAAAGTAATAAATATTGAAGGATGGCCTTAAAGATTATAACTTGGATCCTAAAATGAAGGATGACGTTTAAATATTGAAGGTTACTAAGCTCTCTTGCTATTGTTGCTACGGTTACTAGAGAATCCTGAAATGAGTTTAACTTCTAAAGATGGCTGGAATGTTAAAATGTGTTATTTTCTTTTAAATTCTTTTGGCCAAGTCTTTAACGTATATTGCAAATCTATATAAAATGTAACTAGTAGCCAAAAAATTTATCTTTTCACCCCTCATAGGTTGGTCTCTTCTCTAACTGCCTTGATTTTTTGCTTGCAGATTGTGCACCCTTGGGTTCAGAAAAGGCGACTATCTTTTTTGAAACATAGACATATCATATCATCCATTTTGGCTATGCATCATAAGCGTTATGGAGGACTTATTAGGGATGATGGTGAACCGGACGAAGATGTCATTAATAAGTTAGTTTAAGTCTTTGTTTGGATATTGTATGGTATGGGATGCTTTTATAACTTACACATTTCTGATTAACTGTCATGTTTTGACCTTTGCTTGGGAAACAGAGTTTTCCAAGAACTTGATTCTGACAAAGATAAGTGTTTGACAAAAGGAGAGTTGCGTGGTCTCATTGTTGGTCTTGAAATCGATGCACTAGAGGATGAAATTACAAACACTCTGGATCGTGTAATGGCAGACTTTGATGTTGACCCAGATGAACGTCTTTCTCAAGAAGAATTTAGACAGGGCATGTGCAAATGGATTCGTATTGCAACTCAGACTGTTGGTCAGTCAAATCAAGATTCAATTGTACCTAATTTTCACAAGGTAAGCCCTTGTTATAGCCCTCCTGATAGGATGAAGGAAGCTTGTCCGGTAGAAATTTTCTAACACTCCCTAATGTTGTTTCTGATATTGCAGAAGAGTAAGGAAGAACTAGATGATGCTATGATGGATAATGATAAAACAAGTGAAACTTTTGTGATGAATAAATTCAAAGTGTATTTGAAAGCTGGTTTTCTGCTACTGGGAGGTGCAGTTATAGCAGGCGTCTTTGCAGATCCACTTGTAGATGCTGTTGACAACTTTTCTGATGCCACAAGCATCCCTTCCTTCTTTATTTCATTCATAGCAATGCCTTTGGCTACAAACTCCAGTGAGGCCATTTCGGCACTTATTTTTGCAAGCCGGAAGAAAAAACAAACTGCTTCCTTGACCTATTCTGAGGTGCATATCTGTCTTTTTATTTCATTGATTCCCCAAAGTTGGTAAATTTTCATTTAAACATAAACTGTTTGAGAGAGAGAGAGAAAACAAGTTCAATTTTTTGCCTTTCAATGACCGTGGGGTTACTGAGTAGACTATGGGATATTTTTAACTTTATCGGAACACTTTCTAATTATCAAAGTTAAAGCAGAGAAGTCATGTACAACCAAAATCAATATACAATGACTCTCTTACCATAGCAGCTTTGTTCCAAAGCAGTAATGTAGAACCTTATGTAATTAATGCGGAACCTAAAGTCTTAACTATAGAAATCGCAGAATTGATGAAATTAAAAAGTTGCATGATGGATTTGAAAACTGAGGAATGGGACAGAACTGAGGCTGGAGGGAGTATACTGTTTATGGGGTTTCTATGGCGTCTTCTTTACATAAATATATCTATGTTTGTTTGCCTGTTTCTTTTTGGGCAACGAGTGTATCTTTTTATACATTTTGGATATATTTTCTTCCTTGAGTGGTGTGTGTTTTCGTAAGTGTTTCCATTTGTTTGGTCTCTCCCTCTCTCTCTCTCTCTCTCACACACACACACACACACACCATGCATTAATTGTTAGAGAGATTTCTCAAGCCTCAGATCTTGTTTTGTAGATTTATGGAGCTGTGACAATGAACAATACACTGTGTTTGGGAGTTTTCTTGGCTATTGTCTATGTTCGAGGCTTGGATTGGAACTTTTCAGCGGAGGTACTGGTGATATTAGTTGTGATTGTAGTGTCAGGGCTCATGGGCAGCATCTACACTACATACAAACTTTGGATGAGTTTGATTGGTTTTCTTATGTATCCATTATCTTTGGTCATAGTTTATGTCCTGGATTTTGTTCTAGGATGGTCATAAACATATTGCTTTCACATATATCCAGATTCCATGCAAACATCTGTTACTTTTTGTGTATTATTTCGAGTAAAATGGAAGTAAAATAAAGTTTTTGAGTCCCATTTGTAGCCTCATGATTCAACATCATTCTCATTTTCTGATGTGATACTATGGGGTGATCTTTCCTAGTTTGGTTTATTCTCAGCCACAGTTATTATTAATTAGCTGTATCATGTGTTCTCACAGACCTGAGATGGAGGTAAAGTGGCATCCAGGTAACGTGCATCTTGCTTAATAATCTTCACTTGTATATGAAGAAAGCTGTATTAGCAAATATATGCAAAACTCTATACACTGATGGAAATGCCTATTTGTTTAAACTTTTTCGTTTTCATATTTTTTTATGGAATGCCCATATTCTTCAGTTTAAATATATTAACAGTGAGTACTAAAGTCCCCAGTTCGGTAACATGTATGTTCGGTGTGGTTTTCCCAATTGTAGCTTCCATATTCTCTGTGATAAGCCTTTTGTCTTGCTATGGAGGCCTCTTCCAGCCCATGTAAGATTTCTTATACACTGCCACTTCCTATCATGGTTTTCAAAGGCTTAACTACAATTTCCATGGGAAAAAGCTCGTACATTATGGTTGCTTGTGTCGGAACATTATTAATAATTAAGACATTTGTATCAAAGAAAATCCTCACTACCATTCCTTTCATTTTTTCCTATTTTAGGGTAATGGGTTGTATTCCTGGTTCCTTCAACTATAGGCTCTCTACTCTGTAGTTTACGAAATCATGCAAAAGCCAAGTTGCAGAAAATGTCACAAAGGGGTCAGCGTTTTGCCATTTCCAAAACATAAATGGAAAGGGAATGCGTCCCCATTTCTGTTATCCATCTGCGTGCTATTTTTCTATTAAATATTGTGTTCAGGATTATGGGGATACTTATAGGCATCTTCTTTTTGTGTTCCCTTGTTTACCTGTAAGACTTTTCCGTTCCTTTCCTTTCCTATGATCACAGTAATGCTCAGCCCACCACTTCTTAAAGTCCTAGCGCTCCCCATGTTTTGTTTGCATCATGACTCCATTATAATCTAAATTACATGTTTGTTTTACCTTCATCATCATCTCGCCAAGAGAAGATTACATGTTTGTTTTATCTTAATTATAATTTAGATAGTCTACATTTCTGCACTTTCCTTTTACTCTACTATTGAGAGTGAATGCATTTTCATTTAATGTTGACAAGTATTTTGTTTTTCAATCTCAGTACCTATGTGAAACATTTGGCTCTAACATTCTAACAAACAATTAAATATTAAAACATGTGGCACTAACATTCTAACAAACAATTAAATATTTATGACCTCCAGAAGATTGGCCTATTTTTTCTACATCATTAAATATTTATAAAGCCAATTGTATGTAATCATCCACTTCATTTTATAATGATGATTGTTTTAATTTTGAAACTTTATCCCTCATCAAATAGGTCGATGATAACCTAGATATATTATGTAATGGAAATAGTACCCAATTCCCATGTGTTGCATGCAATGGGTAATTTGGCAGAGGACCTCTACAACTAACCTGGTGATTAATTACTTGCGATGCTTGTTAATTTTATTATTTTTTACTCTATATTATACTCCTAGAGCTGAATAATGTAGGAACTTTAACCTAGATGTTTAGATACTTGATGATGGTTTACCTATTATATATGGTTTTGTACAATTATATTTTAATATTCTTAATTTTTAATTTTTTTAGAGACCATATTTTGTACAAATTGAAATTTCTCATTGATTAAAATTGCAAGTTGCTTATATATATATAAAAGCAATCTGCAATTTTAGTCAATGAGAAATTTCAATTTGTACAAAATATGGTCTCTAAAAAAATTAAAAATTAAGAATATTAAAATATAATTGTAATATATATATATATATATATATATATATATATATATATATATATATATATATATATATATATATCCCCGTTCTCACGGATTTGACATCAGGGTTAATTTTAAGAGGTCTTACTAAATAACCTATTGGAAATATTTGGTGAATCTAGAAAAATTTGAATCACAGCTATGGCAAATCCTCCATGGGTCATGGCGAATCTATAATGATTCTGAAGGAGCAAAAACAAGTAGTTTTTTTTTGTACAACTATTTAGCTGCACCAAAAGATAGATGATGAATGGAACCACTGAAGGGATACATTAAACATGGATGAACTGAATGACTACAACTGACAGATCCACTGAACGACTGTGTCGAACAACTGTGCCAAACAGTTACATCAAATGATTGCACCAAATAGTGTGCACTGATTGCTAAGTGCTAGATGATTGTGCCAAGTGGTGGGTTGAGTAGACTGTGTTAAACAATGATACCAGGACACGCTCCATGTGACAAGTGTGGCCAATCCATTGTCCGATTGCCCAGTCACCTCTTTAGTCCTATAAATACACCCTTTACCTTCATTTTAAACATTTTGCACAATATATTTCTCATCCCCCTTCGGCCCCACCCACAATAATTTACTATGGTAAGAAAATATGTTTTGAATAAATTATTATGCTCATACATTTTGAAGATCGTGCAACAGCCAGCTAATTGTTGAAAACTTGATATCTTACTTGGATTTATTCATAAAATCTACATTTTGAGTAGGTAAAAAATGTTGACATAATATTAGACATTTATATAGATAAAAAGTTAAAAAAAATCATGACAATAGAATAAAAAGATAAAAAGCAAGAGTATAAAAAAGAAAGCTTCAAAGCCTTGACAAAAGAATAGAAATTTACAATAATATTTTAGAGCATTGACGTTTTAACGAAGAAATGGGCAAATAACAAAATGGTTTTGAGAGTAGGGAAAAAATGAGTTGTAGAAATTATTTTGAATGTGATGGTAGTAAGGGAAACGACCGTTTCACATTGTGGATGAGCTTCTCTATTAGAATCTTGTAATGTGATCAAAAGCTCAGGTTTTTGCCAACATAGCCATAATGTTTTGCTTGTAGGGTTTTGAGTGTTCAATCAATAATAACTCCAAACCTTATCTTGCTTTAGAAATACAACCACCACAAGAATGGAAGCCTTAACGTTGATGAGGTTTTCGATTTGAATTCTAAAGTGGTTTTACATAAATTTTATAAACTTAGAAAAGGGCAAATTTTATAAGCCTTAGGAAATACTTTTTAAACTTATAATCTTTATGATCTTGGGATTTCCATTATATAAAAAAGCAACAAAAATCAAACACAACCTTTGAAAAAACCTTTGCAATTGGCAATCCTTTATCAAGTGCTAATATCGGGTTTTCTATAGATGACAATGACATCTTTCCAACTCGTAAGACTATGGTTGATTCATTCCAACTCATAACACTATGGTTGATTCATTGAATGAGAACTCAAAATTTCCATCCTAGTAAAAGGATCCAATATTTGTGTACCCTATATTTAAGGTGAACCAATAAGATCATGTTGCCATTAATCCAACATTTTCATTTTGCATATTTAATTGGTGGGAAACACATGTTTTGAATTGATTTAAGACAAAATAAGTTGGTACTAAAACATGTGAATAATGTTCCAATACTCGTGCAACCTATGTGACAAGTTATTAATGAATCTCATGCACTAGGGGAAAGAGACTAGTAGTTGGGTGAGGTCCAATAATTGTGACCCCCATGGTGAAATGATTCCCTAATTATAAGCTATGCGTCCAAACAAGGGTTTATTCTTGTTTGGATAAACAACATAAACATTACTTATATTACAATTAATACATGCATATTATAAATAATTAAACACCATAATTAAAAAAGGTATATAATATTGAAAATAATGTACATCTTATTCAAAATTAAACACACTTTGTAAAACATTACATCCTTTTCATATATTATTAGGTGCCAATAATTTCAAAACACCTTTATTAATGGAAATGAGAGACAAAGTTAGAATTGTATGTCCTGATTGTGAGTTATAGAAGATAAAATTTCTAATTTCTTATATAATTACAATGTTATTACATCTTATATTATTCAAAATTCAAATATTTGGCTCCAAAAATTGGATCCACAATCTCCAGCATTACCTGCCAATCTCCTTCATTAATTGAATCCACCTGCAAAATTGAATATTTAGAGACTTTGCAAGCGTCTCTATTCCCATGTACATTCAAAATTCAATAATCAAAATTCATATTTGGTTTATGAGATACAATCTCTATAAATGTAAAATTTTAGACCAACCAATGCTTGATTTGTAGAGTTATTATTAGATTTTCTAAATTGGGAAGCACAAAGTGTTAGATTTAAATTCACTGAAGCAAACTTTAGTTTTCATTGCCCATGTTCTAGGCAAGCAAATTGAAGTTTGCCACTGACATAGCAATGAATGTTTTTGTTTTACTAGAAAACCAAATCATTTTGTGAATTCATGTTGTGTTATTTATATGTTTGCTCTGAATTAATGTTGTGTTATTTATTCACATTTTCAACTTTACAAATTTTCTTTTCCATAACTATTAAGGTCGATAACCTCTTATCCATCTAACATGGCAAACCTATAATCTCTGTCAAACAATGCATTCTACATAAAATCTCGTTGGGTTCCATATGTTATACATTTGAGTTGCCATGTTTTTTATATTTGCGATGCATTTTTACTTCTTTGCCTCAAAACTTTCCATGTCATATGCAAGCACCTACGAAACGTTCTCACATATAAATGCTTGTTTGGATGGAAAGGGATTTGAACTTGAGATTGCAGGCTGAGCATTTACTGGTATACACATAAATGTTTGTTTGGATGGAAAGACATTTGAACTTGGGATGGAAGACATATGACAATATTGGTATAGATAAAAATGCTTTTGTAATGAGTGCAATGCTTATTCAATTATGCATTTGATTAGTCCATACATATTCTAACACAATTTAGAATTTAACTGACATGATAATGTTGGTATACACAAATATTTTTTTAGTGACTATTGTGTCTATTTAATTATGCATTTCATTAATTCATACATATTCTAACATATTTTAGAATTCAACGAGCATGTTGGAAGATGATTGAGTGATTAATATGCAACGACCATTTTCAAAGACGCATAGTAGGCTTTGTTTCCATTAATGTCGTAGTAATGTCATCATGTGCACCATTAGCAATCTATTCAATGTGTCTTTGTTACATCTTGATTTCACCCTATGATTTTAACCTTTGAATCCGTAGATTTAACATGGTTATTAGTTGATTTTTATTGCTTTAATTTGAGCATTATGACATGTACTGTTAGGAATAGTGATATTGTTGATTAGTATACATGATGTGACAGTTGTATTTAATTATTTTGTACATTGCAGATGTATACTTGTTAGTCTTGCATCACTGATTTATATATTATGATGACTCATATTAACTACCTATTTGTTGCGAGGTGGAAGCAGGATTGGTCTTATCCTCAGAGCATGATGAGGGAGAACATCATCAGAGAGGATGGTGCAGATGTAACAATTGCATGATAACAGAAAGGAAATGCTAGAAACCCAAACTCACACACCACCGTAGATTGACTTGTTAATTTTTTACATTGATCTGGTTTGCTAGTATATGCTTGTGAATGCTTGAGTAGTTTGCATTGATTATATTTCAGTTGTGCATTAAAATGAATGAATTTATTATTCTGGAGTATTAGAATAGATCCTACTTGGTTATAATGATCATTGTATTATGTGATGCTATCTTATGTGTTCTAATAAACTATATTATTTAATGCATCGTTCAGTAGGGAATTGAAAATGGTAAGCAATGCTATAATTAACTTGTCAAAAAAATGGTTTAATATAGTCTTTGGCTGTTTGATTATTGTTTTGGTCAATTATTGATTTATAGCATTTAGCATATTATTTATGCTAAACACACGTGTAAAATCCTAATTAAACACTAGGATGACCATATTCACTAAATGCCTTTTCTTGTGTTAATCACGTTGACTTGATTACTTAGCATTATTATTGTTCCATGAAATCTTTCGATGGCTTTATTTGAAAATATATATTTTTGGAAGCTTCGAGGAAAAATGGTAAGTTAACTTGGTTTTAACTTGAGTAACTTGGGGGTAAATTCAAGCTAACTGGAATGAGTATTTTGGGCTTTGGATAATTACTTTTGACTAAGAGCTTGTTATGGGAACAAATCATGAAACTATGAGTTCTGCCATTAGTGGCATGCAAGAAATTGAACAGTGAGAAAGGGGTTTTTAAGGAGGTGGAGAATGATTTTAGACATGCAGAGAGCAAGAGATTGGAAGAAAGAAAGAGGGTTTTGGAGCAAAGAAAAAATCCCATTTTCAATAGAGGGCAAAGCGTACCAGGTTGGTATTGTATTAAATTTGATAGTGTGCTATTTTGTTAGAATGGAGGACCTTGTGAATGGCTCGGCCATCCATAGGCCCTTGTATTCGACCTCAAAAATAAATAGAAATAAATATACTCAAAAATTTGAAAGAAAGATTTAATATGGGTTTTCAACATCTTGTTTTCTGAGATAGTTTAAAAAAAAAAAAAGGGATTTAGGTGGAGGGTTTAGCAAATGGTTCGACCATCCACAAACCCCTACACCCAAATCTGAGCGACTCCTTTTACAAACAAAAACCTATAGGTATTTACTTGTTTCATACTTAGTCGTGAGTTGTTAGAACTTGGAGGGAGTTTTAGTAATTCTTTGAGCATGATTTTCTGGACTTAACTAACATGATAAGGGTTTTTATTCCACTTCATTGAATTATCCTATTAGTAGAAGGATACACCCAACCCAAATTAATAAATGAGTTGAGAATAAAAAAATGCTTATTATAATTTAGGTGTGTATACACACACAAACACACAGAGGCATTATTAATCCCCAGTCAAATGGGCAGAGGTATTTAACTATTCATTTATATACATATATATGTAAATAAAACGTTTGAGAATTTTGTTGTAACAGTTCTTGTGTATATATATGTACATAAATATACTTGTGCACAAGATTAAAATAAACGTTCTATGTAGAAAATATGAAAATAAGTTTATGTGTTTATATATATTTCAGGGAATTAAAAATCCCAATCTCTGGGTAGTAAGAGGTATATATATATAGAAGAATTAATATACATATAGCTTTATACGATGTGGGAATATTACAAAGCTTCGGTATAAAAATGACAACTATATTTGTATATACAATTATATATACTTTGGAGAATATTATTTGTTTAGATACATGGACATAGTAATACAAATTTTATTATGTAAAATTGAAAGCTGTATTTACAACATATTGATTACATTGGAAAACATGAAGAATATGTTTGTGTGAATTGTTTATATTTGCAATGAATTGAGATTTCAAATGTTATGCATATGGAAAAATAAATGCACACACACACACACACACACACACACACAAAGAATGAATGTTTCATCATGAATTGATTAGTATTTATGTATATATTTATATATATAAAACAGGGCGCTAATTAGGCAAAGCTATATACAAACAATGACTAGTAAAAGGGCTTGAACCATTAATTGATGAAATTTAGTGTGGCATAAAGACTTGATTTCTAGATTATAGCATACGACATATAATCTTTTTACTGGAAATAATATTATTTTCCTGAAATTAATTGGTATGACATCTATTATTAGTAAATGTCTCATAGGGGCGACTATATTGATATATATGTTGGTACATGATCAATATTAAAGGTAAACATTGTTATTATAAGTTGTAGACATCTAGTCGACCTAGTGAAATTTAGTATAAAGTTTTTAATGTATTTCAGTTGAGTGGAAATTTATTACATATGTAGTTTCAGATAGAAGAATTAATTATCTCAGTTGAGTAAATAGGATAGAAATAAAAGACACACACACACACACACACATAAAGGTTGTATATATATGTTTATATTGCCAAAATATGAATTTGATTTCATCAAAATCTTTGAGCTAAACCCAACTTATCAGTGGGTTTAGTTAAATTATTATGTGTAAGTAACCAGAATTTTAAATAATGCCTTAAATTGTTTATAACTTAGGAAAACGTTGTTTAGTGGTTGGGATTGCTTATTTCCATACTTAGTAGTTATAAATTTATACTCGGTTGTGTTTTAATAACAATCATGTTTGTTTATTAAAGTTTGTATAAATTTAATGATGTTTTCAATTATGATTCATTAGCATATATGGTCTTTTTAATTTGTTATACTCAGTTGGTATGAACATTGTTGGATTATGCTTTAAATATCTATTATAAATAAGTAATTATTGAATTATTGTTATCATACTCAGTTGGTGTGGTCTTATTAAATAGTACTTATTTATATCTGATATTGTTTGTATGTTATAATGGTCCTTTGTTTAGCCTACCTGGATGGTATGATTATGTATGGACTATTTATCTATTATATACATAACATTAGCATACTTGTAGATTCATTTCATGCATTTAAAGAATAAAATGTAAAGTTTGATTATTTCTATATTTAACATGTTGATAATTCGGCTATTAGGAATAATCTAAATGAATCTCTTAAGTTGCATTATGTTATGTTATGTATATTATGGGTCCTGCATTAATGATACTAACTAGGCAGTGAGACAATTTTTTCAAGCCTAATTAGCATCACCAATGTTGGGTATGTATAATCCGATCAAGTGATGTGTTATGAATTTGACCAATCTGAGTGATCATATGTTATTTAAAACTTTGACCACAGTAATGTTAGATTGACATTATCATTTTATATGTTTGATTTGCATGTTGTGCGATATCATGTTAGAAACATATTTTTTTTATGATCCACGTCATGTAGTAGAAATTTTATAACACATGGGGTACTAGCATGTGTCATTATGGATTTTCAAACCATTTTATCCACCTATCCGTGAAGGGAGGGCCATTCCCTGATAGGGGATTGTGTGGAGGATCACTAGTTTGTGGTTGGTGTGGAGAAGCACTCAGATGATGCTCTCCCTTCCCCACTGCGGTACATACTTGGAGACAACACTTGAGGTTATCAAAGATACGTAAGTTGGTACAACTTGAACTCTAGAGAGCTGGTTATATTTATATTGTATATAAGGCTAAATGCCTAGTGGGATTGTAAATGTAATATTATTGTATATGAACAATAATTGTATTATGAGACTAGTCATGGCTTTATCATAGTGTATTTACTTTCTTATGAAGTTGTAATACTTTATGTTGCATTGAAAATTAAAGTTGAAATTTTAATGTTATCTATTGTGATAATAAATTTTGATTTAAGTTTCTATGGTTTCTATTGAATGCTTCTCAAGTAAGTTTAAAAAAAAAAAATTACTGCATTTTGTTCTACGTACAACTGGAAAGGTTGTAACAACCTTATTCAAGTCACTCTCCCCTAAATTTCATAGAACCCAAATGCCTATTATTTTTATTGTAAATTTTTTTGAATGACTTTACATCTGAGTCACTTTTATTGGTATGTTCATGGTGACCCTCAAGGTTTTCATTTACATACTGGTAAATGTTATTATTTTTGTATCAGACCGTATCATTTTATGAATTCAATGACATGTTATAAGATTCTGTCATTAATATGAAACAAAGGGCCATGTTTGAAGATGTTTGTTGGGCTTGTTTCCATTAATGTGACCAATTAATGCCACCAAAGATAAACTTTAAAACTTTTTTAACATGCTTTGTTCAAGTCAGTCTTCCCTCACAATCATGGAAACCAAATGCTTCTTCTGTAGAATGCAATGTTTCATAGACATTGTAGTGTCACCATGTTGGAGGGATGGAACATTACCCACAACTAAACCCACAACATCAACATGTTTTCATTCACATCTAACTCATCATTTCTTGGTATTCGAATGGAATTCCTTGAGGTTTTCATTCACATACCAATAACTTGAGATGGAAGACTTAATATTTACTTGTATTTGGATGGAAGACATGAAGGTGTTCATTCACATACCATTAAATGTTATTGTCTTTCTATCAAAATTTAGGTTTTCATTCACATACCAGTAAATTCTATTATCTTTGTATCAAAATTATGCTTTACATCCACATACCAGTAAATTCTAATATTTTTGTATCTAAATTCATGTTGTTATGTTATTTATATCTGACACTTTTGTATTTCCCTACACTAAAATATTGTGTTAATCCTGCTCAGGATGCCATGTTAGAATGTCACTAACTTGTAGTAAATGTCAGAAGAATGACAATGGAACCCAATGGCATCTTATGTAAAATGCATTACTTAATAGAGATTATAGCTTCAATGTGTTAAACTAATGAAATGCTACCTGCCTTGAACAACTTAAAAATTGAACGTGTTATTAAAATCATCTTTTTGTGTTATTTATATCCCTACCTACAACATGTAGATGATATAATGATTTCAAAATTAAGGCCAAGGTTCGTTGATCACTCTTTCAGCCAACCTGGTGGGCTTACATGAGAACACAAACTTAAACCACTTGGTTTATCATTTTTAATCATTTTATAGATGTGACAAATAGTTGGGACTCAAATATGCAATGCTTTTTATAATTTTGACCAATAATAATATTAAAACAAATATTTTTTTTTACATTGGATTTAAAATTTGTGTAGTTAGGCACCCCATCAAGTTAACATGGGTCATTAATAAAAGATGAAGGGCCATTTTGGAAGATGTTTGTCTGTATGGCTAAACAATCACTAGTATGTAGATGAAAGCCCCACATATTTTCATTCACATACCAACAAATGTTATTGTCTTTGTATCAAAATTTATATTTTCAATCACAAACCAGTAAATGTTGAATGAGATGTATCAAACCAAATCCTTTTATAAATTCATGTTCTTATGATATTAATATGTTGTAATGAAGTCATGTTGTTGTGTTATTCTTTCAAATTTTTATAATTTCAAATATTCTTTGACATAACTATTGTTGATATGTTTTCCATTCCATTAGAGGTTAATTATATATTTAGTTGATTGTTGTAGTTTAGCATGGGGAAACCCAAGAAGAAGACATAATTTATTAGATAATGACCACATGCAACGATGAAGAATATGTGAGTAAAATTACCTGTTGATGTTGATGAAGAGGTTAATGAACATCAACCCACTACCACCCAAGAGAGTGAAGTGACTGAAGAGTAACTTGCTACGAAGGAGGTAAAGAATAAAATTATTCAAGACCAACCCCTTACCAACCAACATAGAGAGTAGACAAACTATGATTTTAAAAGTGCAATATGAAATGTGGATGACAATGGTTACTCAAAAAATGTTGTAACAATAAATTGGGGCATCAAACCAAGCACTTTGTCCAATTGGCTGAAAGGATTAACAACTGCTAATAAGAGGGGACTGCCCACTATGCTATCAGATGCAAAATAATATGAGATTGTGCAATGGTGTTATTATTTGGTTGACATGGGAAATGGGTTGGACATATCACATTGAAGGCACATGTTGCCCACATATTTAAAACCAGGCCCAACCCTTTCAATAATGGAGTCCCGAAAAAGTCATGGTGGGTAGGATTTAAAAAGAGTGTTGGTAGTAAATAGGGATATAAAATCTTAGAATATTATTGATAGACACGTGTGTAACTCACACTATTTTTTATTTTTTTTATCTATTTTTGTATGTATTCAACACTTGATAACATGTCTAGGGTCTTCGAATTGTGAAGATACTATCTTCTTTTTGTAGCAAAAGGATGGAATATAAAGCAACAATGCCTTGTAAAATCTCTATATATAACACTTAGTTATATTGTAAAATATTTATGATCTAATAAAGATTAATATGAAGTCTTAAAATAGTTTCTCTCTTGAATGTCTTTTATCATTGTTCTATGCGCAGTGAATGCTCTGTTTGTCTAAATTTGTTAATCATGTAGATTACACTGAATGTTATGTAATTATTAAGTTTGCATTTCATGCATAAATATATCAGCTTTAACTAATGAATGGCTTGGTTTAATATGCATTGGTTTTTTTTATATACTTATATCACACTTCACACAACTATTCTTATTTTAACATGTTTTGATGGGGTTTCCAGGAATCTTCGTTAACAATGCGATTTAACTTTTTAGGACTTAATAGAAATCTTAGGTTGTTAAAGGGTTGGAGTAAGGGGGTAAATATAGATAAATATTGTAAATGAATAATGTAATCAATCTACCATAAGTAAAAATGCAAAGGAAAAAGTCCATTTATATGGAGTAAAACATGCATCAATGGGTGATGGTAGTGCTAGAATAGATCAGGGGAACAATCTAGAATAATTTCATTCAAAAATTGGAGCCTCATCTACTTCAGGTCAATAGCATAATCAATTGGAAAATAAGACAATCCGCTATTGGCAAAGGCACTATGCTAATGTCCTTTTGTAGGCAAGGGCCCTAAAACTTTTAGGGATGCTACGAGAGATTTCCTGGGTCCTATATGTGTCCTCATGAACTTTCGATCATCATTCTATGTTGACTTTTGAATTTTTTTCTTCAAAATACTAATAAATACCTGCACACATGAAATAATAGTGGAATCAAATGCAAAAAGAAGGGTAAAAGGTGGGTTGTGAGATGTTATGATCAAACAACCTAGAACCCCTACTATTTTGGGTAATGCCTACATTAATCCCAATGGTAGGGGTATTAGATTGAATGTAGTTCTCTGTTATGGAATGTGCATAATCAACGCACACAATATGCAATAATGACTTTCAATTAGGCCCTTATCAGATCAAGTGTGCATATTTATGTGTGATGCTGAGTAAATATGCAAAGTGCTAAGCTATACTATATACTGCTTTTCTGTAATTATGTGCCAAAGTAGTAAGTGCTAGATGTAGAATAAATTTTGAATCTCTTTATATAGAAGGATATTTATTTTGAATGTGAGATGCTTATTCACGGTTGAGAAGGTAAAAAGATAGATAAAATCATAAGAGGAGACCCAAAGGAGGGTAAGGACCCATAATAAATTAAAAACATGATCATTAGATAGTAGTGATAAAGTAGACTATAAAATGGTGCGCTCCTATCCAAGACTGTGTTATTGTCCTGTGTGCACAAAACTAGGTTATGACTAGGACAAATAGACTAGGGGACCATATGATTAGACAAAAGATGACATAAAGTTGTTTAGGGTGTAAAAATGGGGGAAATAAGTCATAATAAGGATAAAAATACCAAAGTGACCAAGCAAACAAGAATCTCATTCATCATTAAGAACTTCCTATGAAAGAGCCACAAAAGACATAATACTTGTGTTTCTTAACCAAATTAGGGTGTGTATATTTTCCCCCATTTTAATCTAGTAATGCAATGGAATGAAAGTACTAGAGTAAAATAAAAATAAAAATGCATTCTTGTACTTACCTATGTGATCCGTTAATGTAGAGAATGGATGTGCTTTGAACCTGACCTACTTCTTCGCTAGAGAAGCGGACATGCATTGAAATAATGTATGTGAAGAGGAAATCCACAATGTGGGTGTCCTCTATATTAAATCTGAGTAATCAAATGGATTTAAGGCAAAAAAAACCTATTTTCCCCCCACTTTGATACATGAACTGAGTCTAAGAAGTAATCTATAAATGTGGAGGAACAAGCCATGCTTTCCCCACTCTTATCTTAAATGAGTCTGAAAAGTAATATGTAAATATGGAAGAACAAACCATGTTTTATACCTCTCTAATTTGTAAATGAGTTTGAGTAATAATATGTAAATGTGGAAAAACAAGCCATGCTTGCCCCCACTTTGATCTGTAATTGAGTATAAGAAGTAATTTATGTTCTGAGGTCAAAACTGTTGCTTGACCCATGTCCTACACAAATTGGTGTAATTTGGGTCTAGTGCAAACTATGGATCAATTATTGAGATGACTATATGACCCAATCTGGTGAAATTTTGATGACATCTTGGTGATAACCTGAGTATATCTGATGATCTGAGCATAGAGAATGGTATAGTTTTCCATTCCGTTTGTATAACCTAGTAAAATCTTATGGGATCAAGGACATGTGCCCTGCATCATGCCCCCAAACTTGATATTTGAGTAATGTAGTGTAATCTATGTCCAAACTCATATTCATATAGGGATAATGTATCATGTATGTGACCCCATAGTCATAACCTGAGTCTGGAACTATATCAAAATCTTGTGTAAAACCTAATAATCTAGAATGATATTTACCAAAAACTATGGAAACCTAGAAATTTGAGTCAAACTATGTATCTATATATCTAAGTAGAGAAACTATGTATCTGAATGAACCTTTGTAACTATATGTCTGAGCTTGAGTATCTGAGTAAATCTATTCAAATGTATATCTGAGTAGATAAACTATGTATCTGAATAACCCTGTGTAACTATATGTTTGAGCTTGGGTATCTAAATAAATATTTATATATGAGCCTGAGTATCTGAATCACTGAACTGGGAAATCTGAGTCAAACCATGTGTCTGTATATTTTGAGCCTAAGTATTTAAGTAAATCTATATCAATGTGAATAGTTTATGTATGCCCCCCCTTTTGTGAGAGATTCTAAACTATGGTAAGGATATCAAACCAAAAGTCACACCTTGGGTAGTTATCAATGATAAGATGGTATGGGATTGATTGTATTGATAATTGGAGAAGGGTTATTTATAGATTATGACTAAGATAGATCCATGGTGTATATCAAGTTTGTTAAGGAGATAAGTTTTAGCATTTGTGGATTCAAATTGATCAGGATAGAAGTGTAACCAGTAAGGTATGGGGATATCATCATCTAATTTTGCACACAATAAATGGATCAGAAATCAGGGCTACGATTCTTAAGATATCACGATTGGAAGACATTGGTAATAGTTAGATAAATTTGCACAAAGGGCCAACTTTAGGTAGGTGGCATTTGTAAAACATTATTTAAATAGGTTGATTGATTTTTAAAATAATTTTAACTTTGAAATTTGAGAGAATTATTTCTCTAAGCTGAGAAAACATGTCGAGAAGATGAGGTGTTCATGTGATCCATTACGAAGAGGTGGAGGCATTGATCTAGGCTGGTGAGGAGGTTGGACTGGCAAGTATTTTACCCATTTTTCATGTCTTTGGAATTATTAAGTTATTTTTTACATCATTTTTCATGTAAAACATGCTAGATTAGGGATTTTTGGGTGGGTCGCACTACTGTCCTAAGGGCAATGCTAGTGTCATGGGCTATCACATGAATTTTTGTATACTGCACTAATGTTCAATGCTATAGTCCCATCTACAGTGTTGTAATCCTATAGACTAAAATAGTGAAATCTAGGATTTGAAGCTATATTTAATGATTATTTTGGCATATATAATTGATACTTGGAGATGCTAATGTCATATATTGGGTATTTTTAGGTGGATGTATGCATGAGGGAGTTCTAAAGTGGTTAGATGATGGAGTGTATGCACGGGCTATCCCTGATAAATGATGAGAGAATAATAGTGGATAGGGTTGGATTGGTGTATACGACAGCACTAACATCGATGCCCTGAGACTACCACATGATGATAACATTGTGTGAGTGGTGGAATGATGATACTTGTACCTTTTGGCTACCCATCAGAGAGATGACTATTATTTTTGAGGACACATATAAGATATTGATGATACACATTACTATTCAATGAGTGGTACTATAGGAGGAAGGAAGATAGAGAGACATAGATCAGGCCATGAGGTATCTTATAGCCATTCCTGTAGGGAGACATCATCGAGGTAGTAGAAATGATGTGTTATTATCTATTATTATTAGGTCTAATGTTCCATGGGTGTGGATTTTTTTGGTAGTGTTATTGGATTCATTTGTTTTTATTGATGGTAATAGTGTATTGGTTGGATACATAATGCACAACATTATTTAGAATATAGAGGAACACAAGACTATATACTTGTGGGGTCGCACCATGTTGGCCCACTTGTAGTAGGATTTGTACCATTTTACTTAGGATTTATGCAGTGGTGGGGTTGGGTTATCGACATTATTACATGCTGGGATTATGAGCATATTGTGGTGGTTAGACTAGAGGGTTTTCCACATATAGATTGGGCATACCCTAGGTGTTTATAGAGAGGTAGACATGTACGGCCCCCATGTGACATGTACGACCCCCATGCAGTTGAGGAGCATGATGCACTATTAGTAGGTACTAGATCGAGTTACAAATTGAGATATAATTTGGAGACCATATAATGGATTTTAAGGGTGGCTTGAGGATGGTGTTCAATTGAGATGAATTTAGGTTAGCTACTATTTTCATGAGTGGTGAACTAATGTGTTTAAGAGATTCTAGTATGAGAAGGTTAGACGATAGTTTGGTGTGGTACAAGATGTGCCTGAGGAGTACTCAAGTTATGGTGAGACCATGTAGCAGATCTAGACCTATAGTGCTCGAGTTGGCCTTGATTTTGATGACTGAGAGAGATGTTGTGCTAGAGATACTTGATGTAGATGATGTGGGGGCCATAAATTCCTACATAGGATGGTGGGGATGACATAGATGGCCACCACTATTTCTAGGAGATGGGGCCATTATGGAGGATGTGCTAGATCTAAAGCCCATTAGAGCAGTTGAAGGTATGTTGTTATTGTATATATATATATATATATATATGTTTGGTTTGTTTAGTATTGGCTTACCAAGTAGATATATAATGTACTATGTTGGTGTGTGTAGGTGGAGGAGATGATGAGTATTGAGAGACTATCATTGAGGTAGTACTGTGAGAGCTTACATGACATGTTTCTGATGATGCTGAGGATGATGGGATGGTGGATCAAGTTATGGAGGTGGCTGGTATCCATGCACACCTATTTGATCAAGTGGACATTTCCACTGCAACATATAAGTAGGTAGATACAAATAAATATGAGGCACATGTGGAGTTACAAAGATGAGCCATGCCCCCACCCAATAGTCTAGGTGGGGTAGGTGGTATGATAGTAGATGATTATATGCAACTTTAGCATGAACACATGGTGGTGATGGCTGAGCGAGCAGTGCTATGAGAAAGAGAGATTAGACCTAGGTCTTGATCTAAGTCTAGAGGGGATGTAGGTGCATCAATTTCTAGTGGGTATGGAAATGAGATGGGTCTTGGTGATTGAGCTCCCATTATTGAGTGATTTATGTAGCATTGTATTAAAATTTTATAAGTTATATATATATATATATATATATATATATATATATATATATATATATATATATATATATATATATATATATATATATATGATTTTTTTGATATATGGGCATCATGTTATGTGGTAGTTTGATTATGGAATTATTTATTTGATTAGATGTTTTGATTATGTTCATTGATTATGTGTTGACATGGAAATGTGTATAATTTATTAAATAATGATAATTGATTTGATTTGCATATAGATGTTGAGTAGATATTGATACTGGATTGAAAATGTTAGTTGTTAATATTTGTGACATGAAAGCATTGTATTGTATGTTAGTGTTGTTCTTGTGACTATGACATGCACTATCTGAATCCTGCTGGGAGATTGAACAAGTGACCATACTGCTCATGCTGTGTAGGTGTAAAAATAGCCTCAAGAGCTGGTACTAATCTTGGTACAATGGTGGTAGTTATATTTATATACATTAAATAGTGAATAACTTAATCCGCTGTCATACTAAAACTATACTTTGGTTTGCATTATCTCTTGAAAATATCTTAATTGATTGTCATACTAAAACTGGTGGTTGAGTTGTTTTCCATGTTTTCATCATGTTTCTATAATTAGGTTGCTCTCTTTCAATTGGTTTCCATCTTTGTTGACTCAATGGTTCATGATATCTCTCATAAGTAGGTGTCCTAGAAACCACATGGTTCATATGATGAGTAACCAATGGCTCCTTGAAAGGAATGTCTTGGGATAACTCATTCATAAAGGAATGTGATATAGGATAATGCAGATGAGATATCGATGCCCCTTATGTGAATGTTCTAATGCATCTATCAACATACTGGTCAATATGATCTCTGAGTGCACAATAATTATTATCCCAATGCCCATTGATTTGATGATAATTGTAATATAGTTTATTTTTTATTCTATGAAAATGATGTGATGGATGATGCTGAGTAGGAGGAAGTGTGATCATTCTCCTATCTAATGTGGCCTGTCTCTATTTGAAAACTTTATGGCCCTTCTACTGGTGTCCATAGCACTACTCACTGCGGGAGATGCTCTGTAAAGTGGTTCTTTGCCTTTGTTGAGTACCTTGATTGGTGGTTTTGGTGATACATTTTACTTAGGCTTAGGTGGATTAGGTGATTGGACCATCTTAGATGACTATGGTTGTGAGAAATCTAGATGAAAATCTACCTCTAAATGTGTGTCAACTATTCCCAACTTCTTTTCTAATGTGATAATTGTATGGCACAGGTGTCAAAATGATATTTATGTCTCATATAAAAATTTATACTTAAGAGGAAAAATGAGGCCCTTATAAAATATGCATTTTACCTCCAAACTTGTCAGCTAGTAGATCAACTATCACATACATGATTTAAAACATAAAATGTAATCACTTACTGGTTTTGACTTACCCTAGTGTAGTAAAGGAAACCTCTCATATATTACTCAACGTCCCTTATTATGAATATAATGCATGAGAAAGACTTCTTCTAAGTCATCATATATATGTAGTGAACCACCGGGGAGTGAATAATGGAACTAATTTAATGCCTCATCCTCTAGACTTCTAGTAAATAATTGTATGAGAATCAAACTACCAGTGGTATGTGTCATAGCCTTTCTAGAGGCTTTGAGATGTAAGTATGGATCTCTATGTCCATTGAACTTAGGTAAAGTTATTATTTGAAACTTATTTGTTAATTCTACATTTATGATTATGTGTGGAATTAGATTTCCATGGATAACATTGGAATCGACCCAGGAGTAATATGATTTACTTTCCAAGGTGAGCTATTGTACTTGTTGTTTTAAGGTACTAATAACATGCACCAATGAGATTTCCTCTTGAGAAGGTATGTTAACATTGTTAAGAGGTTCATTTAAACATTGAATATTATTGTTAATTTTAACATTGGTACACTATTTCATGGAGCCTTATTAGAGATATTGAGTTGGCTCATTGTAACCTTTGGAGGGGTGATAGCTTGGACTTGGTGAGAGGGAAATTGGCAATCACTCTCATGGAGGTTAGAATGAGAAACATGTGCTACTATAGTAAGGAGAGGTGGAGGAGATTCATTGGTATCTCTTATTTTGTTAATTTGTGAAGAAGTATCACATGATAATGGAATAAAAGACACATTATTAATATGTGAATGTAAACTATGAACATGAGTATAAGTTTGCACATTTTTATCTGAAGACATATTATTGCTTGAATTAACATTTAATAAGCAATCAATTTTGACATGAGAGATGGGTGAAGTAGAGAGAGGACTACACTCAATTTCTTTTTCACTAAAATCATAGTAATCATTATTATTCAAAGCTTCATAAAAATCAAAATTTATTTCACTTGTAGAGTTAAGGGAACAAGAACTATTGTTTTCATGCTCAATAAGAGAAATATTACAAGAAGATTTTAAGTTTTTACTACTATGCAACATATCATCATGTGTAGGTGCGATGTAATGTGTATCTTCACTAGTTATGAGTATAATACATATATTATTGTTATTTAAAATAATGGAGTCAAGGATAGAAGAATTAGAAATCATATTTTAGTTTGGCACATTATGATATATAGGAGAAGTGTTGGAGATATTTAAATTATCTATATTTTGCATGGAATCCATATGTTGAGCTTGAAAGGTGAAAGAAGGTGATAACACAATATCATCTACTTTAGTTTGTGAATTTGTGAAAGGTGTAATATCAATTATACATGATTTTTTGAATTGAATTGAGAAAGGTGAAGAGGGATGAGGATAATATGCATATACTCTATCCTCATTATCACTTTTATTATCATGCTCATAGTAATCACCGTATCCATCCTTATAATAATAATAATCATCACAATTATAAATAAAATCATGATCATTATCATGTGCTAGTGTATAATTTTGAAAATTGGTCCATTAATTTGTATAATTATGCAAAAAATTAAAAAAATTATCAATTGGGTGAGGGGGAAGAGGTTCCCTAGGGGTCATCTTAAAATTTACACAAAAGAGAATGTAAAAAATAAACAATATGAAAACAATGGGTAGAATATAATCCAACATAAATATAGTTAAAAATATGCTAAATATTTAACCCAAAGTACATAAAATCATAAATTGACTTGAAACCCTAAGGGCTGTTATTTGGATGTGTGAGGACCTAGTGTGTAGATCTAGGGATTTGAAGGAGTTTTTAGACAAAATTGTAAAATACTGAATCAATGAAAACTTTAATAGAAGAATTCTATGGATTAGTTAGTATGTGAAAAAATTAGGAAAAATAGAATTTTATAAACCCTAATTTATTACACAAGACTAGAGAAGGCAAACCCTAAGAAAATTAGGGTTGTTAAGCAATATTCGAAGTAAGTCAGGTTCACCAAATGATTTAAACTTTTAGGAATTAATAGATGTAAATATTATGTTATTAAAGGAATGGATTAAAGTGGTAAATAAAAATAAATATTTTAAATGGCTAATGGAATCAATCTACCTTAAGTAAGAATGCAAAGGAGAAAGTCCACTTATCTTGAGTATAACGTCCACCACTAGGTGATGGTTGTGATGAAATAGATCATGGGAATAATTTGAAATCATTTCATTCAAAAATTGGAGCCTCACCTATTGCAGGTCAATAGCATGTTCAATTGGATAGTAACGTAGTGCGTTATTGGCAAAGGCACTATTCTAATGTCCTTTTGTGGGTAGGGGACCTAAAACTTTTGGGGATGCTGTGGGAGATTTCTTGGGTCCTATATGTGTCCTAAAGATATTTTGATCATTTTTATATGTCACATTTTAGCTATTATTTCTTCAAAACCTTAATGGATACCTACACACATGAAGCAACAATAGAATTAAATGCAAAAATAAGTGGAAAAGGTGGGTTTAGGGATGTTACAATCGAACACCATACAACCCCTACTATTCTAGGTATCACCTACATTTACCCCAAGGTATCAAATGGAATGTAGTTATCCATTAGGGAACATGCATAATAAATGTGCATGGTATGCTATAATGACTTTGGCTTAGGCCCTTATTTGATTAAGTGTGCAAATCTATGTGTGATGCTGAGTAAATATGCAAAGGATTGAGCTATCCTATTGACTCATTTTATATAATTATGTTCCAAAGTAGTAAGTGTAGATATAGAATACGTTGTGAATATATTTTTATATAAGGATATTTATTTTGAATGTGAGATGTTGTTCGTAGGTTGATAAGTTAAAAAGATGGATAAATTCATAAGAGGAGACCCAAAGGAGGGTAAGGACTTGTAACAAGTTAAAAAATTTATCATTGGACAATAAAACTAAGGTGGACAATAGTGTGGTGCGCTCCTGTCCAGTACCACACTATTGTCTTATGTGCACAAAATTGGGTTTTGACTAGGACAAATAGGCTAGGGCCCACTATGACTAGACAAGGGATGACATAAAGCTACTAAGGATGTAAAAATGGGGAAAATAAGTCATAATAAAACATGAGCATGGAATTTTCAAACATGCTACAGTGGTTACCAGAATAAAGAGATTTGGAGAGATGACTCGATGAATGAATTCACAATTTCATACAGGAGGAAGCAAGAATAATAGGGAGTTCTACACAAGAAGTTATTCACAAGCACATTTATGGTGAAATATATGAGATTTTTTGGTACAAATTTCTTGGATTATTAGCTGCATGGTTATAAAGATTGGAATACTATTATTTTCAATTGAGGACATAATTTACAGCTTGGATAAAATAAATACTAGAAAACATGTGATGATTAGACACCGATTGGAGTTGTGTGATATATCATTCGATAAAGACTGCTCTTGATGGATATATTATAGAATTTACTATGCAAGGATATATGGCTTTCAAGGATGTGAATGATATATTTGTGAGAGGGATCTAAGGAAAATTTCTCCAATGAATACCTACTCTTATCAAGATGTTGGTTATTGAAAAGTCCATGGTCCCTACTCCTACTAATATGGACTAGTCACTTCAAGCATTATGGGAGTGCATGCAATGTAGAAGTCAATGATGAATATTTAAATAGATAAAATTGAACCTAAACCTATAATATGGATGAAAAAGAGAAACATAGTGAGAAGAAAATTTTGGGATTGGAATTAGAGATGCGATAACAAAGAAGGTGGAATAAACAGGATAATCCAAATGTAACTGTGAATGGGAGTAGGAGTAAAATAGAATATGTAAAAGAGAGGGGAGCCCAGAGAGAGGCTACACAAATTACATAAATTAGAGAATATGGATATTATGCATAGAGAGGAATGGAAGGGATTGAGAAAGATGAAGATAGAAATTGGGATAGAAAGGATATGGAATAAAACAAGGAGAAAGAAGAAAGTAGATTAATAATAGAGTAGTTAGAGGATAGTGGTAGATTATAGTTACATGGAAGGATATTGTTTAGACTAGGGAAAGCATATTATCTATAATAACTTATGTAAAATCTTAGGTTCAAGATTTTATATAGAATAATTTGAAGACACAGATCATTCATCTCAAAAGTATGCATTCCCTGAGCCCATTTTATCTTTAAAAAAGAGAAAACAACGTGCAAAGGTTAGGACATTAGGAAATTGGTTTGAATCATTTATAAATAATTTTTTTAAATTTATCATAAAAACTAAGAAAATCATAGATAATAATAAGTTATAAAAGGCTAGGTTCTATTTCACAACTAGTTTTAAGACACACACAAAGACTAGTTCACAAAAGGTGATAGTGGAAATTACAAGTGCACCAATCATGGAGTTAAATGCATGAATGTTTATTTATTTAACACCATATGATGGGTCTTCTAACCCTAAACAATATTTTTTAACTTGTAATATGAAATGGCACATTGAGGGAGTGACTGTTGAGGATGTGAAAAAGTGCGATCTCATCAGAGTTTTAACAAGCTGATCTTTAGAATTAATTTATAAAATGGATGTTAATTCCTTATGTTTTCAATAGGGTAAGGATTAGTTAATTTTAAAATTCAATATTAAGTGTTCAATCTATACCATTAAATATATTAAAGAGATTTGATAATGAAGTGGAGAATCAATATGGGAGTATGATCGTAGATTCTTAGATTTAATGAAAAAAGTTAATTTTATTTTGGAAGATAAGGATAAGGTTACCTAGTTTGTGGAGGGAATAAAATCAAGTATTAGGTTTTCCATTGTGAATTCATATTTATTAATTGAGGTTGATGCATGAGTAGTTGCACTTTAGGTAGAGCAGATTGAGGATTATGGAGATGCTCCATCGACTAGGTCTAAAATTGAGATGAAAATAGATGTTTTTCATATGAATATGGATGAGCTTCATGAAATAAATAAAGCCAAGTTGGGCCTATAGTGTATGGTGTACAGGAAAGTGGGGTATCATAGGAATGATTATCCTAAAACCAAAACCAAATTCTATGACATATGTAGAGTAGTAGGACATGCAACATAAAAATGTCACCTATTACGATAGTACATTGAAAAATTACAAACCTATGACATCAAAATGTCAACTACTATAATATTACATTCAAAAACCATAGACATAAAACATCAAAATGTCACCTACTACAATAGTACATTCAAAAACCACATAACGTGTATTACAAATTTTGTAAGGTGACAAATCATAAGGATAAAAGTTTTTGTGCTCTATAGGAACTAAAATAAGACTTCACTAGGAACATATTCATAGTCACAACCCAATAAATACCTATTATGAAGTAGGAAATTATAGGCTTGAAGGTAGAAATGTCTAGTGCAACACAAGGTGTTCTTAGGTGGATACCTTCATCACCACAATATCAACTCTAGGGTCTAGCTAGATGGACATCATCATCTACAAAATATCAATAGTAGTCATTATCAAACACTAATTCCTCAGTCAAAATAGTCAAATTGGGCTCCATTATCTCCTTATCAACAATAAAGGGGATTTGATGGGAAACAATCACAAAGTTGGGGTTCTAAAAAAAATGTAGAAGGATATAGAGGGGTTACCATGGTGGATACCATGGAGGTTGCAATAATGATAATTGGTAAGCTTGTTAATAGAGTCAATGTTTTTTATCTGGCGAATATAATTACTTTGCATGAAATTTCTTGACTAATCCTCAAATGAAATTGTACTACATCTATTATATAATTTCAAGACAACACCATATTGAAGATTGCCCAACTTTTGGAGAAGTAGAGAAAAGAAAAACATGTATGGAATGTAAACATGATAAATTTAAACCATAAGGAAATGTGTCATATAAGTAGTTACAAGGCAAAAACACATAGAGCAAGGATTGCCTCCTTTTGAAATGCCATAAAATAAAAGAACCAGGAAGGTTGAATAAGATAGTTACCCTAACCCTGCAAGGGAAAAAGGTTTGATGTACCAAGAAACCCAATTTATTCATGACATACAATAATAGGCTATGTCTGAGGGTGATACCATAACCATGATGCATATATCTATGGGTATATTGTCCACATAATGAGGTAAGAGGGAGTAGTGACTGCCTGGATTGATCTTTTAAAACTATTGAGCTCTCTACGAAATGAATATATCTTGCAAAATATTATAAATCTCTTTCACAACTTGCTTGAATTCACACATTGTGGTCAATAGTATACTGAAAAGGTAGTTTGGAATGTAGAAACTAAGAAGCCCTGGGATTTTGATTCTAGCATGGATATTGATTTGGTAGGATAAAAACTACCCAACAGTACATTTTATTTTAAAATCATAGTGGATATGATTCTTCGGTCTACATGGGAAGCTATTAGATGGCCAACACTCAACTACAGTCCAATCACACTACGTATCACAGACTATGGTAGGGTAGAGCCTATTGATTGATTGGAAGATGTAGAAATCAAAGTGGCTAACCTATGTTTGTGATGAGACTTTGAAGTGATTAACGAATATTGATGAAATACATTATCATGAGTTGATTGGTAAGAAGTAGACCTATGATGTTCAAATGAGCATCAACACAATGCAAAATTAGTTGAAAGCACACCAAGGGGATATAATCATTATTATACCCCTAAATAAATTATATAAAAATACATACATCATACCTAAGGATATGAATTTACCATATGTGTATGAGGATAATAACTGGTTCAAGGTGGGTACAAAATCTAAGCCTAGTGCCCTGTGATCTAAAAAAATATAAATTTTGTCAACTAGAAACATAGCCTCAACAAAAATTACAAATAACTAAACAATCTACCTATAGACCCATGATCACAAAGGCACCAATTTTATAATTTCAAATGGATGAATGTAGGTCACCTTTTGTGTAATAAACAACTAGGTCAGCAATGGATTTTGTGTATAAAGCAGATGTGATATATATGGAATACATAGAGCCAAAAAAAGAAGGTTTCTTACCCTGAGAGACTACATCCTTAGTTAGTGGTGACTCATATACCTTCATGTTAAATTGGTCAAGGGGAGATCATGAGGTACACCCAATGTGCATTATTTTTACTATAAAACATCAAATGCTTCAATAATTTATAATTGATGACTTGAATCAGTTTATTATAAGGATTGAATATCATGTGTCAAACATAGACCAAAGGGTGAGTGCACTCAATTATACACTAAAATTAGTTGATGCAACTTGGTGAGTAGTCCACTAAACAAACTAATTACCATGGGATGAGGCTTACAAAATATTTCACACTCAATTCCATATACTAGATACTATCAGGGAATAATGGCCTTTTTTATAGTAAGGATAGTTCCCATAAATGTATGTTCATAAGTGTGTGGATTTATGGAATACATAGGGTATATAGCCCAAATATTGGGTGCACATCTTTACATATACTTTGGCAATGTTCCCAACAACCTAGTACATGCACTAGGAAGATAGACATGAAACAAAGCATTGGCGACATGTTCAACATGATTTCATTCAAAGTTTTATTTTTGAGGATGAGAACCCTTTGGTACATAATGCTCTATATAATTTGAATATATTTCTATCCTATGGGCGATCATAATACTTAAGTATTGTGACATACTCATCTTCATAGTAGAAAGAAGCTCAAGACTTGAATATAGATATCCAAAATTATAAGTTAAATGAACATAAGGAACATGTTTTAATCAAATCGTGCAATAGGATTGCATATGATGATGAATTAAAGAGTCCATTAATAGTGATGAGGACTTAAATTTGAATGGATTTTTTGAACCAAAAAGAGAAGTGGAAGATCTTAAAGCTAAAGTCGTAGACCAAAATGAAGAACAACAACTACAAAATCTTAATATTCAGGAGCAAGAAGGAAACATAACAGTGCAAGATTCCATTCTAAGTGGTTCCAAAAAATCATATTAGGATCCCTTAAATAAGTTGGTAGTAAATATTGGGACAAAACCAAGACCAAAGCTTACAACTTTGGGTGACTATTAGATGCATAATGAGACTTCAAAAGCATTGTAATTACTGCAAGAATACCATGATGTTTTTCCAATGAAATTCATAGAAATAAAAGGGGTAGATCCTTATTTATATGTTTTTCCAATGAAATACACATAGAAATAAAAGGGGTAGATCCTTATTTTAGGTATTTTTTATTTCAGCCTTTGTGTATTTCTGATCCTTATTTCATCCTTTACTAGATCACATGCCAAATGTATGCATTATATATCCAATAGAAAAGGTAGATTGGGTCAATCAAATGGTAGTGCAACCTAAGAAGTCTAGGGATATTCAAGTGTGTGGGGACTACCACATGATAAATGATGCCTATATAAATGATCCATTTCAAATTCATTTCATAGATGAAGTCTTAGAGTCAGTCATAGGAGATGAAGTATACTCTTTCATTGATGGGTTTAGTGGGTACCACTAGATTCCAATTATAGTAGAGGATCATGCCAAAATAAAATTTATAATAGAGTGGGGGTATTTTTCATGTAAGGTAATTCCATTTGGTTTGAATAATGTTCTAGTTGTGTTCTCTAGGGTAGTGGTAACTACCTTTAAGGATTTCATCCATGAATTTATTGAAGTACACCTAGATGATTGGGATGTCTTCTCCTTATTCAAAGAACACTTGTCTAAGCTGTGACTTATATTGGAATGATTCCAAGATTTGTATATTACGCTAAACTTGAAGAAGTGCTTGTTATTCATGTCTTTTGGTGTCCTATTGGGACACATAGTATGTAGGGATGAGATCTTGGTGGACTAAGACAAAATTACATTAATTATGGGTATGTCACCTTCGATAAGTTATACAGATGTGCAATTATTCTTGGGGCATACAATATATTATAAGAAATTAACAAAAGGATATGTAGCCATATTTACCCCAATGGATATTTTAATGCATAAACATACAAGGTTCAAGTGGATAAATGAGTGCCAAGTGACTTTTGTATGTCTAAAGCAGAGATTGATCACATATCCAATTTTTGTTGTTCATGACTAGAGAAAAAAATTTCATGTGTATATAGATGCTTCAAGCACTACATTAGGAGCTATTCTTGCACAAACAAGAGACAAAGGATTAGTCCATCTAATTTAGTTTGTAAGTCACAAACTATCAACTACAGAGAGAAACTATACGATGACAGAATGGGAAGCTTTGGCCATGGTGTTTACACCTCAAAAGTTTATACATTACCTGTTGGCAACACTGTTAAAATTTTTCACTGATCATCAGGTTCTACAATAATTATTTAATAAGCCTATGTTGGAAGGAAGGATTTCAGACTAGTTAATGTTATTCCAAAATTTTTAGTTTAGGATCAATATGAAGCCAAGAAGGGAGAATGTGGGGTCAGATCATCTGAGCCAAATATGCAATGGAGAAGAACCAAAATAAATACAAGATGAACCACAAAATGCATATTTTTTTTCACTTATATGATTCCGAAGAACATGGAAGACATCACACATTTTATGGAGCAAGTGATTTTTCCTACGCACTATGTATAAAGAGATAAAAAATAATTAATTATTATAGTTATCCCATTCAACATTAGTAACAAATTTATATACAATATGGGGAAAGATGATGTGCTACACAAAGTGGATTTGGAGCATGAGTAGCCTCAACTTATTGAGGAGGCACATCAAGGAATCTCAGGTAGATATTTCATAAGAGAATCAACTATAAGGAATATATTTCAAAGTGGTCTAGGGTGGCCAACCTTATTTACGGATGCACACTAGGTCTCAAAACACTGTAATATTTGTCAAAAGGATGGGTAAGTTTAACAAGAAAGATGAGATTCCATTAAATATTATGCTAGTATAAATATCATTTGAGCAATGGAGAATCAACTTTGTAGGGCCAATTAATCCACCCAATAAGTGCAATAATATAAGATACATCATCACTGTGATCAACTAATTCACCAAATGGGTGGAAGCTACCATGACCCTAAGTTATAGTGATAAATATGCAACCAAGTTATTATATGAAAACATTATAACCAATTTTCGGTGTCTAATCAAGCTAGTCAATGATAGAGGTATGCATTTATTAAATACCACCATCAAATCTTTGACTAAAGGATTCATGATATCACACCACAAAAGTACAACCTATCATCCACAAGCAAATAGATAAGCAAAGGCATCAAACAAAGTCCTTGGTAAGATGCTCACTAAAATATGTAATGTCCAAAGAGATGATTGGGAGTATCAAATTCCTGCAATCCTATGGGTGTATAGGATAAACTATAAGCATGTGATAGGTATCACACCATCTCACCTAGTATATGGACTTGAATTAGTAATACCTATAGAATACATATTTCCTTGTCTAAGTATTATAAAGATCATGAGACTAGGGAATCAAGATTATCTGTAGGCATGGTTGATGGATTTAAAAAAATTGGAATAAAACATGTGAAGGGCACAATGAACCTAAGAATTTAATAACTTAAGTCAAAAAGCATGGCATGATCATAAACTATGCTCTAAAGATTCTATCTTGAACAAGTGTATTACTATATGATAATAGATTTAGAGAATTTATAGGTAATCTACACATTATATGGAAGGGACTTTACATCATTCATGAAGTCTCAAAATAAGGAATAATTGTCTTAAAATATCTTTAGGGAACTATTTTACTAGGATGTGTAAATGGTTATAGGATTAAGCCTTACCATTAATAATGTCTATCAATTCTCCTAGAAGAATGAGAAAGGGTGTTGAGTAACACATGTCATTTAGGATTTTTGATTAATGTATTGTCTTCTTGTTTTGGTTTTAAGTTTGTGTGTGTTTGTATTAAGCAATTTATATATCACAGGGCATCAAAATTATAGTTAAAAATTCAAAGTCACAGAGTGTGATCTGTGAAAAATTAAACATGAAGGAAAGATTGATTGTAGCGATTACACGAGGATCATTAAATACAAAAATGAGGCACTGAAAACCAACATAAAGATAAAGGACAATTAATGACCATTCAAAACCATAATGATGATACACTTTGAAATATTCCATCTTTCCCAAAGTAGATTGAATGTCAGATTGAAAGTATGTATAATAAAGGAAAGAGGATTGGTGAGAAGATGATGCATTACATTAACAACTGACAAAAAAAAGAATCAATTTATCTAGATATAAAATAGAGACCATCACATCACCAACAATATTTTAACATTAATTCCCTAGGCAAAATCATTTGCAACCAACTCAACACATGTAAACCATTCTGTCAAATGGATTTGAGTACAAAAATCTACATAACAAGGAGTATGAAGAGCACAAGGACATTACATACTATTAAAAATAATATACCTTTATGATCTACATATAATTTAGTCAGGTGTGCATAGATTATTCGACAACACCACTCCAAATAGATAAATTTTTCAAATATATCTACAATAGAAACCATGGATCATGCACAACTTTTAATCCCTCTCACTAATGCACAAAAAGAAGAAATGGGGATTAGTTTTACACTTTATTAAACTAGATACCATGATCTAGACCCCTTTGATTTCATTAACACCCCAGAGACTAATATGTTTAACCATGACCATTCTAAAGAAGCATAAGCAAGATCCATAACATTGCAACACCCTCTATGAGGATCTGATACAGAGAAGCTCATCAAGCTTCCTAATTTTGAGTAGTTTGGGTGAAGTGATGCTCACATTAATCAGTAGATAAAATGAGGGTATGATTCATATCTCACATGATGTCACCATTTGCATCAATACTACAACCATGGTACGAGTAATAGAACTCCTAGCTTGAGGTAAATCTCTTTTGCCTTACAAAACTAAGTCTCCACTAATTCATTCAGATACAAAGCAAAAGTATAATAGGACATCAGAGGGGATTCCTATTGACATGATGGATGAACTCATATTTATATCCTAAGGATTAATTTATACATGTTTCATTTTAGGTTTTCAAGAAGTAGAGTTCAATGTGTGGCCGACATCTAAGTTTATCACCAAGTGGTTTTTAAAAACCACTAAGAGTGCATGATAAAAAATAAAAGGAGTCATTGACATTGTCTATTGAATGATTGGGATGTATGAAAACCTCAACTGCCTAAATTGTGGCTTCTGATCTCATAACCAACATTGAGAAAGTCCTTTTTGAAACATTGTAGGTATTCCAATACCACTTTTTAGTCCTATTGATCTATTTTACCTAGTTAAAATAACCAGAGGGTCCAATTAACCCATATGAATAATTTTGGCCTATGACTACTATGATCAATTATCTAAGTTTAACCAATGGTGGGTTGAGATTCAAGACTTAATTATCTCACACCCTAGGGTACCCAAGGATATTTTGTAGTATCTAGGGTAGCATGGATTTGTCACAAATCTACATAATGGGATTCATATCAATGTCCATGAATTTTAAAAAATAACAACTCCACTGCCCTTCTTCATTACCATGTTAGATTTCAAGACAAAAGTCTTGCAATAGAAATACCTAACTACCAAATTAGTAAAACCATTATGATTTATGCCTCTAGGCACACAATAACCTTTTTTTATATAGTCCCAAACTCAAGCACATACACTATCATAAATAAAAGCAACTCCATTATAGGCTGATAAGGGTAAGAAGAAAGCACCAATAAAGTGTGATTCACTACCACCACTAAAGAAGAGGACCCATAACACTAAATCGTGGTTGGATAATAAGCATGTCCCAAAAATCACTATAGATTGCAATATTTTAGAGTTGGCTGTTGACGAAGAGGAAGTTTTATAGTCAATGCTCCTAGACATAGGTAATGAGGTCTATGATCAATAAAAAGAAAAATAATTTTATTTTGGAAGGTAGTATGCACCTACCAAGTGCAGAACCAGATGTGATAAGACTTTTGCACTGATATTACCCAACCTCCTCCCTCAATAATAGTAGATAATATAGTGCAAGAACTAATGCACAAATGAATTCTAGATGAGCTCTTTCATATGGATCCAATTATAGGATATTTTAGTGCATAGGTGGAACACTCCCCACTACAAAAAATCCCACCATCAGCTCTACTACATAATAAAAGGAAACATTATGTGTCCAAAATGTCCCTAAAAATCAAGGAATATATGGTTTCCTTTGTAAACCCTCTAGGGTAAGTCCAACCTAAGTAAGCTCAAGGACTTGAGCAATAGTCACAAAAAATGGTCTAGGATTACAAGAGAGTGAATAGTATCATGGCTTCACCCTCTTTTAGACACAAGGATATAATATGAAAATGTATTGTGATTGTATTGACCTCATCATTTGATTCACAATCACAACTTGATTTGCCAACTCCTATGCAAGAACTAAAAAATGCAAGTTCACCATAGCCTGAGCAACATGTTGAATAAGTATATATCACAACATAAGAATAAGATACCAAATCAAAAAAATAAGAATCAAAGATGTATCAAACAAGTACAAAGAAGGCTCAAAAGGCATAAAGGAAGAAGAATAAGGAAAAGGCTAAGCATAAATCTATTGAGGAACAGTGGAAAAATCAATAGCAATAATGCAGAGAAAAGGTCGTGGAAGTTGAGGCAGAAAAGAAAAGAGCCAAATAAGTAGAGGTGAAGAAAAAAGAAAAAGCTATTAGGAAACAAGGGAAAGCCAATCAAGAAGCACATGTAACACAAAAGAGGAATGAGACCACAATAAAGGCATAAGAAGACGTAAAGGAAAAAGTAGTGCTATGCATTCAAGAGGAGAAATAAAATAAGTAGGATTAGGAATATGAGGTCAAGAACAAGGTTGAGGTAAATGTTAAAGCTAAGGTTGAGGTAGATGTCAAAGCTAAGGCATAAGCATATGTCAAATCAAAGGCCCATAATTAATGAAGAAGCTCATGCCAAAGCCAAGACAACATCTGAGCACAAGGATAAACATGAGAGTGTAACCCAAAATCCATCATAAGTTTCCATGATAATGGGGATACCTGAGACCCAACAACCATATTCCACATCACAGGCCTCAAATTTTGCTCAAAGGTGTGTGCAAGAGGAGGCACCACATTATTGGCCCCAAATATCTAGCCAATGGTTATGGAATATCTATGCACCCTCTGTACAATGCATAACATTTTATCTACATATGCCATAGATCAAGAAAAAACTTGTGGCATCTACAACTTCAAATTTGGCTTTCGCTATAATGATGTAAGAGGCATCATTGGATGTGTCACAACTACCTATATCAAATAAAATTGAGGGAGCAACTATCTTTTATGAATTTATCATGTAGAAGTTGTTTGGATTGGATCATGAGGTGCTACAACTTAGGGAAATATAGATCATAACCTCTAGCTCACCAAAGCTAATCATTTGATTGATACTGCATGTCTTGCCTTGGTCACTCAAGTTTTGGGTGACCAAGTCATGTCATAGGAAAAGTAACTCATATTCTTTCTCCTCATCTCACAAAATATTAGAGTGCTATGAAAAATCTACAGAAACTTTGCACACAAGGCCAAAATCTCAAGGCTGATATAGAGGCCATTTTTGAGCTCCTTGAGGAATACGAACAAGTCCTTAACATTGTTGCACATGAAGCTCACAATATAGCTCAAAACATGCTCAATTGGAATAGTAGTTCTCCAACCCATATAAGGAGGCCACACCATATTTTAAAGGTATATAAAGACAAAGCTTTCATGGATGACCATTCTACTACTTCAGATGCATAACACTCAAGTAGTCACTTGAATCCAAAAATAGTGTTATGTTAAAGATACATAATTAAAAAATGAAATGTTGTGTAATATATTTACAAGTATTCAAATTAGAAGGAATGTAGATAAGATGGAAGAACTAGCCTAAGACATTCAAGTGAAAATATCTAATGTATAGGCTATGATCCTAGTGATAGAGGACGAGAAAATCCAAACTTTGGTTGAGTGCCAAGTGTTAATACGCACTAGAATCAATATGGTTAGAGAAACTATCACATATTTGACATTGTTCAAAAAGGACATGTATAATCTGGATAACTCTATTATAGACATCATCAAGGATCCTCAATTTGTACCTACAAATTAGTTATAGTAGGAACTCTGTTGGAGAAAGGTTTCTACAGCTTTGTAGCTTGCACCTCGGCCCCAGATACAACCTCCACCGATAGATTCTACAACAACAATGTCTTCTTTAGATCTGCAAGTAGAACCATCTACACAACCTCTTCCAATTTAGACATCATAGTCCATGCCACCATGTTTAGTATAGGTATTGCACACACTTCAATTTTGAAAATTTTAAGCATTTTGTAATAGGATGAATTTGAACATTAGGAGTGGGCCCCAGTTGATTAAAAACTTGTAAAGGGTGGCCCCCTGATTATGCTAATCTATTGAAAAACCATGAGGGTGGTATATTAGTGCACTAGTTAGTTGAAAACCTAAAAGGGCAACTACGTAGTGTTCAAGGGGTGAAAATTGGTAAATAACACCTTGAGTGATTACCATGATTTTTGATTCTAGTCCAGTTCCTTAGAGTAGGTACAATTTTTAGATTAAACACAGGGCACAATTCCTACGACTGTCTCAAGATGAGACAACTGTTTAAGTACAAGAATGTAGGTAGTAAATAAGGCTAAAAAATTATAGAATATAATTGATAGACATGTGTGTGACTCACACTATTTTTTATTGTGTCTATTTTTGTATATATTCAGCACTTGAAAGCTAAGGGCCTTCATAATTTGAAGAGTCTTTATTTTTTTATAGCGAAAGGTTGGAATATGAAGTGATATTGCTTTATAAAATATCTATATATAGCACTCAATTATATTGTAAAATATTTATGATGTGATAGAAATTAATAGGAAGTTATGAAATGGTTTCTCTTGAATGTTTTTTATTGTTGTTCTCTGTAGAATGAATGTTTTGTTTGACTAAATATACTAATCATGTAGATTATATTGAATTTTATGTAACTATTAAGTTTGAGTTTCATGCATAAATATATCAGATTTATTAATGAATGGTTTAGTTTAGTCTACATTGCTATATGTTGTATGATTTTGTTACACTTTGCACAACTATCCATATTTTAACATGTTTTGATGCATTTTCTAGGAATATATGATAACAAATAGACATCCTAATTTATCTTTGAGAACAACAGAAGGATTAGACAAAAATAGGGTTATGATTCTAAGCCATCCATATTGACATTTTTTATGATAACTTGAGAACTTTGTATGTTGAAAACTAATATGGGTGACGCAAAATCTAGAAGTGTGATTAGACAGGGGTGCAAGATGGAAGGATATGTGGCATGTGAGCCATCACCAAAAAAGGGGCAAGGAGTTCACCATAAATAATGTAAAATAGTAGACACTTGATCATAATTTTATTACATGTTAGTGTTGTTGGGTAGAGTATCATAGGGTTTTATCTCTTCAAAGTGAAAATATAATTGTAAAATTTGATTTCAAGATATAAACCAGGTGCATGTATGGTTTCCAAAGCTCATGCATGGATGAAAAAATAATTATATATGAATTGGATGAATCATTTATCCAAATCTTGTTAGGAATATAGAATGCAGAGCAATATTAATGAAATAAAGATGGAAATAAAATTCAAAAAACTTAATACAAGAGAAACACATATTTAATGTGGTTCACCCAATATGGGCTACGTTCACACATAAAAAACCAATTTTTCTCTTATTCAATCCAAAAAATGAAGGGAATAAACTTGCACTACATCCACTACAATCTCCTCTTCACTCACACACAGTGCACCATCATGATTATAATGTCCTCATATCAAAGAAGGGTTACATATTAGGGAAAAAATACACCAACATAATTTATACCATTAGATCTGTGATCTAATAGTGAAGGCCTAGATTTACTATGAAATTTCAATATTTTACAATGCAATTTTCACAAAGTGACCATAGTTGGGGGGGGGCGAGGGGGAGCGCGGGGCAAGTCCCCCACACCCCCCATCGAGAACTGGGCATTCTAATAAGACCAAAATTGACCATCCAACAATCTCCCATTTAAATATTGATTACTGCAACTCCACCGTTATAACTCTTCCTTGGAATTTTCTTTGAACTTTGACCGTTACATGTTTATCATCTTCCTTGTTATCCTTGAACAATATCGACAAATGCTTCACAACCAAAAGTATTTAAAAAATAATAGTCTAAATTTTTACTTTTCCATGCTTCTTTGGGAATGCCACCATCCATAGGACTTGAATTCCCTCTATTTATTAAGTAAACAAAAATATCCACAACATCTGTTCAAAACTATAAGGAAAACGTTGCATGCAATCTCATGCTCCTTACACACTCCATGATTGTCCTATTCATCTTTTTTGACACACCATTTTTTTGTGATGTTCTTGGAACTATCTTCTCTCTATGAATCCCATGGGATGAAAAGTAATTATTAAACTCCTTGGTGCAATATTCACCTCCATCATTTGATATGACACACTTCAACTTATTTCCTATCTCATTATGAACCAAATATTTCTATTTCTTAAAAGTATAAAAAAAATTAGATTTTTTGTATGCAATAAACCTAATTTTTTCTAGTTACATCATCAATAAAACTAACATAATAAGAAGAGACACCAAAGGATGATAGCTGAGCTGGTCCCCATACATATGTATGCACAAGCTCTAAATTTTCATGCTTCTTTATCTTCTCAACTCTGATAAATCTGACTCTCTTCTATTTTTTATACACACAATGCTCACAGAAGTTCAAATCCACTTTCTTCAAATTTGGCAACAAATTCCTTGAGTGGAGAATTTGCATCCCCTTCTCACTCATGTGCCCATGTCTGTGGTGCCATAGTTTTGTATCTACTTTTGTATAATCTAAATCAATAGAAGAGTCAACATTACCAGTAGATAAATATAATGTACCTACTTTCTCTCCTTTTGCTATTACCAGTGATCCTTTAGTGACCTTCCATAATTTTTTTGCAAATGTAACTGTGCAACCCTCACTTCCCAACTGTCCTGCTAAAATTAGATTTTTTCTCAACTTAGAAACATGCCTTACCTCTTTCAACAACCATTTATTTCCATTCTATAATTTTATCTATATCTTACCCTTTCCAATAATTTTAGATTCACCATCTCCCAAATAAACCTATCTAAAATCACCTTGAACATACTCTTGAAAATATTTCCTATGGGGTATAACATGAAATGAATCCCTTATATCTAACACCCAAGAATAATTAATATTATCTAATGAAAGGATTAAATCATCTTGTAACACATCACCTGATACATTTAATTCATGATTTTTATTTTGTTGTCCATCTCCTTGTTTTCCTTTCTAAAACCAATAATATTTCTTTAGGTGTCCTTTATTCTTGTAAATATAGCACACCAATGTTCTTATGGATTTAGATCTACCCTTATTATACTTTACAAGATTACCTAGGCCCTTTTCTCTATCCTTTTGTCTTCCCCTATTCTACATAGTCAAATCATTACTTGATGTCTCACTTGTGATTTTTCACCGTATTTTCGCACTAAGAATACCACAAATAACATCATCAAACTTTAAATTGTTTTAATTAGAAATAAAATTAATCACAACCATGACCAAGCCATTCCATATTTCTGGAAATGAGCAAAAAATGAAAATATCCCTAACCTTAAACTTGACTTCTACCATTGCTCCCACTCGAACTAGGAACCCTCTTTTCCTATGAGTTTATCTACCAAATAAATCTTCAGCTTTGATACCAGTTGTTAGGAATATAGAATGTAGAAATTTTTTAATGAATCAAAGATGGAAATTAAATGTAGAAAACACAATATAAGATAAACACATATTTAATGTGGTTTAACTAACATGGACTATGCCCACATAGAAACAGTTAGTTCTCTTATTCAATCCAACAAATGAAGGGATAAACTTGAAATAAATACATTGCAATAGCCTCTTCACTCACACATAGTGCAATGTCATGATTATAATTCCCTCATATCAAAAAAGGGTTCATATTAAGGTAAAAATGTACCAACATAATTTTGACCATTAGATCTATGACCTAATAGTGAACGATCAAAATTTACTACAAAATTACAATATTTTAAAATGCATTTTTCACAAAATTTTTGTTTTATGGGTGCTACCCCTAAACCCCTGATAGGGGGGGCTCCATGTATGGTCACCAACCCCCTGGACCCCCATGACGCCCATAGTGGGGGGGGGGGGGGGGGAATCCCCACCACACCCTCCATTAGGAACTGGGCATTCTAATAAGATATGACTCCGCCATTCAACATATCTATTCTAAGAGGAGTATCACCTACAAATAGACATCTTATTTTTAATGGGCATGAAAAACATGTTTCACTATAAATAATTGAAGAGGCTATAGCTTTGGGGATCAACCCACTTAAATTTCCTACACATACTAGCCACAAATTTTAGCCATTGGATGTAAGTGTGTTCGGTCCATTTAAGGCCTACTTCATGAATGAGAGGATGCCATGGATGAATACACATCATGGTTGTGAGATAAAGAGACAAGAATTGTCCACTTTGAGCATAATAGTAGTGAAGATGACATAATCTCTTAAAATATAAAATTTGTATTTAGAACGATAGGTATTTGGACCCTAAACCTAGAGGCAGTAGCCAATGACATGAATCCAAGTGTAGAATCCCATGTTAAAGAGGATGGAATTAGTGCAACTAAAAATATAATGATGTTGACTGGGATGAATGAGGGAGATATTCAAGCTACTATATAGTAGATGGAGAAAATGCAATAAAAATTTGTTGTTGAAGGTGAATAGGCAATAAATGCATAACATATTGTAGATGCATTTAATGAAAGTGAATAGGTAGAAAATCAAGTCAACAAGAAAAAAAAGTTGAAGATGCATTGAATGAAATAGATGAAAAATTTATTTTTAACTAAGATGGTTTAAGTCTTCCTACCAAAATAAGCCCACAAAAATGGTTAAAAGAGGGAGAAATAAATATCGACATTAATTATTAATTAATGGAAGCAAATGCATTTATGTCAATGCCATCACCATCATCTTCTATCCCACTTGAGATAATTCATTACTATATAGTAGGCGGACAATTGGGATTATATGTTGCAATGGTCAATTTATATACCAATGAAGACATAGTATAAAATGCAGTTGAAGATCCTAATTTTGGTCAACCATAATTGATTGAAAAAAAATTCAATATGAACATTTTTAAAATTGCCAATGAAAAGGGTTACAAATAAATCAGGAAAAAATACATTTAGGCTGAGCATACAATATCAAATACTCACATCAGATGACTATAGGAAAATGTTTATAGAATAAGAGTCTCACAAGAAGGATATTGAAGAATTGAAGGCAAGGAAGAAATAACAAGTTGATGAGAGGAAAACCCTTAGACAAGCTGAGAGGGAAAGAAAGGAACAACAAAAGATTCAAAATGAAAGATAAAAGGTAAAATAAAGAGTTGGATAAGATACAACAAAGGAAATAAGGAGACAAATAAAGAGCATGATAGAATGGGGAGAGAATTTAAGAAGGCTAGAAAATAATTGGAGAGGTGAAGGCATTTAAGCAACTAACTCAACCCTCTACCAAATTAACATCACATATTGAAATACATGATAAACATTCTATTACCAATTGGTCCATGTGGGACTCCTCCTAAATATGTTAACATGGAAGTAAATCCCACTAAGGAAACAACCCTTGAAAAACCAACTGTAACTCCACTTTCTTCAAATATAGCCAATGAAAGACATAACTCTCTTTTTCGACCTTGGATGGTGTAATTTTTTTTTAACTTGTTATCTAATGTAATCAAATGTATTAAGTTTGTTATGCAATGTAATGAAGTGTATTAATTAATGCAATGATTATCTATTGTATTATTTTTTTATTATGTAATGTAATGAAATTTACTTGTTATCTACCATTCAACATGGAAATGGATCATAAACTCAACAAAACTTTAAAAACATTCACTTGAAAGTAAGTTCCACATTGTTCTTCACCACTCTTTAATTTAAAATCTGTCATCATTACCCACAAAAAAAAAACATGATTTAAAAATAATAATAATATAAGGAATGAAAATATTAGAATCACAATAAGTGTCTTAAGAATCAGAATGTAATCAATGTAAGAGCGTAAAATTAGTACAATCTCTGTAAATATATATTGTGTTAAAAAACACAATGAAAAAATTGAAAAACTAGTACAATATCTGCAAACGTAAAAAGTGTCAAGAAACACAATGTTTGTAAAAACTTTTGTGAGTAGGCCAACAAACATTCACCTTTACAACAATTAAACTTCTAAAAATAATAATGCATGAATAAATTAATTTACAATATAATGGAAAACATGTCAATAACAACAATGGAAAAGAATAGTTGTAATTTTCAAAATGTGAATAAATAACACAACACTACGACTTCACAACAATGTATCAATATCATAATAACCTATAAATAACATAAAAAGAAACATTCACAAAATGATTTGGTTTGATACATCTGACTCAACATTGACTAGTATGTGAATAAATTTTTTAATTTTGATACAAAGACAATTACCTTTACTAGTATGTGAATCAAATTTTTTGGGGCTTCCATCCACATGCCAGTGAATGTTGAATCATACACACACCCGCATTCTAACATGGTCCTTCATTTTCTATTAATGACCCATGTTAACTAGAAAATAGGCCTAAGTGCACACATTTTTAAGATAATGTAAACAAAATTTGTTCGTATATATAATACTATTGGTCAAATTTATAAAAATCATTGGACAACAATCTTAATTATACTTGTATGCCAATGGAGACTTTAATTTTGATACAAATACAATAAAAATTACTAGTATATTAATGAAAACATTTATTTTAATACAAAGACAATAATATTTACTTGTATGTGAATGAAAACCTTCAAGGATTTCATCCACATACCAATAAATGTTCAGTCTTTCATCCCAAGTTCAAATCTATTTCCATTTAAGAAAGTAATAATTTCATGCCCATTGAATTCTGAAATGTGTTAGAATATGTATGAATCAATCAAATGCATAATTTAATAAGCATAGGAGTCATTAAAAAATATTTGTGTATACTAATATTTTCATAATTATTCCATCCCAAGTTCAAATAGTAGGGAAATAGACATGTATCTCGGAGATAAAAAACAAAACAATGTGAATGGATAACATATCAATAACAACTAAGGTAAAGAATATTTGTATTATTGAAAATGTGAATGAATAAACCAACAACATTAATAAGAAAAACATATGAATAACACAACAACAATAATTCACAAAAGGATATGGTTCAATAAATCTGACTTAATATTTATTGTTATCTGAATTATACTCTTAAAATTTGTACAATGATAATAACATTTAATGGTATGTGAATGAAAACCTTCAAGCTTAAGCTAAAATGTTTATTAAACAATGCATTCTACATAAAAGGTCGTTGGGTTTCATCACCATTCATATCACATTGACCTCGAGTGAGTGACATTTTAACATGGCATCATGTAATAAATTACAAATTCATCATAGATATAAATAACACAACATGAATTTAGATACAAAACATGATGGGGTGCCTAAGTGCATAAATTTTTAATCCAATATAAAAAATTATTTATATATATATTATTATTGGTTAAATTTATAAAAATCATCGCATATTTGTGTCTCAACTATTTGTCACACCTATAAAATGACTAAAGATGACAAACTAGGTGGTTTAAGTTTGTGTTCTTAGGTAATCCCACCAAATTGGCTGAATGAGGGAGCTATAAATCTTGACCTTGATTATTAAATCATTATATCATCTACATGTTGTAGGTAGGGATATAAATGTGAATGAAAACCTCTAGGGCTTCCATCCAAACACCAAAAAATGTTGAGTCAGACGTGAATGAAAGCATGTCATCATTGTGGGTAAGGTTTCATCCCTCCAACATGGTTATGTTATAATCTCTGTGACACAATGAATTCTGTAGTAGATGCATTTGGGTTCCATGATGATGAGGGGAGAGTGACTTGAACAAGGCACACTGAACATGTTGTAGAGTTTATCTTTGGTGACATTAACTGGCCATATTAATGGAAATAAAGCCATGGTTGTTGATTGTATATTAAATTAAAAATGATAATATTTATTGCTATGTGAATGAAAACCTTGATATTTTCATTCACATACCATAAAAATTCACTCAGATGTAAAGGCATGCAAAAATAATTACAATGACAATAACATACATTTAGGTTCCATTACATTTTTGGGGAGAGTGACTTGAACAAGCTGTTAGAGTAGGTTATTTATCTTAGCTCATGTTCACTTAGGTATTTAGTTATTCCCACCCATTTATGTGTGGATATTTCATTTATTTTATTTTAGATATTATGAGATATTACATATTTATCTCTTAGATATTATGGTGATAATATATATTTGTTTTTATTCTTTATGGATAGTTATCTCTTAGTCTTATATTTGATCTCTAGCTTGATCTTTTAGTTATGTTTGATCTTCCTTGCATATATATGTAAGGCTCATTCATTATATTTGTATGGAAGTTCTAAATATGTAATATATGATATAGTTGCTCTTTGTAATCAATCTGTAAGTCTATTATTTTATGTTCTTGTTGTTATGAATGTGATGTTATGTTAACACCTAACATCTTGTGGCTTGGAACACTTTGTTTTTCATTCCTTTCATGGTACCAGAACCTTTAGGTGTTGTATTCATCTATTTATGAATTTTTTAAAAGGGCATACTTTTTTAATTTCATATATATAGGTTTGAAAGGAAGATCTCTATGTTTTTTTATTGCAGGCATATTTTATTGGAGCTTCATAGAGTAAATTTGAGTTCTCCATTACATCTAGGGTGTCTGAGAAATACAAATATGACACAACTCCTAAATAAAGAGCTCAAACACTAAGGATCAAATTATCAGGATCGACACCACACCCCCCCATAGTGCTAAATGGGTGAAGTGACATAATAAATATGTATGAGTGGGTTGAATCCACTACTTGAACATTGACACGTTGACACTGTATACACCAGAATGACTTTATATCATTCTGAAAGAGAGTATCAAACTATCAAAAAAGTGGTGTCAAAGATATAAATAAAATATCTCAAGTTTATGGCTTTGACGATGATGGGAGAGATTGACAACTAAAGTAATAAAGGGTGCTTAAACCAAGGTACTCATGTATGAAGGTAGACTAGGGTATAAAAGCAAACCCCCCATGGAACTTTATAATTTAGTACGAGTACAATGTATCCCAAAACCACCAAATGAAAACTAGGAAGACATTGTGTACACTAGAATAACTCCAAATAAAGAGACTGTCAACCTGTCAAATAAGTCATCACAAATCATGAGTTGATCCAAAAATAAGGGATCAGTGTGGGCCAAGAGTGTGGTGACCACAACAGTCTTTGTTCTCTTCTCACCATTTTTAGTCCACTTTTTTAGATATTTTCATTGTCATCTTCTCTCAGTTCAAAATTGAGGGAGGGTGTTGAGGGAATGCTTCCTTGAGTTCATCATTCTACCTAGTATTCTGGAGTGTAGTGTTCGTATTCAACACCATTCTTACTTTAAATTGGCGGTTACAATGATTTGATATCCATGTACTCTGACAATATAGATTGGCATCCATAAGGACACTTATCTTCACACTACATCATTTTTTTAGGCATGGGTACTTCATCAGGACTTGTTACTAGGACCCATTTCCTTTCTTCATTTCTCTCTTTTTGGGGATGAGTTTTATTTTCCTATGGGTTTTATCCTTTATTTATGAGAGATTGCTTCATGGATATATTGTACATGAATACTTGATCAGGCCTTGTTATTAGGACTCATTGTGGATATGCCACTTTTATTTTGGCCTCTAGCTTCACTTGAGGGGGGGGTGTTAGAATAAGTTGTTTACCTTAGCTCACATTCACCTAGGTATTTAGTTATTCCCACCCACTTATGTGTGGATATTTCACTTATCTTATTTTAGATATTATGAGATATTACATATTTATCTCTTAGATATTATGGGGATAATTTAATAGTTGTTTCTATCCTTTGGGGATAGTTGTCTCTTAGTCCTAGGTTTGATCTCTAACTTGATTTCTTTGTTATGTTTGATATTTCTTGCCTATATATGCAAGGCTCACTCATTGTATTTGCATGGAAGTTCTGGAGGTGTAATATATGATATAAAGTCTCTTTGAAATCGATCTATAAGTCTATTATTTTAGATTCTTATTGTTATGAATGTGATGTTATGCTAGCACCTAAGATCTTGTGGCTTGGAATTCCTTTCACAAACCACATTGAACAGGTTGAATATGGCATGCATTGTAGAATTAACAAGACACCAGGTGTCTTAAAAAATGTCCATTGTATATTAATAATCCAATCATCTTCCAACATTTCCCTTCATTGCATTTTAATGTCACAAGCATGTCCTAACATGGCCAATGAATTTTAAAAAAGATATCATTTGATATAAAACAATAATATTTACTGCTATGTGAATGAAAAAATTGAGGCCACGCCATGAACACATTAGTAAAAGTTGACTCAGATGTAAAGACATGCCAAAAACCCATTAAAATTTAAAAAAAATCATGTATTACAAATAGGAAAAAATAACCAAAGACTATTGTGGGTTTAGTTACAGGAACATGACACACACCTTGAAACAACACTTTATCTCTCTGAATTGACAACGCTACAATTTCTATGAAACACTACAGATGGTGAAAGAGGTATAAGGGTTCCATGATTTTTTTGGGAGAAGAGTTTAGAAAAAGCCAAGTTAAACGGGTGGTTGATGGTGTGCGTAATGATATTTAATGGAAACATTAATGGAAATAAAACCTGCCAAACATCTTTAAACATGGCCCATTATTTTATATTAATCACACACAAATCTTCCAACATGTCCATTCATTTTTTATTAATGACCCATCACAACTCGATGACATGGCTAAGTGCACAAATTTTCAAGCCAATGTAAGAAAATATGTTAATTTTTATATTATTATTAGTCAAATTTATAAAAATAATTGGACATTGGGGTCCCAACTATTGGTCACATCTTAAAATAAAAAAAATGATATGTCTTGGAAAAATCATTGTACGATTTCAAAGAATGTTGAAAAGCCTATAAAATGACTTATTTGACTAATAAATATTTAAACTACGTAAATCTAAAATAGTTAATTATAACATAAATTTTTAAAAAACTATGAAATCCCAAAGTTAGGAGTCCCAACTACTAATCCCCTTCCCCTATTATTAAATTTAACTTGAATAATTACTAATTCCAATTTATTTTTAAATATATAATTTTATCAATATAACTTATCATATATATTGATTTTTATCATAAATATTTAATGATAGTGCTGAGATATACAATGAACACCAATATGGAATTACAAATGATTATAGTATTACAGTTTCAAGTGAACATAATAAAGCTGAAATTAGAACTGATTATAATATTTTTTCAAGTGAAGGTATCATTGTTGAAATTTCAATATATAATAGTGTTCCATTTTCAAATAAAAGTAATATATTATTCATTTTTATTTTTTAACTAATCAAAATACTAGGATATTTTATAATAATAATTTTGAGTTTCCTACTAATGACATTGATGAATTAAGCTGGAGGCTTATATAGTGGGCGAAAGCTTAAGATTCATCTCATATGAGACAATAAAATGAATATGCTATTTTTCGGCCATGTCACACAGGTATGATGGTGGGGATGGGATAAAAGGATGCCTATGTGGGTGATGAGGCATAGTCGAAGAGGGGAATCTGACTCTAAAATATCCAATAGAGCATGGCATGGTGTCCAATTGGGATGACATGGAGAAGATCTGGCACCATACCTTCAAAAATGAGCTGCGCATTTCTCCAGAGGAACACCCCATCTTGCTGATGGAGCCACTGCTGAATCCTAAAGCCAACAGAGAGAAGATGATCAAGATCATGATCGATACATTCAATGTGCCTAACACGTATATTGCCATCCAAATAATCCTCTTCCTCTATGCCAGTGGATGAACATTAGATACATAACGAAACCCTAACATTTAAATTTAATTTGATTTTGTTCTAATGTTAATTCATGGCCAAAAAGCCTGTAAAACGATTAGGATATTACACCATTATGAAAGCAACTCAAAAACACTTAACAACCAAAAGTTGGAACTGAAAAGGTAAAAGTTAGTGTAGAAAAAATGGATGTGGTCCCAAGGAAAAAACTGCAGTTATCAGTAAAATATGACTAAAAATGACCCTTAAACCATCAAATCCCAAGGGCTGCCCGTCTAGATTTAGCCGACCGTGACTTGACAGTAGCTTTGGCCAAGATTCTAACAGAGTAGGGATATTCCCTAACGACAATTGCATAATGGGAAATTACGTGTGACATGAAGGAAAATTTGGGGCACGTAGCACTCGATTACGAGCAAGAGCTCAAAATGGACAAATATAGACATGTCTCACCCCTGTTTAGGGATGCTCAATAGTTTACTGCCCCAGTTTTGGTGGCCAGCTGTCTAGACAAGGTGGAGGGAAAGTAGGGACACGTTCTGATTTGGTCTCCAAATTATGTACAGTCGGAGTGGTGTTTGGAGGAGTTCCATTTGATCTTCAAATCCATATTTTCTGGACAAGACACAGTCATATTTTCATCTAAACATGTCATTGGTGTAATGTGTCTACTAAGTGGAGTGGTATTGGAGGAGCTCCATTTGATTTTCAAATCCGCATTTTTTGTGGATAAGACACAATCATATTTTCATCTAAACATGTCATTGGTTTAATTTCTCAATTAAGTATGTTTATTTGTGCATGATTTAAGTATTGAAAAATATATGTCAAAGTAAAGAGTGGAGACGTTGGAAATAAATGTCTTGAAAATAATTGGAAATACGCTGTTCTTAAGCACAATAAACCTGCCAATGCTAAAATAAAATTGATTTTTTGTTAAAATTATTTAGAAGAAAATTACAAACATGAATAAATGAACAATGTCAAATTCTTTGAAAAAGAGTTAAAAAAAAAACTAAAAACTCATAGTGATGTTCTGGAAAATTAAACCCTCTGTGGTTCGGATGGAGGATAAGGATGGGAAACGATAATATAATTACGCCATATTCTCCATTAAAAAATTTATCTGAAGACCATATTTAACTGAGAATAAAAACTAATGCACAAAACTTCAATAACAATCTCACCATTAAACAACATCCATATAAAAATTGCGGTACAAAAACTCAATAACAATCTCTCCACGAATAAAATACAACATAAAATATTTAATGTAAACCCAAAAAAAAAAAAAGGATTGAGGGAAGCATAGAAAACCGTTAATGCATGCTCTACAAAAACTCAAAAACACTTAGACTTTTATACCATGATCTCTCGGTGAACACTGCAGACACCACTCCGGTTTTATTTCGCCGAATGCCAAAACATTTAGGCGTGGAGGTCAGGGGGAGTAAACATGTTTTCCTGGAACATTTTCGTAGGCGAACCAAACGACGGTCAAAACGGTCATACCTTAAAATAGTTCAGACCTGAGATGGACGACATGCAATATGCCAGGTCTCATCAGTATTAGCCTACAGTTTTCAATATTATATCAATACCATCTTTCCTTAGAGAATGTACGTGTGATTTGAATGTTGTTATACGAGTATAAACGTGTTGAACTTGTTTGCCAAAGAAATCATGTTTTGTTATTCACGTTATTTTGTATTGTATTATCTAAATAAAATTAGACTTCCTCCCCTAATCTAAATGGCTGGAAATCAAAACAAAGGGACACCAAAGATAGGGTAAAAATCTTTGTCTTTGGAAATTTTGCAACAATATAAACCGTAAATAATATATTATATATTACAGGGTATATTATAATATATATCTTTTATTATATATATAATTTTATATTATATTATAAACATTCTTATTTTATATTATATTATTAGATATTATATTATAATTCATTTTTTATATTATAATATTATATATTTATATAATAAATTATAATATAATGTTAAATTTATTTAATCATGAATTTATCATTAAAAATTAGTTTTATGTTAATATTAAAAATAAAAAAGTTTTGGGACCCCACGTAAGATATGTATATCTCATTAAAATCACTTATGGATTAATTATTACCACTAAAAGAGGGAGAATATATGGTCGTTGAGTAATTGACCACACAGAGGCATTGTACTGGCCATCGGTGAAGAGGTGCATTAAATTAGGACCCACACTCCCTCTTCCTTTTTACACCGGTCCATGACCCCCTAAAAGGTTTGTCTATACAATTGACCACTTTCTTAGTGTTTGTTTATTCATTTATCGAACCTTGTAGGGGGATGGGTCCATGTTTATTCAACTTAACTTAGTTAATTAATAAGTATATTGTATAGATAACTAAACAGGGGAGCAATTGCCTATAACTACATGTGTCTTCTTGGAAATTTGGTGAAACAATGTTAGTCAAAGAAAGTGTGGTGGAGAGATTATTTATCTATTAATAAGTGTAAAAAGCCGGATGGGAGAGGCTTCGTGTAAAGGGAGATAAGAAGCCCTAAATCGATGGGTTAATGACCAATCACCATTTTTAAAAGGAAACACTTATCATTTGTATTCCATGGTCTCTTTCTAAACTATTGTATGATAACATCTCTCAATTACTATAACCAACAAAATGGACCATGTGCAGTGTACGGTGAGTGTAATGCAAACTATTACATATAGATTTGAATTGAAGACCTTCAAGTATATTTTTTGATTAAAAATTATTTAAATTAAATTTTATTTTAAAACATAGATTTGAACCAAAGACCTTCGAGTATATATTTTGATCTTCAGTCATTTAAATTAATCCGTATCTTTTAATTTTTTTCAAAAGATGTATAAGATGTTAATAATATATATTTTTAATTTCACAGTGTCCATTTCTTTAGTTCAATGTATATGCTTTTTTAATATATTTAATTCGATATATATGTTTTTTTAATGATATATTAACTTGTATGTTTTTTTTAAAAAAATTTGAAAAGGGTTTATTAAATTGTAAAAAGTTCTTTGTTTTTATTTATTATCAAATAGGAGAATGAAATAGATAAAATTTCACTGGTAGGGTTTCATTGAAAGAAGAGTTGTCCACTGATTACTAAAAAAAAAGAGCTTAGATCAGATCGGTAAATGTGGCAACCTTTTTTCTTTAGGAGGAGGAAAATCGATATGAGGCATCCACATAGTATTGAGTAGTAGGGTATATATCATACTTAGCGCAGTTTATAGTTGGTGAGTGGCCTTGGAAAATCTGTGAAATGGCAAAATGTGTGGCAAAATGGTATTTGGAGAAAGACAAAGAATCAAAAGAATATTGACTGGAGTAGAGAGCGAGATAAAATTGTGAAATTGGGCATCGGTTGGAAGTAGGAAGCCTCTTCCTTTTGACGTTTATCATTTTTGTCTATTTTATCGTCTATGAGTTCTATTATTGTATTTAATTGTTTTCAATAATAATAGGTATAGCTATAGCTTAGAATAGTCTAATGATAAAATGCATTTAAGGTTAAATCTTCGTCAGAGTATTGCAATACCCTGATAGTTATTAGTAGAATTGGTGGACTCTGACTTTTAAAGGATATTATGCCTAGATCATCTTAATAAATAATTGTGCATGTTATCAAACCTCTCAATTAAAAAGAAAATGGTCGATTAAACATACATTATTCGACAACTAAACATACATCATTGATTTTATGTCAATTGTTTGTGAGAATTTTATTTTATTTTATTTTCTTCATTTTTTTTTGGTTTGATTAAAGCTTGTAACTTAAGAAATCATAAATAAATAAAGGCCAGTCTATATTATTATAAAAATATTATGACATTTTGCTTACTAGATACAATTGTGGAAAAATATACATAAGGGAATCCCCGGGTCATCTCACAAGAGACAAAATAGAAGAATATTTGTTTAGGTGACATGGCAAACATTGCTGTTTGGCATTTTTTTGGTGTGGATTCGCCATGTGTTGAGGAGGATTGCTGAATACAGAGGCGCTTTCCTTCGTCTTCATCTTCACTGCACACAAATATTAAACTCTATATGAAACGAGAACATCAGGGGGCGCTTCTTATAAGAAATGGAGTCGTCGATTATGAATTGCAAGTTCATATTTTCTTTGGTGTTCATTGCAAGTGAATAACGTTCGAACCTGGGACAAAATGATGGCTAACATCAATGACACTTATATACTCCAACAAATACCGATTAAAGATCCACCGTTGGTGTGGGCTGATGCGCTCTGCAAACGCAACATGTCTCTATGCGGTTGAGGAGAGAAGCTGCACCACATTTTTTTCCTGTACTGTCAGCTTTTTCCAAAAAAAAAATGAGGACTTATCACAAGTTGTAGGTTTTCATTTGTTCTTTGCAGTTTTTATTTTGTTAAAAATTAATCGTATCTAGCATAAGAGAGAAGAATATTATTGGAAATACTGACGCTTCTTATAAGAAGAGGAATCTTCAATTATGAATTGCTTCTTCATATTTTCTATGTCTGATGTTCATTACCATTGTATAATGCTTGAAACCAGGATAAAATAATGGCGAACATCAACGGTGCTTGCACAATTCAACAAATATGGATTAAAGATGCACCATTGATGTGGGCATATCTTAAAAATATTGCTAGCACGCTCTAGAAACGATAGCTGGCCTAGTTTCAGAATGTGGTGGAGAGTGGCTCTACCACATTATTTTTTGGGTACTATCAGCTTTTTTCAGTCTCCACGCTGAACCTTAATTAAATATGCGTTTTGTTTATGTATTATGATGTCTACTAAAATAAAATAAAATTATTTATTTTTATTAAAGTGTATTCTATCTATTTATATTAATAATCTGCACCTCTTCCGTGACAATTTTATTACCCTCTGTGTCGTCATCCATCTGCTCTGAGCCATACTATTTTGATTCAAATATTTGCCAATATGTTGCTGTTAAGGTCCAACTTACTATTGGATTTGATTTTCATATCTTTTTCATAGACATTAAAAGATTCAGAGACATTGGAGGATAATGAATTCTCTTAAGAACATATAGCACAGGGTTTTCCATGTTTGTGAGGAGATTTATGCAGAGACGAAGGTACAAAAGGGTGGATGATTGAACTTGAACTCTGAAAAACTCTCATCTCATAGAAAGAGTTTTATTTCTTATAGTTGGCTCATTAAGATTAATAATTAATGATAATAATAATAATTAATGTAATCTGTATCTTTGAGCTGTAGTTGAGTTGGCCAAAATTTATAGCTCCTCAATTTCAAGTTTAATTCTGATTGTAAGCTCAACAACAAGAAAAGTGGTGGCCTATCAACAGATTAACTTTTTTAAAAAAACATACTTTAATTTTTCAATAAACCTTTTTTTTAAAGAAATATAGAAAGGTGTTTACATTTAGAGTATAACACATTTTAAAATTAAATGTTTTATTATAATTTAAAAATAATAAATTTGTTATAATTTAAAATAAAAATTTGTTTATGTATATATGTTATTAAAAAATTATTTATTAACTTTAATGGATTGTAAAAATATTATATATAGTTTGTTTATGTCTCAGTGATGAGTTTAGTGTACGGAAGGGATGAATAGCAAGGGCAGGGAATCACATTGTGTCTGCACGCTGACATTGTCATTTTTATTATGATTCTTCATTTAAGGTTGCAAGGGTGTAGAAGTATGACCATTTCTCAAAAAATAAATATTATTACTTGACACAAATTATTTAATAGTTTTTCGTGTACAATAAATAAAAGTAGAAAAATACGTTGGATTAAAGGGTTGCATCATTATTGGGGGTAGACATCGTAACCACTGGTATAAAACAACTCAATAGGGGTTGTGCGAGTAGTTCAACAGGGGTTGTGTGAGCATCTCAACAACGATAAGGCCATTACGATTCATAATTTTTATTACATTGTATAGCAGACACTTGTAAGTTGGGTTTTTATCACATTTAGAGTGTCGATAGATGTTGTATGTTAATATTCATTTTATGAGTGATCCAATTTGTTTGTCAATCATTTGATAATAATAAATTTTCAATATATATAAAAATTATAATAAATATTATATAATATTTCTACAAAGGCAATCCAATAAATTGATAATTGAATTACATGACTTACAACCAAACAGAATTACAAAGTAGTGAAGGACCAATATAAACATTTATAAAAAAAATAAAAAAATTAAAATACTTTATCATTGTAGTAACCAAATATAAACTACTTTTATCTAACCTTCAGAGTTTTTTTGCACCATGGGCCAACTACTAGTCTAATGACATTGCCGAGGTTCCATCTAATCATCTATGAAGTCTATTCTCTATCACTTATGTGAAGGGAACACTATTTGATTAGACTTATCTATTTTATAAATAGTATTCGCTAAGCATTCCATATCTTGTCAAAGTTTTAGGTGTTCTAGTAGATGTAGATGTTTCCAATGGTGTTATTCTATTGGATGAGAATATTTTAAATAATTATTATTGGTAGAAGCCACCAATTTATTAATGGTGTTATGAAAGGTTTTTTATATTAAAAAGGTTGTTGATATTTATGAAAATTATTGACACATGAAAAATTATTTTTTTATAATTTTTAATTTTAAAATACTTTTTTCTAATTTGATTGGTAAAAGATGGGTTGAAGGGCCCCTTACCCAGTACAAAAGAGAACCAAAAGATAAGTAGGAAAAAACCTAAAAATTGAGCGAGATAAAAGAGCTAACCCAACGGATTAGCCAAACTACCGCAATACATTAGTCAACAATCCACCAGAAGACCAAAAAGGAGCCTAAGGTAGTGAGTTAAACAGAGTTAGTCTGATTCAGAATAAGCGACCAGTTGTTTGGTCAATGCATTGGCTTTTTTATTGCATTTGCCTCTGGTTTGGGTTTCAATGAACTGCCCCTCATCTTTATCCAGTTTCTTCCTTTTGGAATCCAAGCAGAGGGATCCTCTTTTATCTTCCTAAAAAACCCAGAGGTCCTCCTCCTCTTTGTCCTTCTGTGTAGGCTCATCTCTAGGGGTGTGGGTCTCAGGGATCTTACCATCATTAAACACAAATTTGTTAGCACACATAAAATTACTAAGCCTCTCAAATTCCTCTGAAATTCTCCACAAAGAAGATTCTGGATTGTGAATTTAGTGTGAAGTTTTTGGAGGGAATCCTCAACACCTTTGTTGACATCAACCCCCAAGACGACTTTACCTCTAGAATGTAGGAAGGGCTTCCCAAATCAATTTTGTGTTTTTTATGGGCACAGACGCTTGAATCCCCCAAATCATTCCCCTGATTTTCCTCTTTGGGTTTAGGTTGAGAGGCATTAACTCCCTCCTCCATTGACTCCTTATCATTATTGATATCGATGGCCTCAGAAATGATCTTAGACCAGACTGGTTCCCCTCGTTTGATCAGAAGAAAAATGAGGCCCTGGTGAATTAAATTTGCAACTGGATTCTTCTTGAAATTCAAAACAAACACTTCCAACGAGTGCAACAAAAAAAATAGGATACTAATGAAATGGCCCTTGAAATGATTCAAGAGCAGGAAACGATGCGAATAGAGAATAGTATGTTTACCTTCCAATGTTATATATCGCATGATTTGGAGACAAACCTCCAGCCATTTCCTTGACAGGTCAGCATGCATAAAACCTTTGTTGGATGAGGGTTTAGGCCTATATTTTTCCTTTGCCTTTTTGGAGAAAATCTGCATGAGCTCCTCTTTCCAGTGCTTATCTTTGAATGCCTTAACTTCATGGCATTCCATCCCGATGGTCTCTCCTATCAACTCCTTCATTATCTGAATCTTCAAACCGTGTATTCTCACCTCACGGTTGTTCCATCCTCGGACAAAATCTCTGGAGAGCGAGGTATCGTGCCCTACCAGGCGTTCCATAAAAGGGGCCAGCCAGCCTTTGACCATTTTTTGCTAAACATGATCATTCTTTTTGATATCGAAACAAGAAATCGACTCAAATTGGTCTCTGTCCCCTCTCATTTTCTTTTTCCGCTGAGTGTTACCTTTGCAAATGGCCTGAATAGTGCCTTGTGGAAAAGGAAGATAGCAATAAAAAGAGCTAGAACTAGACATGAATGTGGTTTGAGAGCATGATCGATGCCGCCTGTGTAAAGCCTTGGAAATCAGAGCTTTGCACGTGTGAAAATCCATTCGCTTAACCCGAGATCTAATCATCATGAGATTAAACATCATTCCTTTGTGTGATGTGTCCTTTTTCGTTCTCGACAATTCAGATGACATCATCCGATAATTCTCAAATGTGCCAGGTGACGTAATCGCTACTAAAGACCCTGATGTTTGCTAAGCAGTCAGCTCCCCTATAGCCTTCTCTGTAGACATGCTCGATGATAACTCCTTTGAAATGGTTTAGTAACAATTTTGCATCACTAATGATTCCGGAGATGTTCCAAAAAGGGGAGAGTCCTTTGAGACAGTTGATGATGTTCATCGAATCCCTTTTTATGTTTATAAATTGAAACCTCAAATTAATCGCCTCCTCAATACCCCACAAAGCAACAAAATTTTAAAATATATAATTACACTGCAATATTTTATATATTATATAATTATATAACTATTAAATAAACCAAACAAAACAAAATTAAAAAAAAAAAAAAAAAAAGCGCTTAAGTTTTAGTGTCACCTTCTACCCCCTTTTTAATGCTCAAACAATTTGTAGCATACACATTTATGATGCAAATAGTGTCATAAATTGTAGAAGCGATGCCAAATTACCTTAAATATTAAGTGGGAAAAAATTATTGTAGCTCTTTTCGATGTAATTGTTAACACAATTTCCGTCAAGATTTTGTTCTAGGGGTTAGGATGGTCAACGGAGGATTTTTACATTGCATGAATTGGGGAAAAAGAATCTAACATTATTTCTAATGCACTTCCATCAAACTTAGAGATATGAAACTGAATTGGACATTTCATTAATACATAACTTATCTAAATTTGGTTTGGATGTGTTGTTTATTTCCAATGCACTTGTGACAATATACCTTCGCAATACCAACATAATAGAGGGTGTAATTATTAAAAATAAATTGATTAGATTCTGTAAAAATATATAATAAGGTTTAATTGAATCTAATACATAAATTATGTATGTTTTTTTATTATAATTTTTTAATATGTATATTTTTTAAAGATTTTTCAATGATTTTTAATTGAAATATAATATTTTTTATGAAGATTATATTAAATTTATCAAATATAAATTTATTAATGAAAGTAATTATTTTTTTATTTAAAATAAATTAATTTATCTATTGATAATTTTTTTTAAATGAAAAATTCATACTAAAATATCAAAATAAATATGTAATATAAATTCATTCATCCATTACACTTTTCATTCTAAATATGATGAATATTTATGATACTCATAACACTATATTTTATATAATATATAATATATTTTTAAAAAAATTTATGATATACAAATATTTACCCCTGTAATGCACCCATCACCAAACCCCCTATATTAAAAAGCAAAACGGAGGAGGGTGACAAAATGTCAATAGGTGGAAGAGTAAGCAAGTGAATAAGTAGTAGTGACATATGTGAGTTGGAACACCTTTCGTTGACGGCATATATTGATGAGGTAAATTAAAAATAAAACATATTTATCATATTCATTGATGAGTGTCTTCATTGTTTACATCTTTGTGGGGTGGTACACCTAATAGTTCAAATGACAATGTGATTAAGAGTATTCACATGAAGAATTAAAACTTTAAATTGGTTAAAATATTTATAAATATTTAAATTAATTAAAATATGAAGGGTAATGAAGATAAAGAAATTATAGATTCTTAATTGTTTTGTATATATTTATTTATATTATAATGTATATGGATGTTGATCGTTAGACAAATCTATTTCTAATGTTAGTTAGTCATTTTCATTTTGGAGTTAAAAGTATGTAATGCACTTATTAAATATGCATGGGAAAAATTTAGATTTTTTATATTGAGTAATCTAAATTTTAGATAAATGATTGACATTTAGTATGTGTCGTATGGGAAGATCCTATACAACAAGGTCTAATTAATTATAGTAAGGAATATTATAAAATAATTTCAAATAGAGATTTATAAAATAATATTTGATTTGTTATGAATCTAGGAATAATAGATAAAAATAAACATAAAAAAATAGGTCTAGAAGGTGAGACAAATAAAACTCAAAAAAATTGAGATAGACTAAAATATTTTTTTTTAGTGTTAGAACTATTGGGATAATTTTGGTAACTTTGAAATTCCCAACTTATAATTGTACAACCCTATTCACTTAATTTGGGGTTCTTAAAACCTCACTCATTTTTCTTGAATTCCATGTAAATCTTTGAGACTTTGATCTCCTTTTTTGAAACCCTAATAACTCATCAAAGTTCAATGATTAAAAAATGTGGAATTAATAGCGGGCATCTATAATCTATCTATTATTATGAGGTTCCTCCTTTGGTAAAGCTTTGGAAAATAAAACTCAATACACTTCAACAAACAATTCATGGATGTAAGCCTTAATCATATATGAATTTTCATGTTAGCATGAACAAGTTGCACAATGCAATAAATATTTTAAAAATTGATTCAATTTCTGCTCTAAGTGTTGCAATTATGATTTAATAGATCTTTGTAATAAATTCTTGACTCTTACTTTCAATTTTTGACTCACACTATCATTTCATATCACATTCACTTGTTATATATGCACTAAAGTACCTATGTATTTATATAATTCTCAAATTTAAATTATGATTAAATTAGCAGGGGGTACTTAAAACAAGGGTCACAAGGGCAACCACTAGAATTGTAGAGTGTATGAATTTTGATAGCAAGTCCAAAATAATAGAAAAATAGATAATAAAGAAAGATAAATAAGATAAATAATGGACAAGAAAAAAAGGCAAAACATGGCCAAAACAAAGGAAAAAATGTGCCAATAAGAGCCTAATATGAACCTATAATTGACAAACACATAAGTACCATAAAACCATGCAATTTGATATCTAAAATTACCTCCATGCTATAATTAGGTGTCTACATTATGCCCCACTTTGATGTGTGTGCATACATACACATCAAAGTAAACAAATAAACTTACCCATATAGTTCATAGAAGATTTGTCGATCATCAAAATTTATAAAAGTTGTTAAAGTTAATATAGGAATAAAAATGAATTTAAAGTCAAATAGAGAGAAAAAACACCTAATTTTTTCCATGAAGGGCTTTGAATATCCTGATATAAACATCCATGCTTTTACATCTTGAAATAAAAAACGTGTGTTCCTCAAAGTGTTGTGTGGGTGTCCTTTTATTCATAATATAACAACATATGCATGGATAAGTTTTTATGAATATAACTTACTAAAATTAAAGAATAGATATATTTAAATGATGCACCTAATATGTTTGGAATATGTTTATATACCCTTGTATAAATATAAGTTTAAGAAGCTATGCTAAATCCTACATGCATTATTAGTACAAATTTTAGCGATAAAAAGTCTATGCTAAGTAAATAAAAGAAAAAAGACAAAATAAGGTTAGTAAGTGACATGGAGGTATCCCATGGTGGGAACAAGTATCATATGATGTGTACATCTTGAACATAAATATATCACTATCCTCTCATGTAGGAACAAATAGTATGGGCATGTCATGGGCCTTGAGTGTAGAAAAAAATGGATAATCCCTACCACCCTTGATATGCGGAAAACCTTGTGGATCACATATATCAAAATAAAGGATTACATGCATCATACATAAGATATGAAATAAAATAGCCCCTGGGCTCGGGCCAAGTGGATGGGACCAACGAGCTAGGTCACCTAGGTATCGATTTTGAATCCAAATTACCCATGAAGCACACGGGGCCTCTGCATGGATCATGAGTTTATGGGGGCTCTCCCTATGTTTGAGAGCTATTTGAACCAAGATACTATGGGTCACTGGGCTGCCTGAGTCCTTGGTATCAAAAATAAAATACATGAAATATATTTATGTGTAACATAATAAGATTTCATCACAAAACCTTTCATGTCATAGATAAATAGTCCCACATGAGCCTGAAGTATTATTTATATAAGCACAATGTAATATGCCCAAAGTGATAAAGATATAATAATGTAATCATGGTAATGTTAAGATGTCCCTTGTGGAAAACATGTAAGTGATCTAAGCACAATAGTAATGTGACCTTCGTGGGAAACATGTAATAAATAAAACATACATGCAACAAGCTTCAAGTTGGAAAATGTAATCAATGAAATGCTAAAGTAGCAATCTCCAATATAAGTAGTGTAATATCAAATATATCAAAGGAAAGCACAAACATGGAGCCTTTCCCTAATAGATGGATGATAGATATCATGTCAATGTAGATAGCTAGTGAGAAAACATATACATGATATGAATCATGATAAAAAGAGAGTTATGCATGATATAGATTAGGAAACCAATCATCTAGTATTACAAAGTAAACAAAGCAAACAAGCACACTAAGAATAAATAAGAAATACACATGTAGAGTAAAAATTGTGTAGAGAAAACAAAACACACAAATCATGTGACACAAATTATACAAAAGAAATAATAAACACCCATAAAAATTAGAACAAACAATAAGCATATTAAAACAAGACATTAGACATAGAGGAAACATGAGAAGTATGTCAAAACACAAACCTATGAATCAAACACATAAGAAACACTAGAATCAAAGAAACATATAAGAAGCAAAGAATCCACATAACTAAACAAAAATTATTACTAAGGTTATAAAAAATACAAAAAGGACATGAACATCCATGAAATCATGAAACACATCAAGGTACATGTAATATGAAAGATAGATCATAGTAAATGAGATCAATTGAAAACCGAGTATAAATGGAGGAAACTACAAAATATACAACTTAAAGTGCTACTAGGAAATGCCTCTAGAGTGAGCATGGAATATGTCCCCATCCAAATGTGAATCTATAAACATATGAATATTCTATTATAAATGATACATGAGTACAACTAAGAAAATAGTATTTGATGGATTAGTCACAACACACCACTTTATTAATAGATCACCTTACATATAATTAGATCATAGATAGGCCTCTAAATTCCTTAATCAACTCAAGTAATTTGAGTTTGATATGAAAAATCACACAAAAACATTAAAAATATTTGTACTAATAAAACTATGACAAACACTAATGTATTATTTCTAACATCCTTTTTACACTAGAATTAATTAGAATAAAAACCAACTCTAATTAGAAATTTAAACTATTGAAATTGGATCTATAAAGTTAGATAATACAAAATATAGTAAATACAAAAATATATAAAATTTATAGAGTTGTAAAGTGCTAAAAATAAAAGCTATGGCTATGATTAGAGAATTATCCTTGCAAATAGATTAATTCAGAATGTAATAAATTTCCATGAGTTGTGACTACTTTAAATAACCTAAAAACACCAATGCATCACAAAAAAAAGCTCCATTGTATATTGGGATAAGGTTGTAGGAAGAAAACAAGGTCACAATGTGTTTTTGTCTACTATTGTTACTTTATCTAAATAGACTATGCACTAGATCTGAAAATCTAGGCTTGTTTGCCCCTATTTGTAGGTGAACTATTTTTAGGCAGATTTCTATTTGATGCATAAAATACCTATAAAGTTGATGCCCTAGACCTACACAAGCATAAAAAATATATCAAATGCAAAAGAGGAAAATAAAGATCAATTTGGGAATGACTGAGCTATCCTTGGAAAACCCCTTGTTAACTAAGTACTACCTATATAGTCTGAATGCCCAAGCCAATGTAGTTCTCCCTTTAGGGAAGATCATGTGAATGCAACTAGAAATATTTGATTATAATGCTTTAAAAATGATGTCCTTAACCTGTAATAAAATAACATTAGGCTTGGCTAGGGATTGTGGTATTCAATCAAAATTTTAATAATAGTCTTTACTCAGAAGATAAATGCTTTTTATCAATGAGATCTAGTAAGAGAGATGGAGGTTTCAAGTGTGAGCCTTGATTTTATTTTATAAGTGACTATTTCAAAATTTTCTGATAGCCATCCTATTGATTTACTTAAGTGATCCATTATGAATCATGCCATTGTGAAAATATGACCATCAGAGTGTTATAGACAAGGTCGTACTACATGACAAGGTTACGATGCACCCATATTTGATAGTGCACTCTTTTCCAATAGATATATAGGCTTATGAAACCAAAGTGATAGTGAAGTACATGTTGAATAGGAATGAAATAGGGAAGTCTTGGAGATATACATAATATTTGTGTGTGATATTTTGAAGGCTTACTTAAATATTATGGGTTATCGTAATGGCGAATTGACCAAGATAGGTAAGGATGTAAATGACACACATTGTCTAGCATTTATTAATTAAATTTTAGTTTCTACACTCCCTAGTGTTGACACATGAACTAAAAAAACATATACAAGTTTAGAACATCAATTATTCATCACTTGGATAATAAATGTATTCATCACTAAAACATGGAGCGTATTGGTCACTTTCTTCAATTACCATGGCCTTGTCTTACAACTTTCCATCCAAGAGGTCTTGTGCTCTTTATTTGTAATTTAGAAGGATATGTCCAATTTTTTGAAATAAAAACATGTGGATTTGCCTTTTTCACTTTTATTTTTCGTCGCATGTTTAGATTTTTTGTAAGAAATGTTGTCTTGTTTTGTACAACTAACATTTCTTATTCCTCTAATATACAAATTTTGGCCTTGTTTCCCTCATCAAGAAATGAAAATATGATATTATACAAATTAAGATTCAATTTACTTAGGGTAAACACCATATTGGACATACTATTGGGCATGTTGTTTAGTAATATATCTTTTGCATGATTTTATTTCATTATCTCATTTATACCAACCAACTATTTTATTAGATAATGTAATTTGTTGATGCGAGATATTATATCTGTAACTTCTTCCATTTTTAACCCATAATTTTTTTTTCATTGTTATTTCAATACTATCATTTTGAGATACGAATATTGTGTTTAATGATTTCTATATTTCTTTAGTAGATTTCTTGAAGTCCACATGATGTAAATAGGGATCTAATAAGTCTAGACCAATGGTGATTAATGCTTTCTTATCTTTGATATGCCATTTTTGGGGTTTGTTAGCATCTGATGGTTTGACCAGAGTGCCATCAACTATATCCCATAGGTATTTTTTTGTTAGTAACAACTGTATTTAAATTTTCCACATATGGAAGATCATTCCATCAAACTTATAAATTGGACTTATTTTATCCTTATTACCCTGCCCCCCCACAATTCTGACTAACTCATTGGACATCAATTTCAATTGAAAATGTGTCCTTACAAAGCGATTTTGTGAATCTATGTACTAAAATATGATGCACAAATACTTTGTCTTAACATAAATTCAAATATTTAAAACACTATATGACTTTACAACACATAAACAAGGAATCATACATGACATTCATAATAATGATTATCTCAATGAATAATATTGCATCTTATAACTTTTATTTAAAATAAAACTATGCTAATAAATTTGATATAATATAGAAACAAATAAATTCCTCAAAATAAAAACTTGACCTATATGAATTAATACATAAATACCTAAATACCATGGGTTTATTACATATAATGGTTTTGAGGTTGAAAGGATATTAGGGTTGACATCGGAGTGAATATCATAGCAATGAAGAATGATTCAAAGGAGGAGTCGAGATAAAATACTTCACCACCACTGAGGAGGAAGGGTTTTGTAGAGGAGATCTAAGGATGTCATGAAGAGGATCAAGGCAATGTAATTCAAGTCCATTCGTAAGGTAAATGTCTATGTTGAGATATGGATAAAATTGAATATTATAGAACTTAAAGGAAGAAATAAGATTGATAGAGAGATTGAGACATGTGAAGTTAGGTTGGTTAGAGCCAATGTTGAGGTGGGTGAGTTAGACTCAAAATTCTCAACATAAGGTCAACAATACAAAACACTCAAACACCAAATGTAGTTTAAAATTAATTGAGATAATGATGTAGGCTGAGCATTGAGGATTCTAATGGTGGAGAAATCAAATTAGATCGATGCAATTTCAGATGCTGAGATTGGGTGAAACATTAAATACAACCCATAAAAATAGATTGAATAAAGATTCTTATTCTAATGCAAATACACTGCAGTGGTATGACTTGTAGAAAATAATTCAAACCCTCATATAAAAACATAACTTAATATATGAACATACAAATGACAATAAAACTATGTATGGTCTACACTACTCTTCTATTTTTAGCAATAATGAATGGCCTATAGAATGATGATAAATTCACATGTAATTTGCATTGCTCAGGCCTATGATGACCAATGTCTAATTTATAGAGAGGTCCATTGAACTTGATATGATAACACTGTTAGAAGTGGTCTGATTACAACTCATAAAATAATATTAAATTATTTAGTCACAAAAAAACACTTTATTAATAAATCACTTTACATATAAATAGGCCTCTAACTTCCTCAACCAACTCTACTAACATGAGTTTGTAATGACAACTCACACAAAAAACATTATCAATATTTGTACTAAGAAATTTTTGACAAGCACTAATGTATTATTTCTAACATTTGCCTATAAATATTGTATCTATCTCAATAATACCATCAATAATATGTGTATAATCCATATAACATCAATCACTAGGTGGATAATCATGAACATATAGTGTGTACTCTAACAAAGTTACGCAAGTAAAAAATATTTCAAGTAAGGTGAGGAAAAAACATAAATCATATAATTAAATAGAGAGTGTGGTTCATAAGGTGACTAAATGTGTATGAAAGATAAATGAGGCAAAAAATTTGGATTATAAATTATACATCACTATGTTTTTACTATTTAGTTTTATAAGAAAGAAAACATACATTATTGTTTGCATAAGTTAACCAGAGTAAAACATAATCAATAATAGGCCATCGAGAACTAAACATGTAACATGGCACTCTATTATACACATCTTCTTGTGAGACATACATTATTATTTTTGGATATTAAGGGGTTTTAATGTCTTTTGAATGTATTTTAAATAATTTTTACCAATGAAAATACTGAGAGCACCCAAAAATCTATTATTTATGCCACAATGTATATTGTTAGTTCTAACATGTGCTTGATCATTTGTATGTCCACAATTGGGATATTTATGTGACTTTTCATCATTATTATAGTTGATTCCTTGTATTTATTTATGAACAATTGAAAGAATAAGATCTATTATATCTTTATCATATTTTAAGATTTCTTTCCCATTATTTCTCATCTTTTGTGCACACTTGAGACCAAATTCATATTTTTTCAACGATGTTTGAATAATATTAACACCTTTATCCTTTCTAATTGTGACATAGTAAACATCTCTCATTGGATGTTTTTCTTCATCTTCACTTGTCATTTCATTTTACACTTAGTAAAGATATCTCATTGGATGTTTTTATTCATCTTCACTTGTCATTTCATTTACACTTGTTGATTTTTTTTGACATTCCATACTCTTAAAAGGTTATATAAAGAGATCTAATATACTTCATATGACATTTTGATGTAAAAATCAACTTGGATAAATTTTCATTTATGTGGAAACCATTCTCATTATTATATTGCTTATCATTAGTACATTCATCAATTTAAACATTTCCACTTGGTTCATTATGATATTTTTTCAAGGAACTATTATATTTGATTGATTTTTTTTCAAGTGAGGCACAACAATGTCATAAGTCTCAATCATCTTAAAATATATAAATGATACATCATATATAGGATGTATATATCACTCCCTCATGTATTAACTTTAAGAATTTATGTAATGTGGATGGGACAACTCCTATCATGAATCTAAGGCCTCCCAAGTAACATTTTATAACTCACATAATTGGATATAACTTGACATTCTATGGATATAGTTTTTGGTTCAAGTGATATATTCAATGTAATTGATCCAAGAGCTTTTCTTAGTTGATCATAAAAATCCTTAATGATTATTTTTGAGTTTATGAAGGCTTGTATTCTAATTCCAAGTTGCATAAGAAATAACTCACTACAAATGTTTAATCATGAACTATTATCTATCAACACTCTGTTGATCTCTAGGTTGTTGATCATAACTTGAATATGCAAGAGTAAAATTTGATTCACATTTTATTTTAGAAGTAATTCATCATTATAAAAGGTGATAAAGTTTTCAATATCTATCAAAGATCTAACTATGTGATAAGGTTGAGTATGACTTGGAAAGTAGTGTCTTTACATAATTGGATATAACTTGACATTCTATGGCTATAGTTTTTGGTTCAATTGATATATTAAATATAATTTATTCAAGAGCCTTTATTAGTTGATTATAAAAATATTTAATGATTATTTTTTAGTTTACAAAGGCTTGTATTTCAATTACAAGTTGCATAAGCAATAACTCACTACAAATGTTTAATTATGAACCATTATCTATCAGCACTCTGTTGATCCCTAGGTTGTTGATCATAACTTGAATATTCAAGAATAAAATTTGATTCAAATTTTATTTTGGAGGTAATTCATCATAATAAAAGGTGATAAAGTTTTCAATATCTATCAAAGATCTAACTATGTGATAAGGTTGAGTATCACTTGGAAAAGTAGTGTCTTTTAATACCTAATAAATAATATTTTTACATATATTAGACCTTATAAATAATTATAAAACACACACACACACACACACCCCAAGACATCTCTTTTTTTTCCTCAAGTGCCTAGGATTAGATTACAAGAAAATAAATATTATCATATTTTAGATCAACTCAATAATACTCAAGAATATATATATATATTGGAAAATAACTCTCAATGTATTGTAGCGAAATATTTATGGATGCAAGCCCAAATATTATATGTCATTTGTGTTAGCATAAACTAGTGGCACAATACAACAAATATTTCAAGTCTTAATTCAAATTATAGTCTTAATTCTAATATTCTACTTTAAAATGTATCTTCAATAAATTATTTACTATTGTTTTCAATTTGTGGCTCATGCTTTATTATTTTATGTCTCATTCACTTATCCTATATGCATTAATGCACCTTTGTATTTATATACTTATTATATTAAAATTAATATCAAATTGGTATGTAAAATGACATATAATGCATGGAAAAGGGTAAAAAATAGGGAGCATAAAGAACCAACCACCCAAAACAAGGGTCATAGAGGTCGACACTAGAACCATGCATAATACAATTTAGGTCCTAGAAATGTATAATGTATAGGTACTATTATGAAATTAATAGAAAAATAAAAAGAGAAGAAATATAAATAAGATAGAGAAAGGGGAAGGGGGAAAGGGATAAAATAACAGACAAGAACACATGGAAAAATATGTCAATAAGAGTTTAATATGAATCAATAATCAATAAATATAAAGTATCCTAAAATCATAAAATTTGACAACAAAAACTACCTCCAAATAGAAATTAGATGTCTATAATATGGTATACAAATATTTAAAATTTATGATCAAGTAAATGAAGTTAGTTTGGAGATGTTTGGTGAATTATAAATTTAACAAGTCTATATACGCAATACTTGAGTAAACAAAATTAGTTTGGACATGTTTGGTGAAGTATAAGTTTAGGAGGTCCACATACATGATATCTTATATATAATATCGATATAAGAAAACTGTGAGAAATAAATATAACTACACCTATATGAATGGACACTATTAATAATTTAAAAATATAATTTATAAATAACTCCCATGAGAATTACACTCCTACCCCAACTATAAATTTATGGAGTACATTGATCATTATAAAAAATATATTATAAAAAACTTAATGGATATATTATGGCTCAATGTGTGTGTGAGGATGAGTGTGATTAAATATGACTGTCGAATGCTTGTCCCATCTCTAATTTTGTAAATATTAAATATTTAACAAATCCTAATTTCATAATCCATAATTATGTATTAAACTAAAATTTTTAAATCCTTAATTTCATAAACCTTGATTTCATGATTATGAAACTTTAATTATGTTTAAAAACTTAAATTTTATAATCTTTAAATTTTTAAACCCTAATTTTTAACCATTATTATGTAATAAGATCTTAATTATAAATCTTAATTATGTAATAAAACTTAATTTTATAAGTCCTAATTATGTAATAAACTTTAATTTCATAGATATCTATTTATCAACTCTAATTTTTAAAACTAGACTAGTTGTATATCAAACCATAATTTTTTAAATTTTAATCATGTAACTTTTAATTATGAAAAAAAAAAAAAACTGCTCATAAACTCTAATTTTATAACCCATACTTTCATACAATATAATTATGTAACACCTCCTAAATTTTATTGAAACTAATTTTATAAACCCATAATTTTAAAATTATAAAATCAATATTACGTGTTGAAATTTAAATTTGCAAATCATATTTTTTTTTGAGAAACCTTAACTTCACAATCCTTAATTATGCATTAAATTCTTATTTTCTAAAACCTAAATTTAAAATTCATATTTTTTAAAACCCTGCATTAAATTCTTATTTTCTAAAACCTAAATTTAAAATTCATATTTTTTAAAACCCTTAAAATGTAACACGTATTAATTTTAGAAACATTAAATTCATAAATGTGAAACATAATTATATAACAACTCCTTAGTTTTGTAAGTATTAATTTTGTAAACTTTATTTTGTAAGTTTTAATTATGCAACAAATCATAATTTAACTACTAATTATATAATCGAATCTTATTTTATAATTTCAAATTATTCAACAAATTCTAATTTTGTAAAGTTTTATTTTATAACCTAAAATTCAAAAACCCTATTTATACAACAAAATATAATTTTGTAAACCCTAAATTTATAACATATAATTTGATAAACATTAATTTATAATCTTTTTTAAAAAATATAATTTATATAATAAACATAAATTATATAAATCTAACATTGAAAACCCTAATAATATACCAAAAATTAATTTTGTAAATGCTAATTTGGTAAGCCTTAATTTCACAAACTCTAATTTTAAAATTATGAAACCTTATTATACAATAAACCTTAATTTTACAAGCCTTGAAATTGCAACAGTATCTAATTTTATATGCCCTACTTATGCATCAAATCTAATTTGTGTAATACCTAATTATATATTATTCCATAGTTTCATAAACCAAATTTGTATAAGCCTTAATTAAAAAATAGAACCTAATTTTGTAATCGTTAATTAAATAATAAACTATAATTTCATAAGTTGTAATTATGAAACAAACCTTATTATTATTGGTTATGAAATAAACCCTAATTATATACCCACCCTTAATTTTGTATTTTTAAAAAACCCCTAATTTATTAAACCATAATTATGTAGGACCTATAAAATTTCTAAGCCCTAATTTTTGAAACCTTAATTATTCATCAAACTTTGATTTAAAAACTCTTAATTTAATAAAATTATTTTTTTAATTAATAAATTATAATTATTAAAAAAAACCTTGATTTTGTAAACCTTAATTTTAAAAATCGTGATTATGTAATATTCACTTAATTTTAAACCCTAATTATATAATAAACCCTAATTTTATAAGTCTTAATTATGCAATGAACCCTAATTTAGAAAACCCTTGTGATGTATCAAACCTCAATTTTTTAAAATGTAATAATTAAGCTTTGATGTATAAAAATAATAATTTTATAAACCCTAGTTTTGTAACCTCTACTTTTGTACACCGTAAATAGTAGTAAACCTTAATTTTGTAAGCCTTGAAATTTTGAACCATAATTATGTTGGAAACTCTAATTTATTTATATCCTGATTTTTTTAAAACTTAAACTTCATAACTTATAATTACACAATGTCAAACCCTAATTTATTAATCTCTAATTTTGATAAATATAATTTTATAAAATTTATTTATGTAACGAATATTATTTTTTTAAGTTTAGTTATTCAACAAACCCTAAATTTTTAAGCTTAATTATTCAAAAACCCCTAATTTTAAGTCTTAATTATATTTTAAAATATGATTTATAATATTAATTATGTGAAAAACCTTAATTTTATAAAGCCTCATTTTGTAAACTTAATTTCAAAAACCATAATAATTGTAAATGTTGAGTTTGTAAGCCGTAATTTTTTAAACCCTAATTTTATAAATTATAATTTTAAAATTATGAAAACTTAATTATACAACAAACACTAATTTTTTAGTCCCTAACATTATTTTTTGTAGTCCCTAATTAGGTAACAAACCCTAATAGGGTTTAAGAAGGGTGGGAAATTAATACCCAAGGCACAACCATGTACAAGCTTGCTCAAAAGCTAAAAGTTGTCAAAAGAAACATAAAAATATGGAATCACAATGTATTTGGAAACATTTTATGCCAAAAGGAGAAATTTTAAAATGAACTCACCAATATTGAACAAAAAATGGATAATGTTGACTTGAATGAAGAACTCTATTCTAAAGAAAAAATCCTTTTAAGTGACTATCACAACATAGTGGCTCATGAGGAAACCTTCTAGCATCTCAAATCAAGAGTTATTTGGATTAAAGAAGGTGATTGTATTATTTATAGCTTAAAACATAGAAGCCAAAACAAGATCAATAAATTTAGCTATGAAGATAGATCAGTCTGTTAAGAGCTTGCTCAGATCAACAAAGAAATCATTGATTACTTCAAGAACTTGTTTGCATCCCAACAATCTTATCAATGGAATCAAATCTCAGTTAGTCCTCCATCCAGTTCCTACTCTCATTAATGAATTTGATAATGCAAACATCCTCCATCTCTGAAGAGGATGTGAAAATCGTGGTGTTTCTTCTTCAAAAGGACAAGGCCCTAGGGCCTGAAGGATTTTTGATAGCTTCCTTCCAAATCTTATGAGATATCATAAAATCAGATCAAGTCCAAGCTTATGTTTAATTCTTCTCAGTTGATAATATATTAAGGGATTTTAATAACACTTTTCTATCACTTATACCTAAAGTTTTTGGTGCTTCAGCTCTCAAGAACTTTCATCCCATAAGCCTATGTATTTTTGTCTACAAAATTTTAAGTAAACTCCTGGCTCTTTGCCTTCAACCTTTAATGAGAAAATTAATTTCTTATAACCAAGTTGGATTTATCCAAGAAAGACAAATCCAAGATGGTATTCTGGTGGTACATGAAACTATGCACTCTATGCAAATTAGCAAGGAAGCTGGAATGATTTTTAAATTAGATATGAGGAAGGATTTTTATAGGGTTGATTGGCTCTATCCAGATCTAGTTCTTGAGAAATATGGCTTTCACCAACACATTTAAAAAATCATTCACAACATTATAAATATAGTTATGTTCTCCATTCTTATCAATGGTTCACCTATGGGTTATTATGATAGTAAAAGAGGAATCAGACAAGGGGGATCCCTTATCCTCATTCCTTTTTATAATGCTTGCTAATACTCTTAGTAGGAACCTTATTAAATCCTAGAGAAAAGGCATTGATAAAGGATTCACTTTAATGGCTAGAATTCCTCCTATGCTTCACCAATAATTCATGGATGAACATCTATCAAAGAAGCCAAAGAAATCAATAATATCCTACAATAATATGTGGAAGTTTCAATGCAAAAAATCAATTTTGATAAAAGCACTCTATTCTTCATTAACAATCCACTAATCAAATAGTATAAAATTTATAGAATCTTAGTTTGTTCCATCAAACCTCTACCCTCAACTTAATTGGGGATGCATTTCTTTACATGTAGGATGCCTATTCAATTAGAGAACCCCCTGATAGAATGTTTTACAAAAAATCTTACTTGTTGGAAGGGAACTTTGATATCTCAGGTAGGTAAGCTCATGCTCTCAAAAAATAATCTATAAATCCTTCCAGTTTAAATTATGTCTCTCTTAAAAATGCCTTCATCCAGCAACCAAAAGATTGATCAGATTTAAACATGTTTTCTTTGGATTGGCATTGAAACATCTCAATGTTTCCCCTTGGTCTCTTGGGATCGTGTCACTCTACCAAAGAAAAATGGTGGGTTGGTAGCAAAAAGACTTAATCTTTTGAATAATGTTCTCGTAGCTAAAATGGTATATAAATTTATAATGGAATATAACCTTTGGATAAATATCTGAAGAGCTGCATATTTGTAGCATAGACTGGCAATCTATTTACTAAATGATCATGCCTTCTTCATGGGTTCCTCCATCTGGAAACTGATCATCAAAGGCAAGGAGATCATCAAACAAGGATACAAATGGAATTTTAGAAATGGAGTAAAAATATGGTTTTAGGAGGACCCATGGTTACTTGTTCACCCTTGGTTGTTATTGAACCATGGTATCAAATTAAAGACTAGTTTTAACAACATTTTGGCTACAGGGGGATGATTATACCCAGTCTCAAGGCAACAAAATAATATGGAAGCATCTTCAAATTTTCAATATCAGCCTTAAGCATGCCACTACCATTTCAAATCTCAATATTCTCCTTCAAACTATTCACATCTGTAATCTCCACAAAGAGGACAACTTATCTTGTACTACAACTCTGAGTGGTGAGTATGAAGTGAAGTTAGGATATAACCACATTATACCTCCCAATCAAGAGACTTTCCAATGGTCTAAGAATTTGGATAAAGATTTGGTCCAAAAAGTCAATATATTCTTGTGGATCTATATTCATAACAAGATTCTCACTCTTGACAATTTAGCTAAATGTGGTCTCACATTGGTCAACCATTGTGCTCTTTGTGAGTCATATTTTAAAACTATCCCCCATCTCCTTCTCCAATGTTCTTTTGTTCAAAATATATGGGTCCTTCTCCTTGAGAAATTTGAATTACAATGGACTCATCTTGCTTCTCTAAATGACTCCTGGGCTGCTTGGGACTCACCCTTATCTAACAAGATTCTCAAGAAATTATGGATCTTCTCTTTCCCACACTTAATTTGGGAAGTGTGGAACAAAAGAAATAATAGGATCTTCAAGGACTCCACCAAAAAATTTAATATGGTTGCTATAAAAGTTTTCAATTCTATTTTAGAAAATTTTAAAGTCTCAAAAAAAGATAATAATCAACAGTTATCTCAGCAGGAAAAGAGCATATCAAATAAATGGATTCCTTCTCTCTTGTCCACTATAAAAAATGACCTAAGAATGAAAATCAAGAGAAAAACAAAATTTATTCCCCCAAACCAAGGATGGATCAAACTTAACTTTGATGGGGCTTCCAAAGGGAACCTTTGAATTTCTAATGGTGATGGAGTGTTAAGAGATGAAAGGGGTATTTTTTTAGCTGCATTTAAAGGTGGCATGGGTCATCAAACTAACCATAAGGCTGAAGTATTAACATCCTTAAGGAGCATTCATGTGGCCAAAAATCTTGGGGTTAGTAAGCTATTAGTTGAGGGTGACTCCCTCAACATAATCAATTACCTCAACAAATTAAACTAAGCCTCATGGATAATTGACTACATAATTGAAGAAATCATGGAGATAAGCAAGGGATTCCATGAGGTAAAATACTAACACACTTAACGTGAAGGTAACCACTGACCTATTAATTTTCCAATAGAGGGGTGACAACAGTAGATTTTAAAATCTAGAAAAAGGAAGACACCTTACCATATGATTGCAATTAAATCATTATTAGGGAAGGAGCAACCATGTCACAATTATGATTGTGAGATTCACACCACTTTGGAAAATCCAATAAATAAATAAAATCATAACACTAGCTTCTTTGGTTTCCTAGAATGTGAGACCCAGGATGCATTCTAGAATGATTGATTTTTCAATAGGATACTTGTTTCTTTCACTCTCTTCAACCCCTTTCATCTCGATCACTGTTATACTCTTCATAACACCCACATTCATTCCACCATGGGAGGGGATATAAACATAATCAAACACATGACTTCTAAGCATTTAAAAAAGGATAAGGAAGTTTGGGAAATTTTAAAAACCAATGGATTGACTAAATTCATCACCAACATTTGTGGGTATGATAAACATCTATCAAGATTTTTTTTAGAACAATGGGAGTTTCACATGGTAACCATCAACAATGTCACAATAGAGATCACTAAATCCCTTGTAGCTCAAGTCATAGGTTTAAAAATTGAGGACAACAAGTTCAAAAAGTTTATTGGGGACTATAAATAAAAGAGGGACAAATTTTTGATGGAAGGTGAGCAAATGCCCAAATACATTGGTGGATTCCTACAGAAAGATGTCCCCAAACCCTTTGATTGAGTTTTCAATAAGATTATGTGATAAGTGACATTAGATGATAGGTACACTCTTATCCATCACTTTTATTTACCTATCCTTAACTACTTCCATCACCACATTCCACTTAGTCTTCTTTTTTATATACTTCATTCATTAAAATCTTCAATTTATAAAGTAAAAATGGTAAGAAGAAAGAACCCCTCCATCAGGTCATGATCATTCTAATTCATAAATTCCTCTAAGATTCTAATCCCACCCCCTATTTTTCCTAAACTGGATAAGCCTATTACTAAGCATAAAATCCCACTAATAACTCTTAGAAGATCCACTAAAACCCTGACTTCCTCTAAAAAATCCAAACAACCCATTGAAATTGATAGTGATCAAGATTATCCCCCTCTATCAAAGATCAAGAAAATGTGTAAAAATGTTGTAGGCATTGTTTATGTTCCCTCCACCTCTACAAAAAATAGAAAATATGTTAGAAAAGCTTCCACTCATTACCTTGTTCCTTCCCTCCCTGATCCATCTCCAACCTCTTCCCCCCCACCCTCCCTTGCTCCCACCACCCTTATTCTCACTCCCCTTCCCACCTCCATTGACTCAAAAGATAATAGTAAACTGGAAGACATTGTAAACAACCTACAAATGCTTAAACAAAGCCTCCATTTTTTTGATGTTAAAGACACTCCCAAGAAACCCCATCCTATTCCCACTCCCTTTCAATCTAATCCCCCCTTAATTCAAAGAGTTAATGGAGGATCATAAATATCAATCAGGACTGAGTAAGATCAAGGATGAGGTTGACTTACACAAATCAATCCTTTGATGGTTCTTGAAGGATCATAAAAGATTCAAGGATGAATTCAATAAGCTTAGTCTCAATGATGAAATTTACTATACCAAATTTGATCTCATTGAAATCAGTACTGAGTTCCATCAAATCAAATAAAAATTGTCTAATATGGAGAATAAAAATGTATCTTTCCATGAAAACCTTATCACCCTGGTTGAATATAGTAGACTCACTATTATGAAGATCTTTCAAAGCATGGAAACACTAAACTTTCTCACCAAAGGAAAAGAGGAAAATGTTGAACCCACTCAAAGGATAAAAAAAGAAGGGTATTACTGAATAAAAGTTCAAACTTCATCCCAACAAGAATAAAAAACTTCCTCTAGAGAATCTCACTCAAAACTAGTCCAAGACTTATGAAGATTGGATGGGCCCAAGAATTTAGTTTGTTGTCTTTCTACTACTTTTTTCATACATTTTTGATGTTTGTTTTATTTTGTTTCTTCTAGCTTATGCATTGTAATATCACGTCTCTATATCTCTTTTTCTCTATCATTGGAAAGGGTAGGGTCCCTTTATAAAAACCTCTTTTACCAATATAAAAAACAAACCCTAACATTGTAATAATTATATAACATTCACTAATTTCATAAACTTGAATTTTATAAAACTTGATTGTGTAAGCCATAATTTTATAACATACCATACTTTTAATATTTAATTATGTTACAACCTATAATTTTATAATATTTAATTATAAACTAAACATTTTTTTTGGAAACTTCTAATTCTAAACCAAACCCTTTTTTTCCTAATCCCTAATTATGAAACAAGCCCTATTTTTTGTAATCCCCAATTAAGAACCAACCCCTATTTTTTGTAATCCCTAATTAAGAACCAACCCCTATTTTTTGTAAGTTTTAATTATGTAGAAAACCTTAACTTCATAATCCTTCTATTTTCCATTAATATACATGTCAATGAAACCTTCATTTCTTTTCTGGGTAGTGCTAATGATTTTTTATTCATATAACATACTATAGATACCAAAATCTGATTTACATAACATTTCAGTCTTGTATACTTGACAAATACCTATTAGGGCTCTAACTTTCAATTCTAAAACTCCATGCTACCAAAAAGCTCATATTGGCCATCTCACTATGCCTAATTATTTATCTTATGGTCCAACCTTATCATTTTTAATGACCTAGATCTTATGCATTATATATAAAGCATAAAACTTAATATATCCTTTACTGTAAGTTTCAGATCCTCAACAACTTCTTAGCATGCTGGACACTTGCATTCCACAAAGGGTCACTTGTGTCGATACAAGTGTCTAGATTCTTATTAATTGTCTAGTCCTCAAAAGTAATATAATTTACAAATATTTTAAATCCCATGGGTTATCCCATTTGTTTTATTTAACTATACCATGAAATATTTCCAAAATGTGTGGTATAAATTGAAATCTAAGCCTACTCATTATTCATGTAGTAAATACCAAGTAAGCACCTATTCAATCTAAATCAATCGATTTCACAACTAAGTTCCACTACTTTATCGATCTTTATTTTCATATCAGTCATAGGAGTGGTCATATTAAGGTCTAAAGCACTCAAATAATAGCCTTTGAGTAGTATTTGTCATGTTACAAGCTAGCTCATTAGATGCCTTTGAAAATAGTATATTTCAACCTTGTGCACACACAAGCCAACACCTAGGGTAGAACTACATATGTCTGAGGCCCTCTTTGGAGTATTGACTATGTAATTAATGTGAATTAACAATGGGGTAATTGAGGTCAACTGGACATCGTGATCCTACTAACCCATTTTTATCAAGGTGTAAACCCTAAGATGAAGAGCTAGGGTTTGATCCACATACACTCATCAATAACATGTGCACACAAATAAAAGACATTAAAATAAAGGTGATGGAAAACCTATAAGGCTCCAAGTAGTTATTTTTTAATACAATGAATATTTATTACATGATAATTCCATTGATATTTAGACAGAAGCATTGATGCAAGTGTCCAAGTCTCCAAAAATAATATTTCCAAAATCTAATTACTAGATCCTGATCTTGTCCTTCCCTGTTTCCATCTCTGTACTTCTCATATTTTCCTATATATTGGTAGATAAACTAAGTATTATCTCTTCTTCATGTTTATATAATAAAATTATTTTTTTGAGTGTACTTTATATATTTTACATAATTTAACATTTTAATTTAGAATATTCATTTATCTAAGTTTTCAATTAATTGGCCCACTCTAGAATAGTTTTATTCATCCTTATGTATAAAATATTCTACCCATTTAACCCTAAACACCATATCTAAAAAAGGTTAAAATTTTGGTGAACCCATCCTTTGAGTTTAATTGAACCAAACTCTAACATGATTTTGGGTTTCCTCTCACAATTTTTTTAGATTTTTAGATTTATTTTTTTAGATATGATTTTCCTTGCATGGGAATACTTGAGTGATGATTGGTCTCTTTGTTTCCCTAGGCCTTGTATTTTTTCTCTTATTTGCATTTAGGTTTACAACCTTTAAAATGCATACTCATGTTGAAAACCCTAAGTATACTCATCCTTTAGATTGATTGTTTAATCTTTCTAATGATCAATACATTGATTATGAGAATCTAATAGGTAAATAAAATTGTAATACATAATATTCATTTTTCATAGCTCCTTACAACTATAATAAGGAAAAGACCAATAATTAAAATGCAACTATTAATTAATATGGTGAAACTGATAACCTGATTTATTATTACCCTTATTATTATGATCATGATTCCACATATTTCAAAGAGGATCATGAAGAGTTTAGTTCTCTTGCATTACATATCTTCGAATATAATGATGAGGTGCTTGAAGAAACATCAAGTCTACCATTAATAATTGAATTGAATATAATTAAATGTTATAAAATTAACATACATGCCAATATTATTCCAAATATTCAAAATAACAATCTTTCATGCTTAGAGCATTCTAATGTTGAACCAATAGTTTAATGTATATCTTATTTTTTTAATGATGATCTTGTTACAAACAATGAGTGTTTATTTTATTTTAAAAATATTGAATATGTTACTCAAATTGAAGCTTTTATTCTTTCTTTAGTTGATGTAAATTCAAATAGTGAAAATACTTCTCTATCTTTAGATCTCAATGATACAAATGCATGTACTAATTTTATCACTATCTTTTTAGGTTGGAAAGATGAAAATCATAATACTATTCACAATAGTGTAGATAAATGTTGTTCTACCCTTATTCTAATTCAAGATAAAAAACAAGACATCTTTACCAAAGGTTTCCTAATGAAAAAATTTCACAAGCCAAGTAGCAATAATGCAATTCAAGATTCAAATGCTAGTTATGCTAATATTCCTTTCTCATATGGTCATGATGTGTATATATTAGAAAGTGATATTGCATATTCTATCCATTTCTCTTTTGAATTCAAAAATTAAAGCAAAACTTGCATTTTTCCTTCTTATGATGATGTATCAATCAAAATAGTGAATATTCCATTGATGTGGGTTTTATGCAGACCTCAGAGAGTTTTAAATGAGGTAACCTCTAATGTTTTGGGATATATTTAGAGATAGGTTCCACTCTGGGTCATGAGTTTTAGGTATGTGGTTAGAAAAACTAGGTGGTGGAATAGTAGGTTAAGCCTATGGGTTGTTCAACCAAGTTTGTGGGTAGACGTGTGGATTCTAATAAAAGGATAAATCACTAGGTGAGTTGCATGGGAAGAGGAATAATCTATGATGGTTAAATATAGAAGAAACTTCAAAATAGGGGAAGGGTAAGGAAAAAATAAGGATTATATGTCTTTGAATAGGAATTTCTTAGTCTATTTTTTGCAATGAATGTATACACACCTGCATGCATTGACATGAATTTGACTTGCTCATTATTGGTATTATACTCAGTAATCAAGTACTTCATTTTGGGCTCTCTATCTACCCTTATTTGATTTGGTACCCCCTTCCAAGGCAACCACATGTGGGAGAAATATATGGCCATATACCCATTTAATGTCTTTAACCAATCTTGGATTAATAATAAGTTATATGATTCTTGGATATCAATGACTAGAATGTTAGTAGTCTATTTCACACATGGATCCAATGCCAGTTCCATGCGTACATTTGTCAATTCTATGACACATGGGACTGATGATTTATCCAACTATAATACCACTCTTTTTGACTTATCAAGAGTCAAACCCAACTTTTGGAAAATAATTATAGGCATCACATTAGTTGGTGCCCCAAAATCAACTAATAAATTATGTACATTTTTTCCAAACATTTTAATTGTCAGTACTAATGGAGGTACCTTTGGTTTAAATTTGTACATCATTATGTTTGTATGGGTAGTATTGGAATTATCATAAGTCCTCCCTATCAAGGCCTTAAGTAGTAGGTCCCTCTATTCAATGATTTGAGCTAGTTCATGAAGACTAACATTGGATTTAATCTTTTTAATGTCTTCAAAAATATTGTATTCTCCCTTTCCTTGATGCTCGATGCTCTGTGATTGATATTTTTGATTAGAAGAAGGATAATTATCCCTCCTGAGTGGAGTTGGATTATATTTCCATGGTGGTGGTGGATTATTATTAGCATTTAGATCAGGAGTAGTAGAATTTTTAATGGGAGGTGTTGAATAAGTCATAGGCTGCTTGCTTATCAAGTTGTAATTTTTCTTGACTTGATGGTAATATTGGAAAACATGAGCCTAATTTGTGTTATCCTTAGGTTCATTGTCATCTTCACCTAGGAAGGTGAAGTGATAAGTTTCAAAAACCATATTTGTGTTAGGGTTTCCTAAATAATTTGATGAATATGGATCTTGATGACTATCAAAATTTTCCTGCCTTTTAGCTTCTTATTGGAAGATTTCAAAATTAGTACAAGACTCGATACAATCTAGTTCCCTATGTTGCATATTTTTATGGACCCGATACCAGTTTGGAAGAGATGCATCCATAATATTGATATTCAACATCTTTTTATAAGGAAATTGATGTTCTTGATTATTCCCAAACCTATTGAAATGTATGTTATACATTTAGAACCCATAACCTTGATGGTTCTTATTAGAGTTATATCTACCTATGTTACCCATACATTTTTGCATGTCGAGGAATTCATTAACTAGTTTTTGTACCATCTTATGGATAGCTTCCATCTCACTCTTAGTTGAGTTGGGAGAATTTTCCTATGTGGACTTTTTATTAACTGGTACAAAGGGATGACTCTAGCACTAATGGTTAGAAGCAGAATTGTTCAAGAAATCAGAATGTTGATTATGGTTAACATGGGTTAGTGGCAATTGATTGTGGATGAGGGTCTAGTTTTGTGCCATAACATTCTAGGTTATATTAGGGATTAGGTTAAAATATTGGTAGATAGGTTCAAAAATAGGTAGAAATAATGATTATAACTGAGGATACAACTATTTATCTACATCAATTGCCTTTGTGTAAGCCAGGGGTAAAGTATCACTACTGATAACCTTATCTAAAAATATAATAATCATGGAATCTAGGGAATTTTAATGCATTTCTAGGGCCAATGGCTTGTTAGGTTGATAGGCAGACTCCAAACTACTATACATATTTTGAAATCAAGTGTTAAAATCTTAGATTGGCTCATTGAGCTCTTTTCTCATGTTAATAAAGTGGTGATAGATAACACCTACACTAGTAACTTGGCCAAATTAAGTTAATAAAGTATATTGACATTTTGTATAGGTTGTGATTGAACCTTATGGAATATTTATAAACTAGTTATAGGTTGCTTCTTGGAAAGTGAAAGGGAATAACCTAGAATCCATGTCTTTGTGAGTTAAATTCAATATCCCTAAGGTAGATTTGAAGGCTTTTATATATTCTCCTGTATTCCTTCCTCCTAATGGAGATAAAGAGGGGATATATTTCTCTAAGTTTCTAGGCAAATCATGTACCACTTTTATGATATTGATATTTGATCCACTTAAATAATCAAGGGATTGAGGTGGGGGATTAAGTTGAAGTGGAGGATAAAGAGGTAGATTCTAGGGATGGGCCATTAGAACTATTAGAAGATGAGTTTGTCTTCTTGGGGATGATGAATCTACCCTGGGCCTCCTATAACTACCCTTATTAGACCTAAACTTTATATGGATTTCCAAAGGTGGTTATGAAAGGTTATTAATTGAGGTTAACCTTGTTAGTCATCTAGGTGCATACAATGCAACTCAAAGTGAGTTTACTTCTTAGGATAGAGGTGGAGGATGGAGGCCCTCCTTCTAGTGCCAATTTGAAAAATTCAATTAATGTGGGTTTTATACACACCCCATAATTTCTTATGAGGTTGATTATAATATTTTAGGATCGGTAAACATAGTCACTCTAAGGCATGAGTTTCAAGGTATTCAATTTTATAACAACTTATTGATGGAATAGTGATTGAATGATACAAATTATTTACCACAAGTGAAATGACTATGGTTGAACCCATATCTACTTAGATTTATCATAAGGATGATGATTTATAACTAAGGTGGGCATGATTTTAAAATAAACTATAAAAAAGAGGGAAAAGTAAGGCAAAAAAGTAAAGTCTATGAAAAATCCAAGGAGACTAGTATTTGAGATTAAGTAAGACAGGGTATCTAGACCAATACTTATTATAAGATGTTGTAGCACACAAATAATTAAATATAGTTAAAGAGTCAAAGGTAACAAGAACATAGTATCCTTAAACATGCAGAAATCAAAAGTTTCCTAATTTTTAGATTGGTGTTGCACTTTTAAAATAGGATTATGATAAGCATGAAAAAGAATTTCAAATTAACTATAGCTAAAAAATGAAAGACTGTATTTTAAAATAAATACCTCATACATAATTTTAATCACTAATATCCCAAAATTATGGAACATCCCAATCAATCCAAAAAATTAAATAAGAATAAATATTTGCACATCAAGACCAAGTCAAGCAAAACTTCTTTAAATTTATTGTTGAACTCAATAGCCAAAACTTTCCTCCCTTTGTGACTAGGAGATTACATGTATTTATAAGTTTGGGATGGGGAAGGCCTCATCTCTTCAAGCTTTGCCTAATATTACAAGTCAAAAAATATAACCTCTATTTCAAAACTCAAGCAAGGATGCATATTAATATGTTAACAGTTAAAATATATTTTATAGTCCAAAATAAATTATGCATGTATAATAATAGATGGGGACCAAATTCCCACTTTTATGACAATCATGCAAATACATAATTTATTTTAAAAATAGAATATTAATGCCATGCAGCTACTTGAATTAGCCAATGAAGATACTGTAGTTATAACTATGGTCTAAACTGAGAGTTATGTGAAGCTACAGGCATTAACTACTAGTTGTACGTGTTTTAGACCTAGATGCATCCTCCTTAGCCTTTATCACCTCACCCAGTTCATAGGATGTATCAAATTATTTATCTATTACCTCAAAATTCAATAGTGAAGGCTTCAAAATCTTGACTAATTTAGTCATTACATTTTCTTGCTCTACCTCCAAGCTTTTAAACTCAGCTACCAAAGCTTCATCCTTTGTCACCCTATCTTTAGAAAATCTCACCAACTATAACACTTCTTTTTTGGTCTTATATATGGTACCTTCCACTTCTTGTTTAAATTATTTAGAAGCTGAGTGGAGAAGGTTATCAAAATTGGGTTGATTCACTAATTCCCCTATCTAGGTGATCACCTTGGTTTCTCGCATGTCAACCAAAATTTATAGTGCTTCATCCTCATGATTCACAAAAAGACTTAGCAACTTCTTCATTGATTTATGCCAATTTAGGGAAGAATCATTTTGTAAATCACATAGTTTAGGCACTAATAAGCACTCATGTTGGTCATCAAATTAAGTTGATCAAAGGAAATAATTTTGGAACACTAGAATAAGAAGTTCAACCTCTTTGTCCTTCATCTTATATTCCATAATGTCACAATCTATGCTCTACAGGCCTGACTGGCTGTCATGGATACTCTAATGTTGAGCAAAATGTTATACAACTTTGTAGCTACACTTTGTACCTCAATAATTACCTCCTAAGAATATTATATAATATTTATCTATTTCCACCTCTTCAAGGATTTTTAAGTGCTTTGGTGCGTTTATTTTAATTTTAATCTAATATAATCAACAAAAGTGTTGAAATCCTCAATGTACTTGATAGGGTAATTGGGGTTCATCTTAGGTCTTTTGGATAGTAAAAACAAATTCTCTCTATGTTATAATTATATCTCTCCCTTTCTCCCTATATTTATAATTTTCCCTTTCCTCACTCTTTATATGGTCTCACTCTCTTTGTCAAACCTTGTAGAAACTGTGGGAATTTCTATCATAACTAGATTTTTCCTTTTATTTTTCACATTCTGCATCTCCCTTACCCACTAAGGAAATATTAGTTCACCTATTCTTTTCCTTGGGAAAGTTTTGGAGATGTATAAGGTTGAGAGTTAATAGGAAGGGATATGTTTGGAAATGAGGAACTTATTTATATGGGAACTTGGGGAAGCTTTTAGCCTACCACTTTCCATGAAGAGGCTTATTTCATTAGTGTCACCTCAGCCAAGAATTTGGTCAACCCTAAGGTTATTTTCATAGTCATGGTTTTTTTTGGTAAAGATAATGGCTAGCCATGGGGATATCCAGATGGGTTACTTCCTTCTTGGGGTTGTTGGCTTATTAAAATACACATTGTAAGAAAATTATCAAAATAGGCCTTTTTATGAGTCCTTATTAAGTTCGGTGTGGAAAGAATGTCAGAATTTGTACTAGTGACAATGGAAGTGAAAGATGCAATAGTAGGCATTATTATAGGTAAATTTACAATTGGATTTTGTATACTAGGTATTGAATAAATGATGGAATAAACTACCTCAAAAATCTTTTGAGTTTGTTTTGGGTGAGCCTAACCAAAGTGTCTCCTCCTTCCTATCCTCCTAGATTCAAAGCTTTTAATTTATCTTACTTAGCTTCTTCATCATTTGGTTTTTCTAATCATATCTCTAGGTCCTCTTCTTCTGATGGATAATCAACCATATATATTAATTGTTCTATTTAATCCTCTTTTTCTATCTCCATGGAGTTATATGTATCTTTTTTATCTTCCTCAATATCTTTTTGAATGAGAGGGAGACCAAGACATGGCCTCTCTTCTAGTTTTCTACATAGTGAAGGATTAAAGGAATCCTTGTGCTTCCTCAGGTGTGTGAAGATAGGTGGAGTAGAGGGTGGATATCAGGGTTGTGATAATAACTATGGTAGGAGGTGGAGCGAAAAGTGATGAAGTGGAAGGTGTGGAGAGGATAGGGTTTCCTTGAGGAGGCTTGGGAGATTTATGAGATCCATGAGGGGTTGGAACTGAAGTGAAAGATGATTGTAAGATAATTGGAAGACTTATTTGAGTGACCAAGGTGAGAGGAGGAAAAGTATTCATCATAAAACTACTCTTCCTTTGGCTAGTTGAGGTAACTACTAGTTTCTCCATAGTTATTGTTGTCCCCAATACTTTCTCATATGAAGATGTGGAAGTGAAAGGAATCTAAGGACTAGGAATTCCTCTCAAAATTTCCTTCTTGAGTTGGGTATTTAACTCCTTTTGGCTTTCAGATTGATTTGCCTCTGCTTCTGGGGAAAGGGGCTAATCAAGTGGCTAAGAACCTTGTGATGGATATGGAATCCATTGCTAACTCCATGCATTCTAAGTTTTTTTCTCTATGGCCTCTAGATTATATTATGGGTCATATGCTAATATCATAGTTATTTTCTTGTCCTTCATCTTATCCACACCTAGGATTAATCTAAGGCATTCAAGAAAACCTGATCATGGTTATAAGTTTGGTGACCATAAGAAACATGAAATTTATTATTTTCCAAGATGGTCCTAAGGTAACCCCTTATCCTCTTCCTAGGGTATCATTCTCTAAATGGTGCCAACTGAAATTTGTGAGTTTTCCTACGTTTACCATCTAATATAAAATGTGACCTAGTCACATACTAGTGTTGCCTAATGTTGAAGGGAGTTTTGAAGAAGTAGGCCAAGTGTCTCTAACATAATTATTCATCAATATTGTTGAAAACTTGGAAATATATCTCTTATTATGTAATTTGATCAGGAAAATCATGAGGTAGTAATAAAGGGGCAATCTTAGTACCCTCTAATTAGATGATAGTCACATATGAGTACAACTAGTAATCACCCATTTTGGTTAGTGTCTTTGTTATATTCTCAGATAGATGATATATCTAATTAATTATTATTTTAATATCATTCTTGTATATATGAATAAACATGAAGGATAAATCTTCTCTGACCCTATTCCTAAGATACTATGTTGATGGTTTCCATTTTTGGCCATGGGGATTGTATATAGTATCCATGACTACATCTAGTAAATAAGCCATCATGTAAGAAAATTTATCCTTAGGCCTCCTATTAAGGTAGAGTGTCTATGATTTTAGCCTTGTACTTATAATCTCTCCTAGGGCTACCAATTTATTGGTGGTTAATAATATGTCTAGTAGTGGCACCCATTTGAACTAGACAAAAGCAATACTTGGGAACCCATACAATCTATTTAAGAATGCCATTATAATGACAATTCTAGGTCTGAACTTAATAATTCAAGTGGTGGAAATATCCCCTTTGGGATTTAAACATTGGCCTTTTTTAAGCCACTATTTTAGCTTCCCATCCACAGTATTGTGCTCAAGCCACACATTGGTTAAGAATTGATTGTAGGCAGTTTTGGGGTAAAGAAGCCTAAGTTGCCTTTCAAATGACTTCCCTGAGATGTAGGCAAAGGAGGTTTGGATCTTCCACACATACACAATGTTGCCTATAGTGGTTTAATTAATGAATAAAACCTTTAAAATGATAATGCATGGCATTACCTCTGGTTTGGATGTAGCCTAGTGGAGGCCCTATTCCTTAATTGGGAATAAATCATCAATATACTATTTGGCTTTTGGTGAGAGTTTGTTCTCTATGAAGTAGGAATAAATTGATTCGACCTCTTCCTAGAGTGTCAAATAGTGAGTAAACTTAAAATTCTAATGCTCTTTATAAATATTGTGTCCCTATATTATGTTGATCTCATAAATGAGAATGGGGATGGGATTGAGGGCTTACCTAGTTTTAATGAAGGATCTATTATTATCATTTAGTCACTACAACTCCTATGAGGTTATAGAGTAGTTCATTTAGTAATTGGTTACTAAATAAATATAGGTCTCATTGGATGCTTAGGAAGTTCAAGAACATAATTAATTAATGGATAGAGCAATAGCGAAGTGAATCTAATGTTCACATATTTTGTATATATTACTCATAGGATTGTGTATCAATTATACTTATGTGCCTTGAATGCTGATAACATTTTCTTCCTATCACACCCATTTTGATTTGAATATGTCAATCAGATTTAGTGGATGCTTCTTATTTACAAATTGGTGGGCTTTTGTTAATTCTTCATGTCTAGTCATTAATTTAAGATAGTTTTCAGTCATTCATTAACTTGCTTCTTATCCATGTTATCAAACATTCTCTCTTATGTTTTGGCCTTGCTTTCCCCTGATAGCTACATGTGTCATGTTCTCATTAACCCAAACTTTTGAGTTTAATTTTTATGTTTTTGAGGTCTTGTAGTAGTGAGTTAACATGAATAAGCCATGTGGTGTGATATTAGAGCATTAGAAGCATGAAATATCAAGGCATTAAATTGGTACTCCTTTTGATGAAAAACTTCCTTTGGTCATGGTCAAACATGATCAAGACACATGGAGTGATATTTTATCCAAGATACTTGGGATCTTAGAGCATTGGATTGTTAACCAAATTACTACTTAATTTCTCAACTACATCGATTAACACAAATATGACAAGTGTCAATAACTCAAGACCCCAAAAGCTCAAGACATTAGGTTGTAGTCTAAAGAATTATTTAACCTTTCCATAGATGTGGATTAACATCAGTAAGACATGTGGAGTGATCTCAAAATCCTAAAGACTTGGTAACTTAGAAGCTTGGAGGCTTGTAAGAACATCAAACTATTAAGTTTTTTTATAAACAAGTGAAGTTCTTATGGTTCCATTTTAGTGAAAATATATAACATGGCCTATTTGCAGAGCTTGAGAGACTTACGGGACTTGAAAGACTTAACCTTTTTTAATCATCCAAAATTTTAAATGATATGAGAATGACGTGTGTCACAACTACGTGAAACCTTTATTATGGACCTGATTAGAGGAAATCAATGGTCTTTAGCTTTTAATCATGTGATCAACATACACATACTATGACATAGAAAGATTAGATCTGTTATTTTACAAATCATATTAAATTAAAAATTGTGGAAAATAAAAGGTTTTAAATGACTTAAGATACTATTTAAACTTAGATTGTTACAACTTTTACTTTAGTAATGTTGTATTTTCTATAAATAACACAAACACGTGATACCCTAGCCATATATATTTAGTCTCATAGTTCTCCAGGTAAGGGATTTTCAAAAAGGGGTCCCTATTTTTAAAATTTTGAAAATGGGGTGTGTGTTTTAAGGAACAACACATAGTACCCATGGCACAATAAGATCAATGTGACAATTTAATTTTTCTTAACATTCTTCAGTCCCTAGTTTTAAATTAAGATAGATGAAATTGGTTCAATAAAGATGATGTTCTTCCACATTACAATCATTTGAATGTTTTCCCTACTATATTTGTATTGACATGTATCATTATTAATTTATGGTATTTTTAAGAGATTTTTTTTTAATTTATAATTTATGATAGTTTTTTTAAACTTGAGATATTTCCATTGAACAATTTTTTAAAGAAATATTTGCTAAATTTTCCTTTAAAATGTTCATAAAGTCATTAAATTTACTAAAGTATACATATATTAGTAGTAAATTTTATGTTTTTTCTTAAAATTCACCTACCATATATATGTTTCATATTTTTAAATATAATAATGTTAAACTTGAGGGAGTCCAAAACATGACCAAGGCTTTTTTTTTATTTAGGTTTGATAATGCAGACCATTATCAAGCCATTATTGCTCATGGTCATTAGTTTATCCATAACATGTTGGTTGTTTATTCTCATTGGACCTGAGACTTTGTAGTCTCCAAAGATGCAAAATTGGAAAAATCTTGTTTGGATCAAATTTCTTAGCCTCCACTTATAAGCCCTTGTGTAGTTTTTGCATCAATTTATTAAACCCTTAGTGCATTTTATAAGGTTTGAACAAGCAATGTTTTATGTGCACCAACCTTAAAAATACATCTACATTTAAGTGGATCTCTCTAAGGTTTTCAAGGAGACCATTGATATCCAAAAAGGAGATAAGCATTTGACACAATGAGTTTTATATATCAATATTCCCAACACTTGTTTCCGTTACCAGGCCATAGACCAAAACATTTATGAATGCCCATTGATGGCTAAATCTAAGAGAACTCTACCACCCAAAACCACCCTTTAGGTGAATAATAATTCAAAAATGTTCTTGGATGAATGGACTAATGTTACTAATAATAATATTAACTACTAATCTCATGTATCTTGTAAGGCCTCAACTTATGTCTACAAATCCATAGGTGGTTCTTCAATGGTCATAAATAAATCATCCCCCACCACTCAACAGTTGAAAATAATGTTGTAGATGATATTTATGGACTATGTAGTAGCTTGATCTTGTATATTTGGCAAAATCAAAGCTTTTTTTTCCTCTTAATTCTTGACCTTTCTTGCTTCCACAAATTTTGCATTTGCTTTATCTTATGCCCCTTGGCCTATATCTCTTAGTATGACTAGTCTTATTTTGATGACCTAGGTATTCTATCTTTATTAGAAGGCTTAAAATGTACATATCTTCCATCTTTACAATTTTTAAACATGTAACTTCTTTCCTGCTCCTTGGACATTAATATTTGGGATAGACACTAGCATCGATGTTAGTGTCCTAACCTGACACAAGTGCCCAGTGCCCTAAAGTCATCTAATTTGTAAATGAAATGTATCCCAATGGTTAGCCTAAGTGATTTAATATGAGATATTAATCCAAAGGGACTAATATAAATATAAGATCAACCCTCATTCATTCACCACCTAGGAACACCTAGAAAAAGACTAAAGAGACCAAGGCAACTTATCAAAAGCACTCTATCAAGCATTCAATTGAACAAATCTTCTCTATTTCCATACCATCCAAGGGTGAAACATGCTTATAGGTCTAAATTACTAAAGGAGCAGCCTAAGAACCCATTTTTCCAAGTTACAAGCTAGGTCACTGTTGTATTTATTTTGGACACATTATATATTTCACACACAAGCTAACATGTAGGGGATAAATACATGATTATAAATCCATCTTATAAAGTATTGGATATGTAGGAAACACCCTATGATAGCAAGGTCTTTGGGTTTAGTTTGACATAATGTGCCCACTAACCCATTTCCCCCAAAGTCACCATGATGATGAATAACTAGGGTTTTACAAATTCATGAGGAGTGACAGTGCATGACCCAGATCTAAATGCACTAGATCAAAAGTGAATTCAAACTTAGAATCATCTATGTGGTCAAATCTCTTTTCATCAAGTATTCTATGCAAGACATGTCAAACCCAGATAGTAACATCAACACAACCATCATAGGATGACATTAGTGTCCATCACTCCAAAAGCATCATATCCATAATTTGATGAGTGTTCCATAATATCCTTCTATATTAATTTATACCTATTCTAGATCCAACACTATGTTATCATCAAAACTAACTAAGTATATTACTTATTTGTCATTTCCATGCATAGCTTAGTTGTACTTTCTATATTTAGCCTATACTCAACATAATAAATTTTAGTGTATGCTTATATCTGAATGTAAAACTCAATTGGGATACTGCAGATTTAATTGTTACCCTTTTTCATTGTCATTTATATATTCTTAACCCTTATATAAAAAATGGATAGGATAATCCCTTTTATCCCATTTAGGGTTAAACATTTGGTGAACCCAATATTTTACTTGTGGCCATGATGCAGGAAGATGAGTGAAAAACCTATCGATAGGTCCTCCATAATTTTATTAAATTATTTACTTAGGCTTATTTAGATATGTTAGGGATTGATCTGCTAGTGGAAATGCATAACATATTATTATACCCAGATGCAAAATTGAAAAAATAAAAAAATTGAAAAATGCATCCTAAAGTGGTATTATTGGTAAAAGATGAAATTCAAAAACTCTTGGATGTTAGATTTATAAGAACCATCACACATTATGATTGTGTATCCAACATTGTCCTTGTCAAAAAATGCAATGGTGATATTCCTTGTTACAACCATTACCATGATTTAAACAAGGCTTATCCTAAATATGATTTCCCATTACCTAATATCAATATGATTGTAGATTCTATAAATGGATATGAGACATTTTCATTTATTGATGGATTTATAGGATATAACCAAATCAAAATTAACCTCACAGATCAAGAAAAGACAACATATACCACTTCTTGGGGTCTGTTTTGTTATAGTCATGCTTTTTGGTTTAAAAAATTCAGGGGCCACATATCAAAGAGCCATGACCCATATATTTAATGATTTCATACACAAAATTGTTGATGATTATGTTGATTAATTACTTGTAAAATATAATCATTGCCAAGACCATGCTACTAATTTATGATAAATATTTGAGTACTTGCACAAGTTCAATGTTCAATTAAATCCAAAAAAGTATGTTTTTGGGGTATCTTTGGGGAAACTCCTAGGATACACCATTATTTAGAGAGGCATTGAGGTTGATCCAAAGAAGGTAAAATATATTGTATAAATCCCAATGCCAATAAATACAAATTATGTGTAGTATTTGCATCGTCGTATTCAGGGTATTCAATGTTTCATTACCCAGTTGGTTGATAAAACAATCCTTTCACTCATTTTTTAAAAAAAGATACAAATTTTTCATGGGATGATGTATGTCAAAAAAGTTTTGATAAAATCAAAGCATACTTATCGAATCAACCAGTATTTATGCCTCCTATCCTAGATAATCCATTACTTATTTACATATCAGCCACTCATGAGGCCCTACAAGCCCTACTAGCACAATTTAATGATAATCACAAAGAGCGTATAATCTATTATATTAGTCACCAGTTAGTTAATTATGAATGCAAATATACATAAATGGAAAAACTATGTCTAGACTTGTTTTTTATACTCTAAACCTACGCCACTATTTTCTCAATAATGAGGTTCAAGTTATAATAAAATAAGGTCCATTAAGGTTTCTTATGATTAAAACACACCTAACTAGATGTATAACAAATGGGTGATGTAAATTATAGGGTTTGGTCTAAAATTTGTAGCCCAAAATTCAATAAAAAGACAAGTCATAGCTAACCAATTAGTGACGGCTCCTTTCCCAAATTCTTTTCCACTCACCAAAGCTTTTTGGGATGAATTTGAAGCATATAATATATCTTCTAATCCATGCATAATTTTATTTTATGGATCAAAATTTAGAACAAGGGTGAGTGTTTCTATTGTCTTTTGTACCCTTGAGAGTGAATACATTCCTTTATTTCACAAATTAACTTTTTTTGTACCAAAAATATAGCCAAATATGAGGCCTTGATTATCATATTATCCTTAGCCTATAAGTTTGATATAAGAGACATCCAATTAATTGATGATTTTTAGTTAGTTGTTAATCAATTTATTAATCATTACCAAACCAAAGAAGATCATATTTTTCCATATAAAGAAATGATAGATAAACTCACAAAGATATTCAACACATTTTCTATCAACAATATCCCATGTAAAGATAATTTCCATGTAGATGCCATGGCAAGCATGATATCCTTGATGACTTTTGATGATGATGATATACAATTTACAATATGAGAGATACAAAATCCTTCCATTTCCTCTAATCAAATGAATGCTTTGGTCATTCCTGTTATTAATCATAGTATTATAAACATATAATGGTACATTGATATTTACAATTTTCTTTATCAAGCCTATATACCATACCATTTTTTAGGAAATGATAAACACAAATTATAATGTGAATCATTTTGTTATGTTATTATTGGGAATGATTTGTTCAAATAAGGTTTTTATGGCCAATTACTTTGATGATTAAACAAAGATGAGGCATGCATTACACTCTTGAAAATTCATGATGTGTATGGTGGGCATTTTAGCGGATGTGACATGTCTCAAAAACTATTAACACAAGGTTATTATTGGATTATAGTGAAACAAGAATGTGTTGAACATGAAAAAATATGTTTAAAATTCCAAAAATATAGTAATTTGAATCATGCATCATAGCATGAGTTACAGTCGATAGTTTCAACATGGCCTTTTTACTTATGGGGCTTTGACTTAATAGGAAAGATAAATCTAGTATCTTCTGGTGGACACAAATTTATCATTATTGCTATAGAATATTTTATAAAATTGGTGGAAGCAATTCCACTTGAGCTTACCATAGGAGATGACATATCAAAGTTTCTGATGACCAATATTATTTTCCACTTTGGCATACTTTCAGCTATTATTTTTGATAATGGAACATCATTTAAAAATAAGATGATAAAATAATTTTGCACCAAATATAAAATTAATTATACCTTTTCTACACCTTATTACCCACAGTAACTAATAGGATAATTGTTAAAATACTTGGCAAAATAATTGAATGATACAACACTAATTAGCACCAACATATGGCATATGCTCTATGGGCATACCGAACTAGTGTATGCACACCTACTTAGGCCACACCTTACTCTTTGGTCTATGGTACAGAGGTCATATTACCAATTGAACTTAAAATACCTTCTTTGCATGTTTATCTTAAATACATCATTAAAGAAAATGAATATCATGAAAAGAGATTGCATTAGTAAGATAAAGTTGCGTATAAAATGTACACAAACTACTAATCACTTACATGTTTATTAGGATCATGTAAATACATCATATAAAAAAGGTTTAGCCATGTGATTTTGATGTGGCTGACCTAGTATTAAAACAAAATCAAAATAATACTAATGCAAAAAAAGACAAAAAGGGAAAGTTCAAAACAAATTGGTTAAGACCATTTATAGTTACAAAAAAGTTGGGAAAAGGTATATACCACCTTGATACACTTTAAGGAAATCCTTTTAAAATCCCAATAAACATTATGCGCTTGAATAAATATTCCAAAAATACCAAAAAAATCAAAAATATAAAACACTTTTAGCATTTACATATTTTATTAGCTCCTTGGCATATGCCTGTTAGTTCCATGTCGATGGATGGCATACTCAGTTACTCATACATACACATGTGTGTCACACTTCTACTTGAGTGTGATACAGGAATACATGGATACATGATTTATTCTTATTTTTGTATTTTTAGATGTTGGGCCTTCCCTCTACTCATGTCATACAGACATTGGCGCATCCACTTATTTGATCTTGATGCACATAGGTTATATTATTTGATGATCACTCTACATTATCATGTTTGATATTAAATATGTACTTACACATGCCTTTATCCATGATTATATCTTATATATGGTAATTGATATGCTATACACTTGACCTTTTTTCCCAACACACTTGATCTAGGGATACTATGACATGTTTATGTTGGTTGTTTATGCTTTACTTTATGCACTTCCTTGAGTGTATTGTCTTTCTATTGTGTTCACTATTCAAGCATTTGAATATGCTCATTTGTTTGTGTCCCTTGTGCTTATGTATTATTTAATTGACATTTGCATATTCATTATTTATTGTATGGAAATTTTAATATGTCATCCTCACATTTGTGGACATTTGAATATGTCATGTTCCTTTGATTGTGCAGAATTTGAACATGCCCCTTATTTTCACTCCTTAGACCATTGCCTTTTGACTTAATTTTGAGTGCTCTTGTGTGTGTGATTATTTGTTTATTGATCTTGTATTGTTATTATCTAAACATTTCTATGACCCTTATCATATAGCTTATTCCTTCATGTGATGACATTGGTTATGTTTGTTTCAATGGTATATATACCTATATATGTTCCTTCTATATGCTAGATGGTTAAATTCATAAATTAAATAGTTGTCTTATCTTTTTGAGGTGAGGTAACTACCAGTTCCTATCTTTACCTCACCTCAAAGGAGGGGAATATTAGTGGGTAAGAGTCATATAGGCATGGATTACACACATTCATAGTGTCTAGATTCAGTGTTGGAATGCATTGGAAGCATTTTCTCCACACTTATTCATGTTTGTCATAATTCTTAGATTCAGTAGGGGAAAGCTTTGGAAACATGTTCTCCACACCTGTTCAATATTCAACATCTCCAAATTATAGTGGGGACATGTTTTGAAAACATTTTATCCACATTGGTACTTATAAAAGTTTTCATATTTCTCCATATAAATTTGGGGCATGCTTTGGAATCATGTTCTTCACAGTTACACAGTTTTTTAAATTGGCCAAAACACATAGCTATATGATTCAGATTCATAATTGTGGTAGAATTCTTTACATTGGTACCATTGTTATAAAAAAATTTAGCACGAGACATATCTAAGGTACATATGTTATGCAATGTGTGCCTAATATTACAAAATCTAAATTATTTTTATATTATAAAACTATTTTATGGATTGTGACCATATCATAAACTTTTTCGTACTGAAACCCTATAAACTTTATGGACCTTACTGAGCCAATATACTATAGTATTTGGTTCAATTTTTAGTATGGTTGAGGTGATAAAATCACTCAATCTTGCCAAGTTTTTAGGTTGGACTTGATGGTATCATTTAATCTCACCAAGTTATAAGTATCATTGGGTTGTACAGTTGAGCTAATCTCAACTGCCAGGTGGCAACTCACTTTTTCTCCAAGGTTGGGAGCATGGGCCTTCCAACATCTCTCTCTCTCTATATCTCTTTGGATATATGTGTTTTAAATACTTATCTATAGTTTTCCTAATCTCAATTTTAGAGCCTTATAGTGATACATATTTTTCAAATCAACTTGCCAATAGGTAAGGTGGTTACATCGACACATGTGTACTCTTAAACCTTGTTATTTCAATTTTAATCTATTTAAATTAATTCCAACCTAGATCATATACACTAATTATATACTATAGCATTCTCTTGGTTATAGGCTAGTCACCAAAATGCACTCAAGTTGGAACAAGTAAAGATAAGGTGTGTTATACACACCCAGGTATGCATTCTTTTCTTTTAAATTAGAAATGTCATTATTAGATTAAAGGGGGAAATGTATATGATATTTATGGATTATATAAAACCTTAGTATTGTACACTTGGCAGGCTCAGACCTTAGTTATTCCTTCCAGGATCTAGACCTTTCCCACTTCCACAAGTCTCACATCTACTCTATATACGCCCCTTGGCCTTTATCTCTTAGTATGACTAGTTTTATGTTGATGACCCAAGTCTTTTATCTTGCATAGAATGCTTAAAATTTACTTATATTACATCTCTACAAATTTTGAACCTGTACCTACTTTCTTACTCCTTGGACAGTAACTTCTGGGATAGACACTAGAATTGACGTTAGTGTCCTGACTTGACGTAAGTGTCTAGTGCCTTAAAGTTATCTAATTTACAAATTAAATTTATCTTAATGGTTGGCATAAGTTATTTAATGTGATTTATCATTCCAAAGGGATTGATATAAATATAAGATCAACCCTCATTCATTCACCACCTAGCAACACCTAGCAAAAAACCAAAGCAACTTATCAAAATCACTCTAACAAACATTTAATTGAATAAAGCTTCCTTATTTCCATAAAAATCATAGGTGCATCATGTTTATAGGTATAAAATACTAAAATAATAAACTAAGAGCCCAATTTTCTAAGTTACAAGCTACGTCACTATTGTACTTACTTTGCACATATTATATGATTCACACACAAGCCAACACATAGGGATGAACTACATGAGTCTAAGGCCCTCTTCTAGAGTATTGGATATGTATGCAATGCCCTCTAACAATGGGTTTTTTAGGTTTAGCTCAACACCATGTGACCACTAACCCATTTTCACCCAAAGTCACCATGATGATGAAGAATTAGAGTTTTGTAAATTCATGAGAAGTGACAGTCTATGACCTAGATCTAAATGCACCACAATGAAGGTGAAGTCAAACATAGAAGCATACAAGTGGTCACATATATTTTCATCAAGTATTTATATGGGACACTTACATTGAACCCAAATAATAGTGTCAATGTAACTATCCCAAGTTGACATTAGTGTCTAAAGCTTCAAAAGCATCAGACCTAGAATTTGATAACTTTTCTAGAATCTCCTTCCAAACTCTTTTTTCCTATTCCAAAGCTAATACTATGTTAATATCATAACTAACTAAGTATATTAATTATTTTTTATTTCTATTCATAGCTTAGTTTTACTTTATATTTTTAGTCTATACTTAGCATAATAAATTTAGTGTATGCTTATATTTGAGTTTAGCACTCAATTGGCATGCTATAGATCTGATTATCACCCTTGTGTGTTGTCATTTATGTATTTTTAACCCTTATACCATAAAATAATAGGATAATACCTCTTATCTAATTCAGGGTTAAACATATGTCCATTTTTTTCACCCTTCAAGTGAATACTTCTTTATTTGACTCTTAGAGATAACTAATGGTTCATGAACTGTCACAACCACCTCTTGAGCTAAAACAATTGGATACAGTAGACCAAATTGTGTTATTTTTATTGGAAGTTAGTTTATTTAAAAAAATTAAATCCATATACACCAACTAAAGATGGTGGTTACATGAAACATAAACAACATGATTTTTAATTAAGTGATTTCATGAAGGGTCGAGGTGGATAAAGAAACCATTACATAAATAGAGGATATTAATTTATCATGTATTTTTAAAAATTGTGAGGACTTATTGACACAACCTAAAAAATACATCATAAGAGATACGTCTCATTCATTTATCAACATAAAAATTCTCTGCCTAAAGGAAGATAATATTTCTAACTTTTCACTCACCTTCGCGATCAAAACAATTTATTTGAGTGTTGTTTGTTAGATGTCAACTCATGATAATGGATGTAGGGGTGTGGTAACATTAATTTCCCCTTCCTTTTCACCCAATATTGTCTCCTGGGAATTAGAACCCACTCATCAAACTATGTGGACCCTTTTCACCTTTATGGTCTCTCTCTCGATCTTTCTAACATCTATACCTCTAATGACATGGTTGAGAGGGTGATTTTTTGGTGTTGTCTATCTGACTCACTTCCTAGCAAAACTGGATCATATGTGCATAATTTAATATGGTTGAATCCGTGGAAAAGGATGGGTTACTTCCCATGTAGTAGTGCATAAGTAAAAGAGAGGCATGGTTTTACATGTGAAATTTGGACTTTTTGATCTTAATCACCACTACAACCTCGTTGGTACCTCACCTTGGTTCAAATGGTCTAATTTACAATAAGGAAATGAAAGAGTGGTGAAAATATTAGTAGTGTTATAATTTCATAGAAAAATATTTTTAATCTTGCCAATAATTTTAACCTTTGTATGGTAGTCATCCTTCATGCTTTGTTTTCAAACCACCTTCCCATACACAGTTATATCTCAGTAACGCCTATCTCAAATAGCCCTAGACAAAGAATAACATTATTATAATATGTAATATTGTTCTTTGGATATTTAGAGCCTTTCATTAGATTGAGTGGTGGGAAAATTCCATCAGCCACATAATGACTTGCCTCAAAATCTATAAATGATAAACAATTGATTTCTATTATATAGATTAAAAGGATTCACAACATGAATTTATTTGAGTACATAATATTTAGATATTTCATCCTTCAGTGATGATATTCAAAATAAGGCTACCATATGGTGGCACAAACTCAAAGTAGAATGCACTTGTTAAAAAATGGAGATAGAGATTTTAAGGAATTATTATTTCTCTTTTGTTCTATGAAAGTATATAATCATGTCAAATCCATGTGATAAGTTGGTTCTCATATAAATCATCTTCCCAATTGTATACACTCATATTTTAATCATTATTTTCTTGACAAAATTTAATCTTGACATCTTTATCCTAATTTTAACCCTAATTTTTTTATAAACGAGGGTATCTAGGGTTAATAATATAGAAATGAATAAGCACAAGGGAGATAAATAGATCTATAGTAGGCTAATTAATTTTAAAACTTCGATAAGCAATATTTTGAATTTATAATACTAAGATATTCCAAAAATAGTAAGTAAAATTATTAATTGATATTATCAATTATACAATATTGAGGTGCTATATAATTCAAATTTAGTATGTATATTTTACCCACTTTAATCTAGTAATGAAATTACTAGTTTAAATGAAAATAAATGCGTATATGGGTGTGTATAACACATATAGTCTTTATGTGAGTCTAACTTGAGTGCATTTTTGGTGACTGACATGAAACCAAGAGCATGTTACAATGTATAATCAGTGCATATAATCTATAATTGAAAGAATTTAAAATTCTTGAAAGTAAAGAAAGTGAGGTTAGGATTACACCTATATATTTTTGCAACCATCTTGCCTTTTGGAAATTTGATTGGAATAGATTCTTCATTATGAAGCATTGGAGCTGATATTAGAAGAATTTGTAAATTTTCAAGTGCATACATATGTAAAGATATTGCAGGACACCATGCCCCAAACCTTGGTGAAAAGTTTAGCTTCTACATGGTCATTTAGCTTATCTCAATTGTGTAACCCAATCATATTTATAACCGTGAGTGTGAGTGATCTAATTAAATCACTCTATATATCTGGTGAGGGTAGATGATTTAATCACTCTATCCTATAAATTTGGTGAATTTATATGATTTAATCAAGTCTAACCTATAAACTTGGTAAGATTGAGTGATTTAATCACCTCAACCTTTCTAAAAGGTGAACCAACTAGTACAATAGATTGGCTCAATAAGAGTCCATAAAAGTCCATCCTTGGTATGATAAAAATCCATAGTAGTATTTGGAATCTAAAAATTGGTTTTATTTTGAAATTTAAGGTGTTCTTTGCATGACATATGCACCTCATATATGTCTCAAGTAGAAACATGGGCATAATAAAGGTGCAAATGTATAGAATGCTGCCAGAAATGTCTATCTTAATCATATAACTATGAAATTTGGAAAATTTGAAATTTATGCAAGTGTGTAGGTTATCTCTCCATGACATTCCCCCATTGAATCTAGAGAATCTAAGAATTTTTGTAAGTGTGCAGAACATGTTTCAGTAACATGCCCTGTTATAATATGAAACTATGAAAATATGTAAGCCATACCTCTATGACATGCCCCAACTAATATGTCCCATCTTTTTAGGTGAGGGGAAATAGAAACTGGTAGTTACCTTACCTCAAAATGAAAATATAACTATAATTTGTGTATTGATCATGTAGCATATAGGAGTAGCATGTCTAGGTAGATATAGAGATTATGTACATAGTATGTAATCACATTAAGTCCTAAGATGCATGGTGTAAATCATGGAAACATCTAGAGAGTAACAATATACTCTCAACAAGCAATCAAGAAAACACACAAGAGCACTCAAAATAAAACAAAAGGCAATGGTCCAAGGAGACCTCATAAAAGGGGTATTTTTAAATGCTACACAATCGAATGGACATGATTATTCAAATGTCCATAAAGCATAGAAATACATATTCAAATTTCCACATACAACAAGATATGACATGTTTAAATGCCATAATAGGAATACAAAGGCACTGGGGATGCAATTAATGTAGAATATTTAAATGCTTAAATAAGCAATACAATACAAGACAATAAAAATCAAGGGACACACTCAAGGAAGTACCAAAAAGGAAAACATGTAATCATAAGCAACCAACATAAGTATATCATATTAGTCCCTAGATATATGTGTTAGTAAAAAATATTAAGTACATAACATATCAAGTATATTGTGAATGATCTAACAATGGATAAAGGCATGTGTAAGTACATAAGCTTAAACATGACAATGGAAAGTGATCATAGCATAAGATAATTAGGTTTATCAAGATCAAATAAGTGGATGCCTCAAATGTACTAATGATGTGAGTAGAGGTAAGGCCCAACATTTGTATGTGCATATATCATGTGCCTGGGTATGCTTGTATTAGACTTAAAATATATGCGAAACATATGTGTATATATAGAAGGAAATGGTATACTATCTAACAACATGGAAACAAAATCATAGATGCTAAGGTGATAATAAAATATGTAAATGTTGAATATTTTTGTGTTTTTAGGATTTTTATTTTTTGGTATTTTTGGAATATTTAAAAATAAAATACTATCTTATGATATCATCCAAATGATGGTCATGGGTATCTCCCCACTCTAAACTTGATACCATAAATTAGTGGTATTGCCAAGGAACATGTATAGGTGTAATATTTGGCATTACAGGATATATATGATGCTCTACATATGTATAATAGGACTCTGTGGTCATTAGGAAATAATAGAAAGAATGGGGGTTTGTGGAACCCATCGTTGAGTGCTTTATGATTTTTTTAGAATATCAAAAATAGGAACATGTTTTATTTCTTTAGATGGCTTAATATACTTTGTAGGATTAGATTAGGGTTTCATAGAATCCATTTTGTACCTATGATGCAATAGTCTCTTAAGTATTGATCGCCTAGGAAATGGGATTGCCTATTGTTTACCCTTTCATGGAGGATTAACCTTATCAGGTTTGATAATTAATTGAATGGGTATAAAATTCTCTAATTCAAGTGGATGTTCATATGTAATTCTACAAATTATAATTACTATGTTTTCATGAATGTATTTAACACACCCATGTAATGTAGAAGGTATTGCACATAGTATATGTATCCAAGGTCATCCCAGTAACATATCAAATACTCTTGTGTATGGTATAATTGATAATGTAGTGACCATATGTACTATACCAACATGTATGAGTAATTCAATATCACCAAGGACATGTTGTGAGGTTCCATCGAATGCTCTGACCACTTTGGTTGAAGGGTGTAAATCATCATGTGTATATCCCAAGTGTGTAAGTAATGTCATGGTTAAAACACTATCACAATCACCATTATCAATAATAAAAATATGTATAGGTTGGTGATCAAGTATGGTTGAATTAATAATTAATGAATATCTAAGGCATCATCCACAATTTATTTATCATTAAAAGTACTATAATGTCTTTGAACCATCATAGGTGTATGCCATGTATAAGTACCAATAATCCCATATAATGGGTGCCCATATATGGTGGAGGATGATGTGCATTATATGTCATTTCCACTTCTAGTTCCTTATTACAATGGTCTTTCAAAGGATTATTAAATATTTTTTTATTCTAGTGACCACCAAGTTGTGAACCTAATTCTTTTGGAGGATAATCAAATGTAATTTTTTTATCATCGATAAAGTCTTGGATCTTATGCTTCAATTTAAAACATCTATTCATATAATCTATAAGGCCTTGGTGATATTCATGATAATTATTTGCATCGTATCCTTTGGGTAGAGGTTGAATCATATCAACCTATATAAGAGGAGAGATATGAGGCGACACTCTACGAGCTTCAAAAGTAACAAAGTTGGGGACTTAGGTAACTGTGAATATTATATCCTTGGTGCATTAGATAAGACAATCCAATTAAGTTTTTATGACATTGCATTAACTATATTAGTTGTTTCATTTTTAGGTTCTATATATTTTACCTTATAACTTGGTTTGATAGTAAACTTGATATTGTATGTAGTTAGTGTGTTTACTACATATTTAAGTTTGTTTAATGAAAAAAGTTTCACTTCATGATCGTGAACAATATGGCATAAGTCATTAAAATATTTTAACTTTTTGAAAACAATGGACTCATGTAATTGGGCAAAAAAAAAATTATTTAATATGTCTTGAAGCTATTTATTTGTCATTGTATTGGTCATTTTATCCAACATTGTCTTGTACCTTAAGACATATTCATTGATAATTTAACTGCTTCATTGTTTGATCTTTTCAATTTGGGCATAGGAAACCTTTTAGAAAATGTTGATATAGAAGTGTGTGAAAAACTAACCTACAATAGGTTTTAATGCTTTTATTGATTAGATTGGCCTTGGATCATAGTCCTTAAGGCTCCTTAGAAATAATTTGTTCAAAAGTTTATAATTTAAGGCATAACAATGCATACCACATAGAAATATTAAAGATGTTGTTTAGGATCACCCTTGCCATCATAAAATGTGAACTTAGGTGCCAAAAAACTAGTTGAAAAGTGGTGCAAAGATATTTTATGTGCAATAGGGTTATGCAAAATATCTTATGAATCATTAACATAAGGTGACTTCAAAGAATGTTGTTCAATATCTATCACCTTAGCTTGAAAAAGTTTTATATTTTGGATAAGATCTTGTAAATTTTGATCACTAAGGTTTGAAGTTTGAGAAGTCACCAAAGGAGGTGTACCCATAATTTGAGTTGTTATAGGCATTGAAATCAGTAATTGGGTTGAAGTGTTAATGTTTCACATGTAAGATGTAATAGTAGTATTTTTTTAGGGAACAAAGGTGTAAACACATAACCTATGCCCCTATTAGAAGTATGAAGTGGTGATGTGCTCAAGGGGAGGGTTATTGGTATAGAATTAGTTGTAGTACCACCTACGGATTTACCATCACAAGGTGAGGGAGCCTTAGCCTTAACATGCTTACTGATTTCATCTCTTGTGACATACAAAAATGCATCCACTAAACTCTTATTGTTATTAAGATGAGTAACTAGCTTATTTATCTTCCATTTGAAAATGAGATTTTTTATTAACATGTCCCTTTACTTATAAATGAAAAATAGAGAACTGAAACAAACTATAGAAATGAAAACCTCATAAGGATAAATATCCTAAGACAAGCTAGGGTTTGAACAAAGAGACAAGTTCACCAAATGTTTGAGCTTATTTTTTTCATAATGGGGGTATCTAGGGTTTAAAATATCGAAATGAATAATCACAAGGGTGATAAATAGATCTATAGTAGGATAATTAATTTTAAAACTTAGATAAATAATATTTTAAAATTATAATATTAAGATATAGCAAAAATAGAAAGTATAGTTATTGATTGATATTTCTAAGTGTATAAGACTAGGGTTTTGTATAATTCAAATTTAGTGTCTACACTCTAATTGGTCTATTCTCCATTCCATTAACTTATAATCTATATGAGAACCTTCACTATTTCATTTACTATCTTGAAATTATGAGAAACATCATTTAAGAGTCCCCATTATGCTTATAGGTTCATGTCAGCTGAATTCTAATAGTCTATGTACCTATAGGAACAAGATTGCACTAGGAAAACATGGCCATAACCTAGCCTTGTCCACTAATGTAGCCTTGCTCTCATGCTCTAATGGTAAATTTTTAAATTCAATACATTTCATATTTCCCCTCCCAAGTATTTATCAAGGTCTATTAACATAAATAGTTGCTACATAAGAACATCAAGGTTATTCATAACACATTTAGTAATCACATGGTAGTCTATTGAACATTGAGAAAAAGGGCACCAATCTTTTTGATTTATCATAGCAGTCACATGCCACATTTCAATTTATTTTATTGTAGGTCAAGGACACTCATTTTCAGGCATTCAAGTCAATATATATAGTTGCATTCATATAAAAAATATCAAGATTCACATACTCATTCAAAGAAGGAGAATTACATCGACCTGAGGCCTTTTGGAATATGTAGGAAAAACTCAAATAACATGGGTATTTTTTAGGATAACTCAAATATTCCCCTTTCCCCATTCCCCCATTTTTATTTGGTATTCATTTGGTTTATTGTACAAGAACTAGGTTTTTGACTTTATAAGTGTTTTTCACATCAAATTGCCACACATAAAAAATTAATTAACTTTATGGATAGGCATAGGTACTTATATAATAAAATAAATTCTACACTCAATCAATATGTAAACATATTAAACAAATAAGGTCACAATGCATTCTTATCTTCCTAGTGAGACCCTATTCCATCATAATTTTAAATTCTACTTTGGGTTTTGACACAATTCAAGGGTCATTTAAGTCAATTTCCAATAATATTCAACTTGAATAGTTAGCATAAATTCAGTTATCTGATTATAAATTTACTATTTATAGCATATTTCAAAAAAAAATTACTATATTTCATATTTAGATTTTGTATTCTATAGATATAAATCTGTTTCAATAGTTTTATGTTACATTTCATTGTTAAATAATAACATCATTAAACATTATGGTGATTCAATATTTTTTTAAGAACAATGCTTCTTGTTTGCTTGATATTTGACTTAGGATTTCATACAAATTTATGTAAATTGCTGACAATGAAAGAAATAAATTTCAATGGTGGATATAAATTTGATGCCATGAGTCAATCTTCATAGACCTTGGATTTAATCTGACATTGAATAAATTATATTGTCAACTCTTATAAACATATGACATTGAAGCATTTATCTTCGACCTTAGGTTGAAATTTTTTGATCTCTATACAAAAAATATTTTGATTTTATTTTATCTTTATTTTCTATTAACTTGTTCCTTATTTTTAGAAACTGTACTCTAACACTTTGAAAACTACTTAGTGACTGTCATTACAGGCTAAGGGGTGATAATTTTCACACATACCATGGTGTGAGGGGTATTACCCCAATACTTTAACCATTGTAAAACACTAAACACATAGTTTAGTTTCCTCATACCTCAGGGTATATTGGAAATGTATAGGTTCCCATTTTTACACCATATGAAACCTCTTTTATTTGTTTTATTTGTGGTGCACAAATAAGAGTGTATCATCTAAGGAAGTTACTCTCACTGTACCCACATAGATGGGATGGTAGGATACATGCACAGTTTATCCTCTATAGTTAGTGCTCTAAAATTTTGGGCTGACATTAATCCATAATGAAAATGTATAATTGAGATCCCACACAATCATTCAAACACTTGCCTAGATCACGTATTAAACCTTTATTTTTACCTATATCATATTCATAATCATAAGCTCCTTTGTATGTATAAGAGTACTTGATAGTAATAAGTGTTTTATTTTTCACATTTAATGTGTTCAAATTCATTATATATATCATGGATAGTCAAAGTAAATATGCTAATGATGTTCATCCTCTAGATAAGTTATTCTCTACTCATGTTATGTCTTTTATGATGATGAATGGATAAATAAAAATAAGCAAAAATTTATGGAAGAATAATATGTGGATGATTGTGATTGTGATTGTGATTGTGATTTTGATTGTGATTGTGATTGTGATTGTGATTGTGATTGTGATTGTGATTGTGATTGTGATTGTGATTGTGATTGTGATTATGATCATGATTATGATTATGATTATGATTATGATGATATATAAATCAATAGATAATTTTATTTTGATGAAACTTTGGAACATGGGTCCATAGAAGTGAGTTCACCACTAGATTCCTCTTTAAATTCACCTCTAGAATCCTCTCCATATTTTCTTCTCAATCTGTCTTTGGTTTCATCTTTAGAACCTTCTTCAACTACACATTTAGATTCCTCTTTGGTTTCATCTTTAGAATCTACTTTGGTTATACCTCTAGATCCATCCTTGTATTTACCCCTTGATTCATCCTTGAATCCCTCTTTGGATCCACCTATAGATCTTTCTTTGAATCAACCTCTATAATCCTTTTTTGATCTCTCTTTAAACCCATCTATTGATGCTTTTATGTATTTACCTTTATATTCCCCTTAGGATCCTCCTTTACCTTATTCATTTAATGTAAATTTAGAGCACAAAGAACATTATAAAAATGACTATATACTCTCTCTTCAATTTCCACCTACCATCCAAAAGGAGGAACCTTATCCTTGCACACCTAAATTATCTTTCCACCTTGCTCATGCACTTTATTTCTCATAAAATTATAAAATAAATACACATAAAATATGCATAAATATGGATGATATTATTCATGAATGAATTTTTGCTTCTCCTTCCCTTGATGTGAAAAAAATTACTACTGTTAATGATGTTACCTCTTCTCCTTTACAAATAATGGATATTGAACCTCCATGTGATAGACCTTCCCCCATGTCAATCAACAAGGATGAAATTCCTTCCTCTTTCCTTAGCACATCACAAGCTTAAATTGAAAGCAATGGAATTCTTTTCAACACAACTTTTAATGTTGCATCCAATTTAGACTCATGTTTATCTTTCCATGATGTTACTCTTGCACCACAATGTCATAATATTAACATAGAGTTACCACATGATGACAATGCATCTCCTTCTAGTCATACTTATTATAATGTTATAAATAAATAATATACAAGTTATTCACATATATCTAATTAACATCCTAAACTAAGTGAAGAACCTATCCTTCCACCTTCTTCTCCAATGATAAATAGTGTTCTAATGGCTAAAATTAACAATATAATTCAACCTTTGAATGAACCTAATAATAACCTCAACATGGCTTCTCAATAATTCATATATCTAATGCATGTTTAGGTGTGTTGTAAGATAAATTACATCACTTATTATTAAAGAGTAAAGTGCATCATACATGGGTTGACTTCAATGTAGTATTTGGTAATCCTTGTATGTGCAATATTATGTATGTACTTTTACCCCCCAACTTCCAAATACCTAAATTTTATACATTTCATGGAAGTTGGGACCCTTATCTACATCTTAGAGATTTTATAGAAACCATGAGTGGCTATAATGGTAGTTTCATATTATTAAAATTATATCATAAAATTATAGTAGGGGGTTTTAGTTTCATTCCCTGACTAGTGGATGTTTAAATTTTTTTATTTATAACTAGAAGACACTTTATTGATATAATATATTCAAAATAAGGGACCTAGGGTCACTTATGAGTGATTTCCTTCTTTTCATCATGGAAAATATGAACAAGTTTGTGATTACATTTTAATTTTAAGACTCTTGCGCATCAATTAATTTACCAACCAACCAATTTGGAAGTACAATATTTTTTTATAGAGTATAATTTATCCATTAAAAGAGAATTTACTCTATCATACTTGTGAATAATTTTTATCTCTTTGTTATGAGGCATTATCATTAGAAGAACAATTGGGTCTTATTAAAATATCAAACAATATGTATGGGTACATTTACCTACATACCAAAGATCCACATAATAAATTCCAATCATCTAATGTCAACACACATATTCCTAATAAAGTAAAAAAGATAAATTACGTAGTATCTTCTCACACTAAAGAACTCATTAACAAAAAGGCACACCTAATTTTCATAATCCAATGTTGAATTTACCTTAGAATAAGTCAAAATCCTACATAAATACAAAGAATCCCTTCCAAAATTTACTAATCATATTTATTCATCTACATCAAATAAGGTTCAGCTGCGTAAATTTGATTTCAATGATCACTCACAATATTTTAAATATGTTACTGGATAAAAGGTTAATCAAACTATGCCCTAATTACTATGACCCTCCTCATCGATTGGAAAAAATTTAGGGTCAACCATTTTGTACCAATCATGAAATCAATTAACACTATGATAATGATTGTTATGTGTTACAATAAAATCTAAAATAAATTTCAAATAAATTAATTATCTCATTTCACAAAATTGATAATAATCTAATCAAGTCCTTATCTCTTTCTTCCAAATCTCTAAATGTTAAACACAATAATTCTCAAAAATATGCAATATAAGATACATTGGTTTCAAATGATTTTATTAATGATAAACATAAAGCTAAAAATACCATTGATAATTCTCACATTAACAATATAAGCAACAAACAAACATTAACACAAGAGGTTTCTAAGGTACACAATTTACAAAATCCAAATATGCAAACTAAATTACCTACACAAGTGTGGATTCCTAAGTCAAAGTAGTTGCAAATTGAGCATAAGTAAATACATATGCATAATGAACCAACTATGACATGTATAAGAATATAATAACAACTGATTATTCATCATTCATTTTCCCATCAAGTTAGAAATTTTCTTAATTTTTAATGCTCAAAATCCAAAAAAGAGATAAGATAAACTACTTATAAGTCTATCTATGCATACCAACAATGCTTTCAATGTCCATTCATTATGGATATACACTTGATTACTATGGCATATATATCATATTGACTTCATTTACACTTACTTGATCACATCTATCTACTCCTACATTCTCCATGACCACACATAGTCTCTTGTCGATTAGGATCATATACATTCTTATCTATATCAATCATTTGTGCTACATTGTTATGACTCTTTTACACATACACAAGGGCATATTTTTTGCCTTCCTTATTGCTACACTATGTTTTTGCACCTTGTTACCAATCACCTTGTTTCTAATTATTTAATTCTTTCTCATTTCTTCTATTTTTGAAGCCTTGATTCTTACCACTTTTCAAATATTTTAAATCTTCAAACACGACAAAAAAGATTTAAAAAATCAAATATGTAAAAATACTAAAAAAATCATATATGTAAAAAATATTAAAAAAATAAATATTTTTATAAAAATTAAAATTAGGACCTAAAGCATTTTCTAATATTGATAAGTACATGTATTTCCATATGTTATTTATTTCATGTTAACTAAACATCATATTTAAATTTTCATCAACATACTACTTTTCATGAGGTATGTGAGTGTAATACATGACATACTATTACATGGTTTGTTGATGTTAGGCTTCCCTTTTCACCCAACAACCTTTTTAAGTTGGGGGCATCTCTTCATTATTCTTGAACACTTAAACATGTTGTATCTATCCACAACATTTTTACCATGTTGAGTTATGTATAAAATAATTTTTTTTCTACTCACTCATACTTTACATTGTGTTACATGGATAAGTTATTTGTTAACAATGTCATTAATGTTTATGGTTGATATAGACTAGTATTATTTACTTTATGTTTCTTTTCACATTCTTATAATAATGCATGATAAGTTATGACTCATTTTCTTATTTTGTGTGTCCCTTGGCCTTGTTTGTGTAACATATACATTTTATTTCTTGTATGGCATCTTCATTACATTTATGTGTGGCCCTTGGCCTTGTGTGTTTATGGGACATTCACATATCCCTTATATGTGGCCTTTAGGCCTTATGTGTAATATTGTGTGCAAATTGTGTGACTATGTGTGACATTAATTAAATTTTCATATCTTGTTACTATGGTTCCATTATTCATATCATGCATTGCTAATTATTAATTTTACTCTTGTGCCATGACAAATATCATGCACATGTTGTTTATGTGTTTCAATGTTATATCTATCTAACACATGTTTCATATGAAATTCAATGCAATATTTAGTACTATGCTACAATATAATTCAAATGTGTTGATACATATTTTATGCACACCAAATACCTTCAAAGGGTAAGACCCTCTCATTTTAGGATCAGTGATTAATCACTCTAAGGCATGAGTTTCAGGTATTTGGTTTTATAAATAACCGCTTTCTATAATAGTGGTTGAGTTTAGTGGTTGTTTACCTCAGATGGTTTGGATATGACTAATGTCTAACTTCTAAACTAAATATTCTAAGAGCTATCATATAGTCGATTGAATGATATAAAAAATGTGGATTAGATCAAAAATATCAAATAGGAAGGAAGGTTGGGGTATAAAAGATGAGGATCTAAGATTTAGATGGAAGAATAAACCCTTCCAAATTTATTAACTATATTGAGCTAAGTATGTGTCTTTCACTAATATCTGATACAGGTTAGTTGCTAGCATAAAATATTAAAAAATAGTGAAGGGTCTAAGTAAATAATTTTATAATAAACCAATGATCATAATCAAAATATATTGTCAATGTATAATTGCTAAGCATATTTGAGTCACTATCAAAATGAAAGCATGATATATAATCATAAATATGATGAGACTAACACAAGTTTAAATCTATTCATTAAAATAAATATCACACCTAAACTTCATATAGTGATGTCAACTTAATGTAAATTCTTCAAAAAAAACACATAAATTTGGAGAAGAAAACAAATTACCACAAACTTAAAAATAGTTACAAACTTTATTACTTACATTAACTTTCCAAAATTTCTCCTCTCTTTACAATAAATATGATTCATGTATATGTATGACTTAGATGGGCACAACCTAATTTATATCTCATTTCATGTTTACAAGGTCTAAAAATAAAACATGTATTAATTTAGCTCAAAGACTTTTTCATGTACAAAATATTTCTTGATATATAATAAAATATTTTATAAATATCTAACATCAAATTTAGATGAACGATTCACTTTATGGCATTTGATTAGAACTAATAGTTGTAATTGGACTTGGATTAGATAAAACTCCATTTTAAGTAACTTTTGGTTGGATTAAAAATGGGAACTGATGATTTAGTAGAAACCATAGATGATTTAGCACTAATTGTTGATGGAGAGACCAATGTTTTAAAACTTGTCATAGATGTAGTAGAAGATTCAATTGTAGTTGTTATTGAATTGGACCCTAAATACACATGTAGATAAAATAAAATAGAGCTATGTAACTCTATCTAAACTATCTATCAATGCATGTAATAAAGTAGAGGACATAATTATCAATGGTTGAGTCAATAATGATTAGAGTCCTACATGAGCAAATGACTATTTTTGTTTCTCAGCATTTCTTTTGTCTTTCTTCCTCTTACATGTTGTAAGATCTGATTATATGACCTAAAAATTAATAATAGGACTTTTTAATAATATATATTGATTTTTCCCAGTAGTTTCCCATATATACTGAATAAAAATAAAAAAGATACATTAAGTGTTTGGGCTTGGTCCATATTTTATTTGGCAAATGTAATCAAGTGAATGACTTGATCACCACTTCCATATGTAGTGTTGTCAACTATTATTCTAAATACTTTCATGAAGACTAGATTTGGTTGTTAGAATATGTTAGATTTACCACTTGACCATGTGGTTTGTATGTGGTAGAGATAAGATTTTTTCCCGATAATTTAACCAACTTATTCTCTTAAGATATTAGCTGGATAAGCAGCTATTTCATTTTATTATGCCACTCTATGAGAACATTTCTCTTATTGTTTATATATTTCTAATCCAAATTTATATCTTTTAGTGGTAATAAATTGAGCTCGGGGTATGACTTATCTCTTACAACCTTAGCAATGTTATACAATTTGGAATCTAAGAGCCTCAAAGATTCATTTAAATTCATCACATTTCCCCATTGTGGTTGGGATTCATCCCTAGATCTATGTATATAAAGTATAAGATCATATAGGGCTAGGTTTAAATTATGTATCTTTTCCAATATATATTTAGGTGCCCCCACCCTTGGTTGAGATTCTAATATTTTATTAACTTTTTGTAGACCATGAAACATTTTATTTATATCCCCACCATTAATATTGACTACAGAGATTGGATCTTCTTTATATTCATTATATTCTCAATGTTTTTCCTTCATTTTCTTGGTTAGGGTTAAGAGTTTTTCTTCTCTTGGTAATTCAATATGTTTTACCCCACTTGACATTTCTCTCCTTTTGACCCTTTTCAATTGGTTTATTATCTCTTCAAAATCTAAGGTAATTTTGGGTTCTTCAATATTAAATAAATTATCCCTGGGCCTGGACAATTTATTTGTCTATAGTTATTGCATCCATGTCAATGTTAAAATTGTTCCACCAGGGGAGGTTGACTTAGGGGATGGAATGGCAAGGGATGAGGTAGATTGTGTAGGTGGCACGAGTGTTTAGGGGTTAAGTGAAGTGGGTGTGCTTAGATATGTAAGAAGTGGAGATGTAGGGAATGGTGGGTTAACCAACCACTCTATAAAAACCCTAACCTAAGAAGGCCTCTTGGCTATGTGTTTTATCAAATTAAGAGAGTCCTTAATGATGGTGACCACATGGGATGATATTAGAATGCTTATGGACATTGCAAATCCTAATTGAGTTGATGATGACCTTACAGTGGGTAACTTTCAAAAATGGACTAGGAAACCAATTCCTCAAACCTTGGGGTTTAGATAAGAAAATACAGGGTATCAGATGGACTTGTGGGTGTAATGTATATAACAACTGAATAAATAATACATTGTGTAATGATAGGCTTTATTAGAATTTTTAGAGTGTGTCCAACTAGAATGAATGTTTTATACACATGGATGGTATCAATTAAAGTAATAGATATAGAAATGTGAACTCAAGGAGAAAAAGTGGAAATCATATAAGTGTCACCTAAAACAATTGAAATAGTGACAACTGAAGTGATAACAGAGGTAGCAATTGAAGGAAATAAAGTATCAAATGAAACTACAAGGGTATCAATGGGATCAATGGGAATAATTATTTAAAATACATTAGGGGTGTCCTCCTAGATTATTTATATATTCAAAATATGACATTTACCCCCCTCCCCCTAACATTTGTTTTTGCCTCAGTTGTAACTAAGATATTAGGAGAACTAGAGATAGTGCTCTAAAACCTTATCTGTGCAAGAGTCTTTTGGAAGACATTAGATACATGTTTGCCCTCTAAAATCTCCTATGAAGATTCATATTTAGAATCTAATGAATATGTGATTTTTAGTGATGCTCCTTAAAACTATGGTATATACTATGATCTTTCCTCCAATGTTACCCTAGGAACTTGAAAAGTACTATGAAAAGTTCTTTGAATCTAAGAAACCAAATGAGGTCTTGTTATAGCATATAAAGGAGGAGGAGAAGGTGGATGAATTTTACCTATGATGGGCCCAATTAATTTGAAGCAATAATGGTAAAATAAAATGTGACCTTAAGAACTAGAGGAGGGCCACCCATGTCTATAGGAAACATTTGTTGCCATGTAGTATCTTATAGGGGAAGACTTCTAAGTATTCTCCTTTTCAATTGGTTATCAGTCTCGTCTGGAGACTTTTCCCTCACAAGTTAATTCACTGTAGATTTATCTAACCTTACTAATAGAAGTTTTATATTGAACTATATGAAATTTACATATGAATTTGGGTAGCATTCATCTTGATTTAGACATGATGGTCATCATCAACATTGAGAAAAATGTAGTCATGTTCATATCCTTTGTGGATGTAATTGGCTTTGAATCTACCCTAGAAACTCTTTATGTCATTAACCACTCTGCCTCTAGGATCCTAGTGTCTGAATTTAGCCAATTTTAGATTGAAAGAAGATATATGACAATAAAATTTGGATAGTTGATTCCATTGTTAAAATTGATGCCTACCTGTGTTGAGTGGCATATTTTGTATAATACCTAGTTTAACTCTTTCTCAATTATCATCAATGCTCTAAGATAATTGGAATGCTATATCTTACTTGACTAACCTATTTGAAACCATTTTATGCAAGTGAAAATGTGAAACTAATGTGCCTTATACCCTTGCGACTATATGGTCTAGTTAATAACAATAGTCTCCCAATGACTTGAGTGACCTCCTTATCTCATCACATAGTCTTGGCATTGGTTTTGTATTAAAAATTTCATAGATTACATGGTAGAATGTATATATAATGTTCTGTATCTTATTTCTAAACTTTTGAATATGAAACATGTCAAATTATTCACATATCCTATCATCTCCTTTAGGTTCCCATAGAGATATGCATGTAGGGCTCACAATGGTACACACTACATCCAATAGATACACCAACATATAAAAGTTTCCATTTGGCATATTTTAGGTAATCCTTTGTTGTTTAAATTTGTAACTTATTACCTTCCCAAGTGTATGGATACCCTTATCTTATAAAATTATGGATAGGAGGGGAAACCAGACCTCATTAACATGGGAAATAGAAGTAGCTCCATGGATTTTGTTCAATAAATACATTATAATTCTAAATCCTAGTCTAAATTTTGAGATTGGAATGGATCCAACTTTCCTATTTTTAATAAAGTTATCAGGGTTAGATGCTCAACCTCTCAAAGTTTCCTTAAACCTCATGGTTCTTAAACCATTCATGGACTACCTCTTGGTTATAAATGGTGTTTGGTTTGGGAAACCTATAATACTTCTCAAAGGCAACTCCAACTATATAAGTTATTTCAACTTGACTATTTCATCTGTGAAATATATCATTAGTGCACATGCCAATAGTAAAAAATTATGGGGGACATTAATACAAGGGAATACCTCAGGTTTAGCTATTGCCTTGTGTAGTCCAATTTCTTGAATAGAAAGTAGGTCATCTATGTACTCACATTGATGCAAAGAGAAGTTGTCTTTTTCATTTTAATTTTGCATTATTAGATATTATTCATATGTAGCTAGATAATGTGGAAACATTCATCCCAGAGCATACAAGTCAAATTATGTGTCTTTGAGCTCAATTTTGGTTCCAAAATAGAACAAAGATGGAGTAGGAACCTAATCTTTAGCTACCATTTAAATATATTATCAAGCTTGTTTGATCAATTTATCAATTGGGATGAAGAAAATAGATGGATCTGGAATTCATTTTGTAGGTATTTTTTTTCAAGTGATGTCAAAGTTGATTTGGGGTAAAACATATAGCCTAGCATAAATGTTGAATCCATCATTTTGATTTATTTTGTGAGAATTAATCACTACTAAACGGTCTGTGGCAACTGGATTTTCATTTTGATTTTTCAATTTATGTCTAATGTTTTCACAAGGCTTTATTCGATAGGTGTTAATTTATCATAGCATTTAGGAAATTAATCACTTTAATCAAATTTATTTTGTCTATCTTTTTTACATTTAGTAGTATATCACTTATTCATGATTAGCACTTTGTATGATTTTTTTATATCAGTAGTTGATTGTATCAAGGACACATGGTAGTTAATTTTACCAAGAAGGACACATGGCATATGATTGTACCAAGAAGGATAGTGGCATTTTTTCACATTGATTTTTGGTATGTATTTCTATTTCTAAGTGTACGAAGTTTTGAGATGATGACACATAGCATTATGATCTTGCTTAGTCATGTTGTCATGGACTTTTTATCTTAGTGATTTTGATTATCAGTCTGTGATGTTTTCAAATGATTAAATATGGCACAATCTCACTCAGTCACATTATCGTAGGTTTTAGTGACTTTTCTTTTTAGATCAGGGTGTGTGATGCTACAAGATGAGGACATGTGGCATAATCTCACTTATTCGCATAGTCACATGTTTCATGACTTATATTTCCAAACAAAGGCCTGTGACATTATGAGATGAATATATGTGGCATAATCTTGTGATGCAAAGAGATTTTATCAAGGTAACGTAAGTGTGTAAAAATCAAATATTTTATTTTTAGTATAAGTGCCATATAAAAGGGTATGGATACCCAAAATTTTATAAGTTACCACTCTTTTTGGAGCTCAAAAATGACTCATTTATCTTTCCATTTCCTATAAGGAAGAGAAATGTGGCACAATATAGATCTCAGCTATAAATTGAAACTTGACAAATTTGATCATAGAAATGGGTAGTTTGATTAGATAAATAAAAAAATAAAAAATAAACCTTAGTCTTCCAATCAAGTCATCATGATTTTAATCCAAATTTTTATAAAAAATAATATCGATTATCAAGACTTAGCTTTGGTATGCTTGGGACTTAGGACCAATTTATATCTCAATGAGGACTAAATATGGAATCTATAGAAACAAGTGGTTTCCTATTTTAAGCTTTTAAAATGGGGTCTGTTTATCACAACAAAATTTTCTTATGATATTACATGATTACATATTATAAAATTCTCTTTTGAGATTAGTGACTTTCAAGCTATGTTTCTCATCTCAAAAGGGGGGTATCACAATGGGCTTATCTTGAGCATTAAAGTCCTCATGAATTAAAAAAAACAATTTTTTTTCACTAATATTTTTTTAGAATCACAGTATGATTTAGTAATCTTAGATTATTAGGGCATGTGACATTCATGTGCACTCATTCCTACAGTTCTTTCAATATAAATTCACATGTACTTGATGTATATGCATGGGCATGTGTAAAAAAAATTGCAAGTTACATGTTTCAAAAAATTATAAGTTCAATTGGCATTCAATATCAATATAGTACAGATACAAGGGGTATGATATTCATTCATGTTCATGTTTCTACATGTAAAATTCAAAATTTATCAAATTTAAAAGTTTCAAAGGTACAAAAGTTTCAATTGTAATATAGGTCTATCTAAAATGGTGTGATTCATCTCATTTTTAAATTGGGTCACGTTAGAGTTTAATTACACTCAACATCTACGATGGCACTTTATCAAGGCACATTTGGTGGTTCTATCTTTTTCCTACATTTGAGTCTAGTGACAATTAAGTTCTATGGTTGCATTGTAACAAGACACATTTGATGGTTCCTTCCATTAAATTATTCTATTAGAATTATTATACACATTCAAATGAGAGTTCGAGCACATAATCTTTCTGACTTAAGGGATTTCACTAGTTTTTAAATTGAGACTTGATCACTCTCAATTGGCCAAAAGTTAAAAAGTTTGAAGGGGGAGAAAAGTTCATGAAGAAAGATTTTCCAGATTGGGGGAGAAGAGATTGATCAGACTGTAATATGTTTTTCCATCAATGACAAAGGGGGAATTTGTTGGCATACTATTGTCATTGATGTCATTAATGTCAAAGTGTGTTAGCATTATGTTTTTATTTTTGTCATTGATGCTTGATGTGACAATGTTCTTGTGAAGGAATGATGAGTTCTTATACCAACATAGTAAGTGTTGTTGTTATGAGAGAGAGTGTAATCATGATGAATGTGGTTGATGTCAAGTAGTTGTTTTAAAATTAGTGTTTAGATGAGAAAGGCAAGTTGGAAATGTGTGAGAGAGAAAGGTATAGGTCCAAGTGTATTATATCTACTCGGTTGATGTTGTGTTAAGCCCAGGATGTGGAAGGAACAGGTCAAGGCATCAAGGTGTCTTGTAAAGCCTTACCTAGACCTTATGAGAATATATGTGAAAGTAAAATGGTGAAGTGAGTGAGCCTATAAATGTAAGAAGTTGTTTGTAATTGTATGGGAATGATATTAAGGTATATAATCCTTAAAGAGTGTTGGAAGGTAGGTATTTTAAGGACAAATGCTTAAGTAGCCTAAGCATAGTCATGTCATGAATGAGCATGTGCATGATGAGCATGAATAGGTATGTGAAGAGGTATGATATTTTATAAGGAGCATGAAATTCATGTGATCAAGGTGTATAAGCATCAAAGAGTATTTCAAGGTCAGTTTTCAAGCTTCAAGTGCTTGAGAAGCCTAGTCATGACACTGGTCATTACATGAAGAGACCTAGTGAGAAGGTTTGAGCATGGTGATCTAGTGATATGGATGAATAGATGCATAAGACACTATATAAATTTGATTTATTATGTATATGAGGCATTGGAACACTCATAAGAGTCTCAGAGTGAGCCTACAAGGGTAGGACCTACAGACCTAGTATGTAACTAGACCACCTCTAGACCCTGCTTGGCCTAATGAGGCATCATGATCTATTGTCAAGGCCTATGAAGGATTTAAAGTAGTGTTTGATAATGATATAGGTTTTTTAAATTTTTATATGAGGTTTTTAGATCTTGGATAGTGATTAGAAGGTGATTTTCAAGGCCTAATGTGACTTGTAGGTCAAGGCCTAAAGAGTAAAGAGAGAGAGCATGTCCTAATGGGGTATGAGATTACGTTTCCAATGATAGAATGGAAAAGTGAGTTTTTTCAGAGACATGACATATTTTTTAAGAATTTTCACAAATTTTTAAGTCATGGTTTGCAATAAAAGGCATGAAAAAGTGTTTTGAGGTCTCTTGAGTGCACAAAATGGAGGGTTCTCAACCTAAGAAGGGCTTTCAGGTGTTCATTGGCATGTGTAACCTATACATGGGAACATAAGATATTAAGGAGAGATGAGAAGGGGTCCTATATCAAATTTATAAGCATTGGTTTCTGTAATGGGGGATTAATCTTTATGAATGATCGTTAAGACTAGAAGACGGTTTAAACTCTCAGAGAAGCATAATAGTGACCTGATATGAAAGAAGTTGTTCTAAAGTGATCAGAATATTTTGGTATGGATATTTAAGTGATTTTAGGTTGTATTAAAATTTCCCAAACACTTTTAGGTGTGATTTTTTTTCAAGGTGTGTGAGTAGACCTATAGGAAAGTGCTAGTTTCTCAAAGATTTGTTGTAGCAGCCAGAGTTGACCAAGTCAAAGTTGTTAAATGGATGGAGTAAAATTTTTGATACTTTTAGTTTGTTTCCATGGTTGATTTTTAATAGGTTATATCCCTCAAGTATACTAAACTGATCATCCAAGATCGATTATCGCTAATAGACCTAGTGGTGGAAACAATGAGAAATCTAGGCAGAAGTGAGAAGTTGATTAGGGATGTGTTTTTATGGAATAGGGATGAATCCAAGTGCATGGAGACAATTTTAAGGAATTAAAATACATGTTTAAGTAGATATAATTTGTTAATATCATTGTATATATCAAAAATATGCTCACAAAGTTGACTTGTCTAGCTCAATGAGGTTTGTGTACAGTGAGGTCATGAGATTGGTCTACAAGACCAATATTGTCATTTGACCATGTTATCTACATATCTGAGAATTTTTAATTATCTCATGAGATCATCCAAATTCATCATAAGTCTCTGAAAGTGTCTACATAGGTGTTTAAGGTCATTATTACCATGATTGTGTTTAAAGGCAAATTGGCAGTTCTAGGTAAGCAAGTTACAATGATGAGTTTGAGCCTCTATGCCCTGAGTTAAGGTATCCAATGCACATGATTTTTTTTTGGATACATTTATTTATTATACATGCTTTTAATAAGGTTTGAGATTTATTTAATGTGATTAAAATGGTAAAGCCAAAATAGGTTGACTGGTTCAAGTTTAACTGTGTGTATAGAAGATAAAAGATTGGTCTTCAAGACCAATATTTGACATTAGACCTTGTGAAATTTGTAGTTGAGAATGATATAGAGATGTAAAATAATATATTTCAGGTGTAATTGTCCATATAAAGTGTTCTTTTAGGTGTTGAATATCAAGTTGTTCATGACTAGGTTTTTGAGTGTTTTCGCAGTTTTGAATGAGTTATTTGCATAGAAAGGTTTGAGACCTTTTGTCCTAAGTTTTAAAGTATAAATAAAATGGTGATGACCATAAAATTATAAATATTCTTTATATTTATTTTATTTTCTTGGTTATTTTTCAAAATTGTGTTTTTGCTTCAGTTGTTCAAGATAGACTTTTTGTGTGTATGAAGGCCTATTGTGAACAGTGTTTTGAGAAGGGGTTCAAGTAATAGTTGGATATGAAAGGTGTTTTGGACTTAAAGTGAATTTGGATAAGGTATATTTGAGTGATATATGAAGTGATCATATTGTGTCTAGAGTTTGGAAGCGTTCTAAGAAATACAAAGTGTAACGTGCTCTAATGAAGGCCTAATTGAATTAGGTCTCCTTAAGGCCTAAAAGAGGTTTTGGTCCTATATGATGTGACCAAATTATTTAAATGTTTGGTTCATGTATGAAATGTGTTATATGAAATATTTAAAGGTTAATCCAAGTTTTCAAGTGTATATGGCCAACCAAGGTGTGTAAGATCAAGTGACGTGTATAAGAACAAGGCCTAATAGGCATAATTGTGTGAGTATGAAAGTGAGTGATAGAGAATTTGAATTTCAAGCTAGAAAAGCAAAATAGAGGATGTTAGGATGGATATAAATCCATACCATGGAATGATATGATTTATTCTTATGATTTGAACATCAAAAGAAGAGTAGAGGTCTGCAAATGAAATACAATAATAAAAGAAGGTGACTAATATGCAAAGATGAAATAAGAGAGTTGTGTGTGAAGATCAGAGGACAAGGATAGATCAGAAAGAAGACCATCATATGTTGAAGATTGTAACAAGAACAAAGATGGTAGGCATAAGTCTACTTGGCTGAGTGGGTGCTTGGTCAAGAGGTGGCTGAGTTGGTGATGAGTCACTAAGGGAGTTGGTGTTTCCTTGCAAGTGGGTGCTTGCTAAAGACTCTATCAAGTTGGTGATTGATAGACTAGGGTTGGTGCTCTAAGTTGAGTGTGTGCTCAACTGAATTTGATTCATTTATTTATAGGATTATTTGTCCAATCTATGGTCAGTGGGTTTTATTCCCCATGAGGTTTCCCACATAGATGATGTGTTCATACTTGTCATGTGTATATTGTCATTACTATGTTTCTAGACTAATTGATAATACTCATATGATGATGTTGCTTGATGAATGATTAGAAGATCTATTGAATTGAAAGTAAAATTTTATAAGGACACTATTCACCCTCCCCCTCTTAGTGATTGTATCTCTAACACTATGATGCAAGTGCCTTTATAATCATTAATGGTATTCAGTCTGAGTAGATTGGTTTGTTCCATTATACTCATCAAGGTTGTCCTCTAGCCCCCTTTATGTCTTGGCTACTGAAGGCTTCAACTATTTTTTGGAAAATTATGATTCTAGAGGACTGGTCAAGGGGTTCTCTTTTCCTTAGTCATACAAACAGATGGTCAATGGGCACTTTTCTGATGTTTCCTTCCTCGCACTAGCTAAAGAGGAAATTTCCATTTTCAATGTTATGGAATGTTTGGAGGTGTTTTATTTAACTTTTGGTTCCTCTATAATGATAGGTAGAAACTGAGAATGCATAATAAGAGCTTCTTTCTTTTATTAAGTGATAGAGAGAGCTTATATAGCCTTTATTTTGATACAATAGAACAGTCTAGCTTATCACTTTAACACCTACACAGTCCACATTTTGTGGTGATGAGTTTTTATCACAACTCATCACACATAATATTCCAAATACATGTATGTACCTACTAACATCTCCAACATTCTCCCCTTAGTGCAAACATATGATAAGGAAAACTACTTCAAGAACTAAAATGAACATGTTTTTTATACACACACTAATTGTGGGAGCACATCCACCATGTATAGGGACCCATCAACCAATTCATGGGAGTATCATCCAAACCAATCAAAATTAGTGGGAATGACCCTCATACAACCCTTATCAAGAACACATTTGCTACAGTGCATATGGTAAGAAACCCCTCCATTTTAGATTCACATAAGGGAATGCAAATATTTGTTTACGACGAGTGTTGGGCTTTTCATTAAGTTTTGCATTTATAACCTTTATCTTTCATCATTACTCCCTGATCGTGGATAGTGTAAATAGTAATCATTACATTGATTACTATTCTTTACATTTACTTATTTGATTTAAACATATTTTTAGGATATCGGATTCACCTAATAATACATCTATTACAGAAAACATTTTTTCAATTTTAATTAACCCAAAACATACATATAACACCTAAAAATAAATACTCTAAAATTTTGATTATTTATTAAATTATAATAAATTTTACTATGATTATAATTTCAACCAATAAATCACAAAACAATTAACAAACTAAAACAATAAAGAATACTTAATATCTATGCCGCGGAACTCGACTTTATATATATATATATATAAACACATTTTAAAAAACAAATATATACCAGCTATATAAAAATCTAACATTGACCCATAAGGAAGACATATTAATGTCAACCTCTTCTCTTGATCTTGAATTTGAATTTAGAATTTAGAATTTAACATCGAATGAAAGTTATAAAAAATCAAATGGAGATTCTTGAGTTGAGTTGGGAGTCACGAGACACACGGTTAATAATATTTGGGGACTCATAAATGAACAAAGGAGCGGGCGTTGATGTGGAGGAAAGAAACATGACGATAAGGAATAAATATCATGCACCGAATTTTCAAAAATTTAATCTCTCCATTAAGCGCATGGGTTTATTAAAAAAATATGCTAAATATTTTATTTTACATCAAAACTTTTAATATAATATTTAAATAAATTAAATAAGGGCAATGGGTAGTATTGATTTATGGATAAGTTTTTCTAGTAGATATTTAGTGGGGATTGGTTTTGAATGATATATTATTCTACTCTTTTTTTTGGGGGTTTGGGTGTTCGGTTATTCATATCCTCTCTTTTTGTTCTCTCTTTCATTAGATTCTCTCCAATTTTTGTGTTATATATTTATTGTTCTCTTAGGAGGTGGTGTCTTTTCTGCTCTTTTTCTTTCTTCTTCCTTCTATTTTACTACCAGGTATGAGCCCCTGTTTGTATCCCATACCGATTCATAACTCCAGTAAAAAATGATTTACCCAATCAAATAAAAAAAATCTTAAATAAATTAATCTCTTTCACAGATAAATTACTTTCCTACATAAACAACCAAGCATAATAATATAGTTGCCCCACTCAATAATCAATACCTACTCTAATATCAATGACATGTACATAACAATAATGCACAATAAAAATTTCAATATTTTATTCAATGAAAAAAAAAATTACATATAGCTTTTGTTCTCCTACAATAGTGGAGTTAGGTTTCTCCTACAATAAAGGAGTTAGGGTTACCATTTTAACACCTACACAATCCCTATTTACCCAATCAAATTTGTTTCCAGGTTTTCATTTCACCACACATGTATTATTCTTCTTGTGGGGCTCCTTTTAACTCTGCTTATGCCAAGTTGGAGAAATTTTTGAGGGACTTTCTCTGAGCAAAAGGTTAATTAGGATATTTGTTATAAGAAAAGATTTTTGGGAAGCCTTAGTCTTTTAGATATCAAAACCTAAGGTTTTGCCTTGTGTGCTAAATGGATCATCTTTACATTGAATGGGATTGAGTCATGGAAAAAATTTCTCAAGAAGTATGTCACTCAAGGTAGTCCTATGGGAAATGGATCTTGGAAGGGATTGAAGCTCCAAACTCTCTTACTCACTTAGGTCCTTGTCACCATAGTAGTTTCTAAGATTATCTGAATGGCTTGGGAGCTTCTCAAAAGACAATCAATTTGAGATAGAGATAGGTTTAAATATGGTTCCCTCTCAATTCTCATTCTTTATGGTAGTCTCTAGTTCTTACTTCTCATAAGCTTACTTTTTCTCTTGTGCCTTATATTAAAAGTCTTTGGCTTTTCAAAAAAGGCATCAAAATTATCTTGACCTATTTTGTAAGTAAACTAGAGACTAGGCTCCTTGGCATATCTTAAGGAACCAATTCTAATCAGAGGCCTGTGAACAATAATCTATTCTATAAATTTAAAACACCATACTTGATATCCATCTCCATAAAATAGGTGCTCAAATGCCTTCCAAATGATGAACTAATTGGAAGTGCCTTGTTTCAACCTTATTCCACAGATATAAACCCCAATTAGGTTATCAACTCCTCTCTCCATAGTTTCTTAAAGTTGATGCTTTTTATGTCAAATGAATAGTTAATTACATAGAGCAAGTTTGTAGAATAATATTTAATCGTGTGTTGATGACTATCATTGAGCCAAAATAAATACATTTTTGTAATTTTTTCTTCACCAATGATTCTTAATTGCTACGTGTATAGTTCACCTTAGAATGTCACATCCTATTTTTCTATTTACAACCATCAAAAGTGTTTTAGGAATATTTTTTTGATTTTGTAAGCTTTCCCAATCAACTTGGCAGTGGATTCAAACCCCATCCCAACCCTTTCATCTAAATTTATTTATCTAGAGACTCGACCATGGTACCTATAAAATATATAGATTTAGCATATATTTCATGTAAATATTCTCTCTCATTTATGGAAGAATAAAAATTAAGCTAATTTATTTGTTATTAAAGGTAAAAAGTGGGTTTTTAAAAGGCCCCAAACCGTTTTACAATAGAGAACCAATGATAAGACAAAGACAAACCAAACATAATACTAGAAACATAACCAAATAAAGTAGAAATGAAGCTAGTTTTAATCATGTTATTCTTAATGATTGTTTTAACATATTTTTATTTAATAGTGTTTGATAGGTATAATATGTTGAAATATTATACAAAATGTAATATAAGACATTTAAGCATAAACCTAAATATGAAGCAAAATTGATTGAAATTGATTGACAAATGGCATATGCTAAATATAGTAAGTACAACCAAGAGTAAGATAATATATTTTTTATTTTTGGTTGACTATAGTAAGTGTTTGATAGTGTAAATTAGGTATGCAATAGCTCATATCTAGAAATAAAGTCTATAGCTATGTTTGAATATGTTTGTGCTCCTTAGACAACCACATAGTGCGACTTTGTTTATTGACTATGAACTTGTTTGCTTTGAAAGTGAAGAGATTGTGATTGTGTTACCACCTATGTTTGTGTCTACTGAGAGTGCTAAGATATTTATATTATGTTAGTGTTGCATTGAAACATTTATTTTCCTTCTCCTTGCCTTGGAAACACTAGGTGTACTTGTGAGAGATAAAAAATTACAAAAAAGAAGGGGAAATGTAATGGGTTGAGCTAACCTCAAATACCCCCATTGATTATTGACTATTATCCACATATCTAGATACTCCAAGGAGGAAATCAAGCCACACATATTTCTCCCACCAAATGTGATTGTACGATTGTGTTCCTTCACTATATGCATGCAAATAGTAATTTGGCTTTGATACTTGAGAATGTTAGCTTTTGACTTGATTTGAATTACTTCAAATTTTACTTGTGACTGGTCCAAGCGATTGATATTGGATTTGGAAATAATAAGGTAGATTTCTCAATGTTCAGTAGTGTTAAAGATATATGCTTGAGAGATATTTATTATATTCCCTTAATGAATGTGTTTAATCCTAAATTTGGATAATGATCATATTGCGTTAGGGTTAGGAATATAGAAATGAATAAGCACAAGGGTGATAAATAGATCTATAATAAGCTAATTAGTTTCAAAACTCAGATATATATATATTGAATTTATTATGTTGAGGTATGCTAAAAATATAAAGTACAACTATGTTATATATTGCAATGATAATGAAAACAAGATACCTACCTAGTTCTAATGTTAATATAGATTTGGATTTGGAACAGGCAGAAAGTTGATTGATCTTAGATTTTGGATTAGTCATCTGATTCTAGAAATTGTACCTTTGTAGTTGTATACACTTGTGTCAATCTAGGAAAGTTGCATCAATGATAATGTTTGGATCAGACGTAGGTGTCCAGTATAAAATACCTATTGAAACTAGATGTAACAACTTGGATGCTTTTGGGTTATGTGTTGCCTTTGCTCTGGTGTATTAAGATATGGGTTATGAACTGTCACTCCTTGTCAAATAGTAAAACCCTAGTTCTTCATCTTCATAGTGTTTAGGGGAAAATAGGTTAGTGGTCACATGATGTCGAGTTCCTTCAAAAATTCCTATGTCAATGAGCACTACCTACATAGTTAATGCTCTGAAGAGGGCCTTAGACTTATATAGTTCTCCCCTATGTATTGGCTTGTGTGTGTATCGTGCAATGTATGATAAGCAACTATATAGAGTGACCTAGCTTGTAACTTATAAAATTTGGTTCATGGAGTGCTCCTTTAGTGCTTCAGATCTATATATATATATTTTTCCTATGACTGATATGGAAATATGAAAAAATAGGGAATCTTTGCTCACTTGAGTGTTTGATTGAGTGATTTTTGGTCTATGTTAGGTGAGGAACGAATGAGGATTGATATTATATTTATACCAATCCCCTTAGATAATACCTCACATTAAATCACTTAGACTGACCATTAGGATATGTTTTATTTAAAAATTGGATGACTTTAGGGCATTGGACACTTGCGTTAATGTAGGCATCTGATTGGGATGCAAGTGTTCAGATAATTGTAAAATAGGTGCATGTCTAGAACTTGTAGAGATGGAAGATAAGTAGGTTTATAACATTTTGGTCAAGATAAAAGGCCTGATTCATCAGAATAACATTGATCAGACTAAAAGATAAGCAATTAGGTACAAAGAGATAGTGTATGTGAGCCTTTTGGGAGTGGAAATGGTCTAAAAATTGAAGTTACATCCATGATATTTATTTGCCAAGTATACAAGATTGAGGTGTTATATAATTCATAAATAGTTTCTACATTTCCACCCCTTTAATATAGTAATGAAATTTGTAGTTTAAAATAAAATAAAATGCATACCTGGGTGTGTATAACACACCTTTCCTTTGCTTGAGTCCAACTTGAGTGCTTTGCTAACAACTAACCTGCAGCTAAGAGCATATTATAGTATATAATTAGTGCATATAATCTAAAATTTAAAGCATTTAAATGATTGAAACTAAAATAAAGCAATTTTGAGTACACTTGTGTATTGATGTAACTGTATTACCTTTTGTAAATTTGATTTGAAAGATGTATCATTATGAATAATTAAAAATGAGATTAGGAAAAAATATATAAAATCAAAAAAGTGAACATATCTAAAGAGATAGAGATATATTGGAGGACACATGCGCCTAATCTTGAAGAAAATGTGAGTTACCACCCAACAGTTGAGATTAACCCAATCATGCAACCTAGCCATACTTATAACCTGGTGAGTATGAATGAACCAAGTCAACTCACACTATAAAACTAGTGGGGCTAGAGGATGTAATCAAATCCAACCTATAAACTTGAAAATATTAACCGATTTAATCACCCCAACCATACCAAAAGTGAACCAACTACTACAGTTGATTAGCTCAATACAGTCCTTAAAAGTCCAACTTGGTGGGTGATGACAGTCACTAATTTTTTTTAAAAACTAAAACTTATTTGATTTTGAAAATTTAGGTTCCCTTTGCATAGTATATGCACCTTAGATATGTCTCATGTTGAAACTATGTATAACAATGGTACCAATGTATAGAATTCTACTACAAATGTGTATCTGAATCATAGAACTATGAATTTGGTCAATTTGAAACTGTGGAGAACATGTTTCCAAAACATTCCCCCACTATAATCTAAAACTGAACATTGGTATAAATGTGGATAACATGTTTTCCAAACATGCCCCCACTGCAATCTGAATCTAAAAACTGGTGTAAGTGCCAATGTGGAGGACATGTTTTCAAAACATTCCCCCATTATAATCTAGGTATGTTTCATATTAAATAAGTGTGGAGAAGATGTTTCCAAACATACCTCTACTGAATCTAAAATTGTGAAGTAATGTGAAAGTCATACCTCTATGGCATTGCCCCACTAATATGCCCCCCATTTTGAGGTGAGGGAAAGTAGCAATTGGTATTCACCTTACCTCAAAAGGATAAGATAACCATATAAATTATGAATGTACCATGTAGCATATAGAATGAACCTATCTAAGTAGATATATGATTAAAACATGAAGAATACGATCACACCAAGTCCTAATATGTATGATTTTGATCATGAAAATGTCTAGATAGTAATAGTACAATCACAATAAGAAATCAAGCACACACATAAGAGCACTCAAAATCAAATTTAAATACAATGATCCAAGGAGACCTCAAACAAGGGTCATGTTCAAATGCCACACAATCAAAGGGACATGACTTAGTCAAATGTACACAAAGTGAGAAATGACATATTCAAATGTCAAAATATAACAAACAATGAGATATTCAAATGTCAAAGAGGCAAACAAAGGCATGGGGGCCATAAACAATGTAGCATATTTAAATGCTCAAACAAGTGAGATAATAGCAAGGTAATACACTCAAGGAAGTGCATGAATGAAGGCATAAGAAACCATTATAGACATAGTATACTAGCCTATACCATATGTGTTAGTAAAAAATGTTAAGTACATAACTTATCAAATACACTACAAAAGATATAAGCATGAAAAAATGCATATGTAAGTACATAATCTCAAACATGATAATGTAAAATGATCATAGAATGATATAATCTAGGTGTATCATGATCATGTATAGGTATAAATGCTACTATAACCCAAGGATCTCATCAAAGAAATGCCTTTTTGGAGGCCCCATATCATGTGTGTCATACTATGGTTGTGACCCTTTTGGCATGCCATTAATTTTATATGTTTGTTTGGTAGTTGAATATATACTTCCTTCTTTGGAAAAAAGGATATAATTTTGCCTTGATGATAAAATGAAATGAAACTATTATTTATATCAACGATTGCTCCTATTGAGTGTAACCATGATTTTACAAGCACAATATTGTAATCATTTAGATTATAAATAACCATAAATGTAACAAACTATTATTTTAAAGTAAATGAAACTCTTAACTGAATTGATCCCATACTTGTTGGAATTACATTAGTTTCACCCACATGTTGAAACTTTTTTTCAAGAGAGCTAAGAAATGACATAGATAAAAAAATTGTATCTTGATAGTCAATAACCTTGATATCTATAAATTGCTTGCCCTCAACTTGAGTAATGATAGTAAAGGGGCCTTGATATGAGGAATGGCTTGTGATTTCCTACTTTGTAACCACATTTGGAACATTAGATTTTTCAATTGTCTCTTTTTTTTTACTTCTTTTGTTATAAATCCTAGTTTTAATATTTTATGTGCCCATTGCTCTTTGACAAAATGTGTCTTTGAATGATTTTCATCATTATTTCCATTATTTCCCAAGCCTTGTCGATCATTATTAACAAATGTGGAGCTAGGATGAGTTATGCCTTGGGAATGTTTCCCAATTCTTGACCCTGATAACCAAAGCTTTGTAAATATTAATTTACAAAACCATACTGATTGGAAAGGTAAGTATCATTATTAAGAGATAAATTTTCATCATTTGCTTGATCTGATTCTTCTTTTTTAACCTTTTCATGCTCTATGTTTGATATTGGCAGCTATTTTTGCTTTGATTTTTTCTTTGGTTAGCCCATCTCCTGAAAGTAATGGTCGCCATCTATGTCATCCCCACCATAATATGAAGGAATCAGTACCCCCCACATCATCTACATCTGGTATCTCTATCACATGGTCTCACTTTGTCACTAAAATTGGAGCCAATTCAGTCATTGTGGGTCTTGGTCTACTACCCAACCTCATTAGGGCCTGAGAACTCCTCGACCACACCCATGGTGTGGGTGGAACATCTTGGACCACACAAAATTGCCATGTCACCTACCCATACTGAAATATCTCAAAAACATTGACCCAACAATCATGCAACTAGCAACTCACTTGAATCCCATCCTCAGGCCATCCTTGAAATGCCCTATAGGGTCTCCAAATAATATCTCCAGTTGCCTCATGTAATACAACCCACTTACCAGTAATGGGCAATCTAAGTATATTATACACATCCTCTAGGGTAATAGTAATCTCTTTGGTGGGTAACCAAAAAATACATGTATCGGCATTCCACTACTCACACAATATAGTCATCATATGGAAATCCCAAGGCATTTGTGTAGGTGATGCCACATAGCCCAAAATATCCCTATCCACAACTACTTTCTCATCATCTATCAAGGGAAACTCATATAAACACTCCAACATTTGACCACTATGAATCTCCCTCATGCGCACATTTGCTTGAAAAATACCTAGAATAAGACATTAACATCTCTAGATGGAAAATATACATGATCAAACAATCATAAAATGCAAATTCAAATTAAAAATTCAATGTTTAGTCTACAAGACATTAGCATTGCAGATGGGACCATAGCACTAGACACTAGCATGGTCTGCGGACAGTAGCACGATAGCCTAGGACACTAGCATTGTCCTTAGGATAGTAGTGCGGCCCTCCTAAAAAATACCTAATCTAGATTGAATGATGTAGACAATGATGAAAAATGCAATCAAAAATTCAAAAACATGGAAAAGGATGGAATTCTTACCAAGGTGACCTCCTCGTCGGCCTAGATAAATGCCTCCGTCTCCTTGTAGTGGGTTACATTCACTATCAACAATTCAAAAACATGGAAAATGATGGAATTATTACCAAGGTGACCTCCTCATCAGCCTAGATAAACACCTCCATCTCCTCGTAGCGGGTCACATTCACACCTCATCTCCTTGGCATCTTCTCTTGACTCAGCAACAATTATCTCAAATTAAAAAGTTCAAATGATTTTTGAAATCAATAAAATAAACCTATTTATCCAATGTTTTTAAAATGACACCCGCCTAAGGTTGGCCTTGCATGCAAATTTGCCCAACTATTACTAAAATTTTCCAATCATGATATCTCAAGAACTGTGGTTCTAATTTTTGACATATTTCTTACATGTAAAACTCGATGATGATATCCCCCACACCATACTAATTACACTTCTATCCCAATAAATTTGTCTCCATAAGTTTAAAAAAATCATTTTTCTATAATAAAGTCACTATAGACCATAGGCCTATCTTAGTCTCCATTTACAAATAATTCCTTTACAATTGTCAAAATAATCGATCCTGCAATCATCTTATCAATGCTAACTATTAAATAACATGCCTATAAGTATCACTTTTGGTTTGATACCCTTATCCTAGTTTAAACTCTCTCACCAAAAGGAGGGCATATATACACTATTCACACTGATACAATTCTACTCAGATATACAAACACACAATTTGGCTCAAATTTATTGATTTAGTGACTTAGACACATAGTTTGGCTTAGGTACATAGATTGACTTAGATATTTATATGCACATATTTACTCAGTGGCTTAGATATACAAATACACAGTTGACTTAGATTTCCTGATTTAGTGACTCAGACACATAATTAGGCTTAGATACATAGATTGAATCAGATATTTAGATATATAAATTTACTCAGTGACTCAGTCATACAGACACAATTTTATTTACTTAGACGCTTAGATACTCATATAACCATATACATAGTTTGACTTAGATTTCTAGGCTTCTATGATACTGATTCAAATTCTTAGATTTTACAGAGGATTTCAACACATTTCTAGAATTAGATTATGATTATGGGGGCATGTACCTGGTACACCATCCCTATATATACATACAGCTTTATGCACATGATACACAACTAAATTACTCAAATATTAGGTTTGGGGGCATGATGCAGGGCACATGACCTTAATCCTATAGGATTTCACCAAGTTATATAGAAAAAAATGACAAATTATACCATTCTCTCTACACAAACTACTAGATTACACTCAGATTATCACCAAGATGTCACCAAGATTTCACTAAATTGGGTCATATAGTTGTCTGTAGTAGTTGATCTATATTTTTCACCCAACCTATATTACGTACATCGAGTGATATTCTGACCTCCAAGCACATTTATTCTTAGACTCAGTTACATATTAAAGTGGGGACAAGGAGGGTTTGTTTCTCCACATTTATAGATTTATTCTCAGACTTAGTTACATATCAGATTGGGGGAAAGGAGGGTTTATTTCTCCACATTTACAGATTTATTTTTAGACTTAGTTACATATCAAAGTGGGGGTAAGAAGGACTTGTTTCTCCATGTTTATATATTTATTCTCAGACTCAGTAACATATCAGAGTGGGGAAAAAAGAGCTTTGTTTCTCATAATATAGTCGGTTACTCAGATTCAGTACAAGGGACACCCACATTATGTATTTTATCTTCATCACCAGTATTCCAATGCTTGTCGATTCTATGGCCATGAAGTGGGTCGGATACGAACACATCCACATAGGTAAGCACATGTATGAATTTTTATTTTTATTTTACTCTAGTACTTTCATTTACATTGCATTACTAGAATAAAATGGGGGAAAATGTACATAGCCTAAATTGGCCAAGCATACACAAGTACTAAGTCTTTTGTAGCTCTTTCACAAGAAGTTATTAATGATGAATGAAGGTCTTGTTTTCATGGTCACTTTGGTATTTTGGTCCTTATTATGACTTATCTTCCCATATTTTCACACCTCTGATGCTCTTATGTCATGCCCATCCTAGTCATAAGGGCCCCTAGCTTGTTTTTTTTAATCACAACCCATTTTTTTTTCCTATAGGAAAATAGCATAGTCCTGGATAGTAGCACACTGCACTAGTGTCCACCTCAATGCTATTGTCCAACAATAATATGTTTAGGTTGTTTCAGGTCCTTACCTTCTTTTGGGTATCTTCTTATGATTTTATATATCTTTTCACCTTGTCAACCTATGAATAAGCATCTTATATTCAAATTAAAATTCCTAAATATATAAAAAGCCTCATAAAATTTTTTACATCTAGCACTTACTACTTTGGCACATAATTACTTAAAAATAAGTCAATAGTATAGCTCAACACTATGCATATTACTCAACATCACACATAGATATGCATGCTTTATCAAATAAGGGCTTAAGCAAAAGTCATTATAGCATACCATGCACGTTGATTATGCATGTTCCCTAAGGAAGAACTACATGTGATTTGAGACCCCTATTATTGGGGTTGATGTAGGCAGCGGAAAAAAACAACATGGGTTTTGTATCATGCGATTGTAATATCCCAGAACTCACCTTTTACCCTTCCTTTTACATTTTATTCCATTGTTGTTTTGTGTGTGGATGTGTCTATTAGTTTTTTTAAGGAGAAATAACCAAATTGTGACACAGAAGGATGATCAGAAGCTCCTAAGCACATCCACAAAACCCATAACACCTCTCACAGCATCCCCAGAAGTCTTAGGGCCCCTATCCATAAGACGACATTAGTGTAGTGTCTTTGCTAACATCATAGTACGCCAGTGTCCAGTTGATCGCACTACTATCCTAAGGCAACCAGAACTCCAAATTCAGAATAAAAGGGATCCAGGCTATCCTCCTAACCTATTCAAACATTATCATCATCTAGTGATGCATGTTTTATTCCACATAACTAAATCTTATCTTTAAAATTATGCGTAGGGAAAATTAAATAAATAAAATATTTACAATATTTGTTTATATTTACTTCCCTTACTCAACCCTCTAACAATCTAGGATTAACACTAGTAAACACCTAAATATTAAATCAGTGTCCATATTTTCTCTTTTTTCACTTGTGTTTTAGGAGAGGTACTCATAATGTGGTGGTTCCTTGGTTGATGTATCAAAGATATGATCATCACTACCTTTGTGACTTTGTATTTTATTATTTAATGCAAAACAACAATCTATATAATGCCCATGCATTCTTTGATATACACAATAATATAAAGATCTCCTTATATGATGTAGAGGAGGTAGTTTGATCACTTTTTTTCAAATCATTTCTCTTAGGATTTCACTTGAACTCTTAGTAGCCTTTTTTTCATTGTTTGAATCACTAGTTTTAGATATATTATGTTGTATCTTTTAATTAGATACAAAACTTTGTTGGGTACAACATTGCTAGATGAAGATGCAAACACACGATTAACACTAGCATGTTTTGGATTCTACATGTATACAATCTGATTTTGTGACTCTTTTATTAACTTGTTCATACTTTTGATTTGATATTTTAGGGCTTCACAAGCACAAACCCTAGGTATTTTAGATTGATTAACTTTATTTGAAACTATAGGATGGGTCACCTTACCCCTTGGATAAGTGATAACCTAGACCTAGTTAGAGGGATGGGAGCTATCACCCTCCTTAGGGATATGAGGAGAAAGAAGTTAGTTTTTAGCCATAGTAAACATGATTTTAGGAAAATAAATTCTAATTTTTGAGATAAATTATAACAATTGAGAGATCAAGAAAATTAGAAAAAAGCGTAGAGTGCACTAGGAGTTACATGCAAAGACATAGAGGTTAGGTTCACCAAATGTTTAACCTTAAAATATAGATTGAAGAATCTAGGGTTAAAGGGGATAGAGATAGCCTTGGGCACAAGGGTGGTAAACTATCTCTATAGAAGGCCAATTAATTATAAAACTCAAATAAAATGTATATTGAATTTATTATGCTGAGATATGATGAAAATGGAAAGTACAACTATGATATATATTACAATGATAATGAAAATAAAATACTTAGATAGTTATGACGTTAATAGAGATTTGGATCTAGAACAAGTAGGAATCAAAGTATAAAATGATTCTGAATCAATCATTAGATTCTATAAAAATGCTCTCTATAGTTGCAGACACTTGTGTCAACTTGGGATGGTTGCCTTGATGTTTTTATCTAGATTTGGCATAGGTCTATAGTACATAATACCTATTGAAATTAGATATGACCACCTAGATGCTTATGGGTTCCATCTCACCTTCGTTCTAGTGCATTCAAATCTGGGTCATGGATTGTCATTCCTTATCAAATGATAAAACCCTAGTTCTTCATCTTCATAGTGGTTGTGGGAAAAATGGGTTAGTGGGCACATGATGTTGAGTTACCCCAAAAACCCCTCTATCAATGAGCATTACCTATATAGCCAATACTTCAAAAAAGGCCTCAAACTTATGTAGTTCTCCTTTAGATGTTGGCTTGTGTGTGTATCATGTAATATGTGATAAGCACTTACATAGAGTGATCTAGCTTGGAACTTATAAAATTTGGCTCATATAATTCTCCTTCATTAATTTAAACTTGTAGATGTGTTGTCCTTATGACTAATATGGAAATAACATAAAATAGGGAAGTTTTGCTCACTTGAATGTTTGATTGAGTACTTTTTGGTATGTGTTAGGTTTGTGCTAGGTGAAGAATGAATGAGGATTTATATTATATTTATACCAGTCCTTTTCGAGAATATATCGCACTAAATCACTATAGGTATACGTTTCATTTTAAAATTAGATGAATTTAGGGCACTGGACACTTGCATCGATGTAGGTGTCTGACTAGGATGTAAGTTTGTGAGAAGTAGAAAAGCATGTACATGTCCATAATTTATAGATATGGAAGATAAGCAAGGTTTATAGCATTTCGAGCAAGATAAAAGGTCTAGGTCATCAGGATATCATTGGTCAGACTAAGAGATAAGATATTAGGCATAAAGAGAGTATATGCAAGCCTTTTGGCAATGGGAAAGGTCTAGAAGTTGAAGGTACATCCATGATATGCATTTGCCAAGTGTACAAGGCTAGAATGTTATATAATGTATAAATAGTGTTTACAACTTCCACCTACGTATCTAGATACTCTAAAGAGGGAATCAATACACATGTAGTTCTCCCACCTAATGTGATTGTGAAATTGTGTTCTTTCACTATATGCAAATAGCTAGTTATTTAGATTTGATACTTGATAATGTTAGCTCTTGGCTTGGTTTAAAATTATTTAAACATTATTTGTGACTAATCTTAATGATTGATATTGAATTTATGAAGAAAAGAACATATTTTCTTGATGTGCAGTAATGTAATAGATAGATTTTGAATAGATATCCACTCTATTCCCTTAAATAATGACCTTTAATATATTTATATAGTGAACCTTTCGAATAATTTTCTTTAGCTAACTTTCAAAATGTGTGGGATGACCCAAATGGATATTTTAAAATTTAGAAACTAGTTAAATTGTGCAAGGGCAAGGTCATGCTAAGTGGTTAGGTTTATGACAATAGACCTTTCTAAGAAAAGAAAGAACAACTAGCCCGAGGCCAAGAGCAATCTAAGAATGATATAAGGTAGTTTGAGCATTGAATTGGATATTTTTGTGTCATAGTGATGACAAACAAAGGGGTCAAGTCTTCATATAGATAAATGAATAGAGGAATGAAAAGCAATAGTTATGTACGCGATTATAATTCAAGTGGTTCAACATATGTCAAGAATTAACATTGTCAAGTACTTGTGACCTCATTTAGGTATATACAAATTATTTTTCCATAGCTAACATGATTAACGTTATATCAAATGTTATGTTTTAGATTCAGTTTCAAGTAGAGAATTTTCATCTGGAGGTGACCCATCTCCAAAATCTATTAGATCATTCGGGTGATGCCCCATGTGTTGTTAGCAGAGTCCCTCAAGAATTCCCTCACCATCGATTGCCTCTATGGGACCATGGATATCGATAGTAAGGGAGGACCTATTTTCATATAGTAGGTGTCGTGTGGCTCCCCCAGAGACATTTTCCTTCCTCATATTCAGGATCTCAAGCTGGTGGTAATGGTGGTGTTAGTTGTAGTGGTTGGGTTGATAATAGTGGTGGTGTTGTCCAATCTAGTTGGTCTACACCTTAACAACGAAAATTATCTCACTTGGCTCTAGTTATATTACCTATCAAGCTCAATAATTTTGAATAAAAAGATAAAGAAAAAGAAATGGATGATTGGGACACTATCCATAATCTTGTAGATCGTCTGTCTAATAGTGGTTGGGAAGGTTGGGGTGATAAATTGGATGATTCTTCACCTCCTTCCCCATCATTTATTATTGTTCATATTGTTTAGTTTTCTTTGTGGTCTGCACTAGTTTTTATATAAATCTAACTCTTGGTTTTTTTAACCTTTTTTGGTTGAAAAGTGGTTCAAATTTTATTAAGTTTATGATCTAATATTTCTTGGATTCAACTAATGTAACTTTGGAGTGTGACCACTTTCATTTTTTTTTTTAATAATTAACTTGTGTATCATATTGTTAAATTAATATAATTCAATAATCTTTTCAATCAAATAATATATTCACTTATAATTAAATAATTATAAGAAATGATCATTTTTTTAAAAATACATTGATTTTTATAATTGTAAAAGTTTAAGATAGGTTAACTAATCCTTTAATTTTATAATTTCACATTTATATTGAAAAATAAAAATCATGAAACTAATAACAAAGAAACCTGCTCATCGGTGCATAAAAACTCCGTAGTGTTAAGATTTGATGAGTGTTGATTCATTTAGCAAGTTCAAAAATGAAAAAGAATATAACTCAATAAAATGATCACATCATCAAATAAAAAATAAAATTATCAAATTATAATTAATTTTAAAGCCCAACAATTTTTAAATGACCTCATCATTAAAGGAAAGAAAATCTTTAAATATGACACATTATATAATATTAGGATAACTTCATTATAAATATTATTTATTATAATTAAATCTAAAGGTTCAAATAATAGTTATCATAGTTATGTTTTAGTTGTTAGGTTTTGAAGTTAAGTTTGTCTAAATCATTAAAATATTTTTTAAGAGTGATATTGTTTGTATCACTATTAATGAAGTTTAATTTGAAAAATGTAAATTGTTCAAATTCACTAGGTAAGGATACCTTTTAGCTTTATCCTTCTACGTTCTTATAGCTAAAAGGTTCAACTATATTTTAGTTGATTACACTTTTAGAGGATTAATTAAATATATTTCCCTCCCTTTATCTTATATCTTAGAGATAAATAGTTCCTCACTTTTTTCTAAAGAAGAAGCTTATATTCCTAACACCATGGAGTGTCTAGGGATATTTTATCTAACCTTTAGATTTTCTATCTAATAAAATAAAATGTAATATTATAGGGAATCTAACATCTTCCTACCTCATTGATTAGAGGGTACTAGTGGTATTAGATATAACTTACAGAAAAGTTCAAATTTTTCAGTTATCTCTTTGCCTTTGAGATTTCTCCTTTTGATTTATGAAATTAAGGTTTGAAGAGTTGAGAATACAAATCCTTACTAGATCACCAAACCTCTCTTACTTGAAAACTTAGACATCGTATTTAACCAAGATATTTATATGTTGAAAATAATAATATGTAAAATGATATGATTGTTTATACTATTATTATTGTTGTTACTACTGCTACTATTGTTATTGTTGTTGTTATTATTATAATTACTACTGCTACTACTAGTGTTATTTCTACTATTACTATCTCTATTAAGTTTCTTTTGTTACTACTACTATTGTTGCTTCTCCTTTTGCTACTACTATTGTAACTATATGTTACCTTCAAGTCATCCTCTATCATGGTCCTAAAATTGTAACATGAAACATGTAATGAGATCCATTTGAAACTATTGCATTTTTAAAAGTGCATCTATGATGATTATGCTATATATTATATTTAATCCAACATCTTTTTTAAAATAAGTAATACATGTTATGTCATAAATAAAAACTAACATAAAATGGATCCCCACCAAATGTAGTACCAATGGCACAATTAGATCAATGTGACAAGTTAATTTTTTTAGCATTCTTTAGTCCATCCATGTGATAAATATGAAGTACGATAAAGGTGTTCTTCCACACTACAATCCTCAAACTTTTTTTTTCTATATTTATATTTACATGTCGCATTCTCAATTTATCATATTTTTTGAGGTTTTTTTTGCTACCTAATTTATTTTTGATAATTTATTTTAAATTTAAATTTTTTCAATTAATAAATTTTAAAAAAAATTACTAATTTTTTATATAAAATACTCATAAAATTATTAAATTCATCAAAATATACTTGTGTTTATAATAAATTTTATATTTTTTTCTTAAAATTCACCATTTATATATATTTTATAAATTTAATTATAAAAATATTCACTTATTATTAATCATTTTTTTAAAAACATCCTAATTTTTAAAATAATAAAATTTTATAGTGAGTTAACTAATCCTTTAATTTCACAATTTCATACTTTTTACGGAATCCATGAGACTTACATGAAGACAACTTGATCACAGATACATACAAATTACATAATGTCAAATTTTGATGAGCTTTCATTCATTTAACAAACAAAATGAAAATGAAAAAATAGTTCGATTGAAAATATCCCACATATCAAATAAAAAACAAAATTACCAAATTACAACTTACTTTAAAACCCAACAATTTCTAAACGACCTTATCTTTAAAGTGAAGGAAAATCTTTAAATATATACATGAAACATTGTATAAGATAACTTCAGAATAGATATTATTTATTATGATTAAATCTAACGTCTTAAATAATAACTATTTATCATAACGATATTTTAGGTGTTACGTTTTTGGGTTATGTTTGTGTAAATTGTTGGAATGTTTTTTCACGATCAATATAAATAATTGTAAATGTTCAAATTTATTCCGTTCTTTTTATGTTTTTGTAGATGAATAGTTTAGTTATATCTTAATTGATTACATTTCTAAAAGATTAGTTAAAGATATTTTAGTTCCTTTATTTTAGAGAGAGAATTAATAGACATTTTATTGAAAATGAGAGAAAAAGTTTATTTTTCTAATACAACGAAGTGTTTGGAAATATTTTGTCTAGGTTTTAGTTATTCTATTTAATGGAAGAAAATGCAATGCTACAAAGAATATAACACACCATGGTCTTATTGGTTAGAGGGTTACGAATCATATCAGATATAACTTGCACAAAAGTTCAAACTCTCGAGTATTACCTTTGCTTTTTAGGTTTCTCTTTTTGATTTATGGAACTATAGTTTAGAGAGTTGAGAATAAAATTGTTTACTGGGTCACTAAGCCTCTCTCTTTGGCTAGTATGTTCCAAATTTTCTCTAAGATCCTTGTAGCATTAGGTGTTTATTATTCTTCATGTTGAGCACCTTCCAACGATGCTTATGTTAAGTTGGAATGTCTTCTTGAGGATTTCTTCTAAGACACTTCTAAAGGTTTGAATGTTTTTCACATAATATCTTGGGATATGTATTGCAAGTCTAAGATGGTAGGAGGTCATGGCCTTCTTAGTGTCAAACTCCAAGGTACTACTCTCTATGTTGTTAGGTTGTGGAGCTAAAAGCTTCAACCTTTGCAAACTGAGGAACAGATGGTTGCTGAGTTCTACAGGAACCGGCGTCGGCAGAGTCCAGTGCAGAAGGCAACCGGCGACGGCAGGAAGTCGGCCGACGTCGACAGAACCAGACCAGCAGGGACCGGCGTCGGTCGCCTGTGTGTTCCTGAAGTGTTCGTTTCACGGACAGTTAGTTAAGTGAACGATGAGTTTGCATGTTAAGACCACCCAGAGTCTTGGGCTGCGAGGATAATTGTCTAAATTAAGAGTCTAAGTTAGTGTTTGAGTTAGGGATCTATTTATAGACCCATTGGCATGTATTGTTTAATGCATGAGATAGAAAGGAAGAGTTCCTTCTAGTTGTAAGATCTGTGAGTTGCAGGTTGTTGCAAGCTCATTGGGGATCTACATGTAAGCTTGGTCTTTGAATTGCAGGTTGCAGGTTCATGAGAGATCAGCTTGAAGTGCTATAGAGTGCTTGGTGTACCGGCAGGGTTATTACTGACTGGTTGGTGAGGTGAACACCAATTCTGTGTGTGAGTTGGTTGTTGGGACCGTTTTTTGTGTAGGAGAGTGTGTGTGAGAAGAATTACTGTACACTTGAGGTGTGGCGAATCTCTGTAAGGTGAAAGAGTGTGGCGGCTCTTTGATGTATTCTTTTCTGTATAGTGTTAATACAAGATAGTGTATTGTCTCTCATATTCTGTGCTATTGGTGAATTCTAGTTACTTATGTTTCTGGTTATTTCCGCATATTCAATTGCTTATATTTGGTAATCATACTGTGCTCTTTCTGAGGAGCAAGATTCTAACGAGTGGTGTCAGAGCATGTTTGTTGTTCTAGATCCCTGACATATGTCAAGTGGACTATTTGCTCCCTTAAATGAGATGAGACTTAGAAGATTTTGCTTTGCTATTGCATTTCTCAAGCAATTTTTATGGTAGGAAGATTTGGAAGGACATTGGTATTAGTGTATTTTGCTCACTCAAGCCCCTGTCAAAATTGTGGGATCCTTTGTGGCTTGGAATATATATGGAAAACCAGGGAGATGTTTAAGCTTCACTTAATTTAGAATGAAGATGGTTTCAGATCTGGATTCTGTATGAACTCTCACTTCCCTACTGGTCTCTAATTTTCTCATACTATGGTGTGTCCCATTTGCCATGGCCCCTTGGATCAATAATCTCATTTTTTAAAGAATGGAATAAAAGTTATTTCAGACCTTTTTTACAAATTACCATGGGATTGGCTCCCCTGGCCTATCCCTCATATCAAGTTTCAACTCAATAATTAATATCTTTACTTGCACACTTAGATTTAAAAAGTTATCACATATGATCACCTCCACAAGATTGGAGTTCAATCATACATCATGTGGTTGACTGACTAGAAGAGGGACGCTGAGATCCCTTTTCATTGGTATAATCCCTATTTTAGTTATCAATTACTCTCTTCTTAGGGCATTCGAGTGGATTCTCTTAATGTTCATTGGAAAGTTAATTTATCTGCAAAGATTTGGGGCCAACATTTTGCTAGAGTTTGAAAAGCTATTATTGAACTCAAGCAAAAATATTTCTTGTGGTGTATTTCACACCAAAGTTTCCATATTGGTAGCATACTTATTCATTTATGTGTGGCTAACCCTTTATACCTATCTTGCCAACACCCAAAGTCTCTTAAGTATCAACTTTGATTTTGCAAATATGTTCATTCAACTTGGGAATGGTTTCATAAACCTTTTCTAACCATTTCATCTATAATTATTTTCTTGGCAAATGGTACTCTGAGGGGATTCAACCATGTTACCTCCACAATACCACAAAATGGCATAGTTTTCATTTTAAAATTCTTTAGCATTTATGAAAATAAAGTAACAATGTAATATTTAACCATTGATTTCTTGATAGATGTTTTTTTGATATTAATAAAGTGCACTAATGTTTTCTAATGTTATCCTTTATATTCAAGTGTAAGTTAAGAAGATCTTATTGGAGGTTGAACATCTTAAATCTTTGTTGGACTATTGAAAGAAGGGTTCTATATGTAATCAATTGGGTTTTTCCAGAGTCTTTCTTCTAACGATCTCAATCACCAAAGTCGTGGTTATGGAGATCGTGATAAGTACCATTCAAAAAACAAGGGATGAAATATTTCACTACAAAATACCATCTCACAACTCTTATGATTGATAATGATGGGTTTGTATTCCTAAACCCTAAGGGATGTACAACCCAAAAATACGAAAAATTCCCTTGGTTGGCTTTAGAAATTTATCCATCTAAATAAGATCCAAAAAAATGATATGAATAAAAATAAAACTAATCATAGACAAGTGCCAATCCCTAATACGATTAGTGATGACTTTGTAACTAGCCAAATAATCATCCACCTCTACCATCTATGTTGATTGTTCACATAGTTTAGTGTTCTTATGCTTAGACATTTGGTTTTTTAATAAACTATTTATCATACTATCGATCATGTTCAAATTTTTTTTAATTGGAGAGTTTATTTTATTTTTCAAGTTTTATTTTAAATTAATGTCTTAATCCTAAAAATTGAATTCATGTATTTTGTTAATAGAAAACATTATAATATGACCACACATCCTTTTCATCAGGGGTTAAATTTGACCGTTGTTTAAACGTTTTTTTGATTTTTAGCTGTAAAATACACCCAATTTATATTTTCAACTATATCAAAGGATGGGCAAAAAAATATACAAACTGCGAATATGACATTCACAATTAAAAAAATCAATCATCACAAAATATTAAATATAAAAATATTACAAACACTAACATGCTACATACTCCACTTGTAACTAAAGTCAAAGCATTTATTATGTGCCCTGATTATTCCCATCTAGAACATCCTCCACTATGTTTGTCTTGCCTTTGCAATAATGTCCTCCTCCCAATATACATTTATTACTATAGCAAAACCAATTTCCCACGCTCCAATGAATGTGTTGACACCAAATTAACTAAACATTAGTAATAGATGGACCATTGAGCCTCACAAAAATGGCGGCAAGGGTGTCAATATAATCAATGTTTTTCATTAAAATTGAATGACCTAATTTTTTATTCATTCTCCTATTTGTAAGCAAAAGTGTCTTTCATCATCTTTCATTTGGCGGATTTTCATAACATATTTTTGAGTGTGTAATTTTAAGCATTGCCATTTGAGATGAAAGGTTGGAAGCACATTTGCAATTATTTTTTATTATTGCAATTTGAAGGTGCTTTTATTCGTTTTCATGTTTGTAGTTGCATTTCTCTATTTAGCTTTTACATTAATTTTTTGTAAGGCAAGGGAAATACAAGCCCTAATATATACTCATTATGAATAAATGGATCACTATTTTTTTTTTTTTTAACTTCCTTGTTTTAGAGTATTAACTCTCAATTTCACTTACTGCAACATAAATCTAACCATGTTATTTCCTTACTATTTTACTTGATTGGGCTGGAAATCAAAAAGACCAAAGCAAGGGAAGATCTATTTTCAATCATTGATTAGGTTATGAACCTTTTCTATCTGCACAATCATTTATTTTTTACTCTTGAAATGTACTTGTCAAATTACAATGTTACACACATTCTTAAACAACTCTATACAATGGTTTTAAGAAGACTTGATAATTCTTTACGTTTGTATACTATAATTAAAATTAATTGCTTTTTAATTTTTATGCCCCATGATTTGATAGAATGCCATTGCAAGCTAATTCATGTTATAGATATAAAATCTTCTATGACATTAGAAACCCAAAAAAATATTCTTAAGTTTTTAAATTGTCATTTCCCATCATACAATGTGATTAGCGGAACAACTTAAATTTTTTTGAAAAAAAATAATGTCCAAGAGTTAAACTAAATGGACAACCTCCTTGTGTTTGATTTTTTTCATTTTATGGTGGTACCAATCAACTATTTTGTTAATGGGAATGCAACTTCCTTTATTCCATCACTTATTTTTTCATCCTTAATTTCAAAAAGGCAAACAAATCCATTATTCTAATTGACAATCAGATGGTGACTGTGAAAATTTTCTAACTTATATGTTGTGTTTTATGTTTTATCACCTTTCTTTCTTGTATGTGCTTATTTGAAATGTACTTAAACTATTACCCTTTCATGGTTACTATTTTGTATTAATAATATATTTTACATTGAAAGCATCTTCATTCATAGTGGTTTGCCTCTATTTTATCTAATCATATTAAATTAGTAAAACTAATACATCATATTGTGCCACTTCCCTATAAAAGATACATAAATATTTAAGGGGTACGTCAAAGATATCATAATAAATATCAAATAACGAGGCATACTCATATGATTGAACAAGATAAAGTGGCAGTTTGGTGTTTAAGCAAAAATGTGACAATGGCCTGCCAATTAAGAAGTCCCTAATATAAATAAATATTTGAATTTAACATTGATCACATCATAAATTTTATGAGTAGGCATGGATTCAAGTGGCAAGTGTGATAGATGGACAACGCAATTTCTTGGACAACCTTTAATTTGTCAAAAAGTTTAACAATTATCAATTTTTTTCGACTTTAACATGGTCACTATAGAATAAAATAAAAAATAAGAGGAGCTCCAAAAAAAAAATTAAGAATTAAACTTATATAATATCTAATTTTTTTATATCTAATAATTTTTTATTATTTCATTTATTTATATAATTTAAAATGTTTTAAAATAAAATAAAATATAATTTCATTTATATCAATTATATTATTTTATATATAAAAAATATATTTTAATATTTATATGAAAATTATAAAAATAAAAATAAGAAATAAATGTCATATACTAGATGCCATTTACTTAAAAACTGTCACATAAAAATTTCTTGACAGGTAAGGTGGCCATCAAATTTAGGCATACGTTAATGTGAAGACAGAAAGAAGGGGTCGAGCCCGTGACATGAGTACCTTTCTGCAGTCTCTTGCATCAAATTGGGAAGAAAATAACAACGTACTTATTTTAGACCAAAGCAACAATGATGACGAAATCAAACACAGACAATAGAGGAGGTGGTTTGCAAAAAGTACTATCTGAATCAAGCTCATAATATCTTCCCACCCACTTAAATAACCTTTCATATACCTACACATGCTCTGCTCTTAACATTTTGACACAAACTTGCATGAGAAGAAAAACTCTGACATCAACCATAATGGTGTTGTGGTTGTTCATAAAATGGTGTTTGGATACAAAGAGAAGGAAGCAATCAAAACATTTTCCATCACGGATTTTGGTACTTTTAAACTATCTGAGACCAGCTTTTAATGCCATTTGAAAAGGACATAATACTGTAAAGGGAGTTACCTTTGATTAGTTCTTAAAAGGCCAACAACATTTTTGAACAGGAAACTTAAAATATTATATTTGTCAGTAGTATAGTTGATTACATGACTGCATGCATGCCTTGTGGATAGCCTTTCCCTAACTAGTATATCAGTTAGTGTTACAAAATCCAAGTCTTAACACAAAAAAAAACTAATGGCAGACTTGGCATTTAAGTGAATGAATTAATCGCTGCTCTCGCTGGTGTCATGAATCTGGCTTCTCATTCTCCAATATCTTTCTATCTCCTCTGTTGTACGCCATGGCAGCCTCCCTGCAATCAGTGTCCACCTGCCATGCACCAAACTAAACTACTTATTTAACCCCAGAAACACACAATAGCAACCTCTATTTTACTGTACTTTATCTATGTTAGAAAGAAGAACTGTGCAAATATCAGCTGAAAAAAAATCTTCATATAAGAATATTGAAAAAAATAAAAAAACAGCAGAGGTAAAGAAACTGTCATTTTCTTACTCCCTCCCTCCCTTTTCTTCAAAGAAAAATATATATTTTTTTAATCTCAGTTCTTTCTTTAATGGAAATGTGATAAACGGCACAACATCATATAGTAGAGAAGCCCCGTAATGTAATGTCACCTGTCACCCAGAAGCCTATGAAGTCTAATAATCAAATCCTCCTCATCAGCAGAGATGTCAGAGCAGTTCCATTCCATGCTCATGCTCTTCCCGCTATCTGCATCAACAAAGCACACGAGTTCATTCACTCTACAACCCTTCAACTAACTAGTAATAATAAATCCAGCTGTGTTTCACGACATACATACCCGGAGAGTAGGTTTGTCCTTGTGAGGAACACTGTTCAAGTTTTTCCATGGAACCCAGTCTCTCTCTCTCTTTCTACAATAAGAGTGCAACAGGTGATGGAGCAGGAAATGGATTGGAATGAATGAGAATATATAGAGTGGGAAAGGAACAGGGTATGTGCATTGAATGAATGACTAGTAGGTGTGAACTGCGGTTGGAAGAAGGCTTAAGCAAATGACAGGCACGGACAGGCCTACGTTAATTATTTAATATTTGTTCTTGGGAGTTTCTTAGGGGCCATTAACAATTTAGCAGTACCTAGCTAGTTATTATGGTTGGCGAGGGCGTGATCTCTGACATAAGATAGAGGAAAATCTATTATCGGTACTGGGAGTGGGAGGGTGTAAAGCTTTGTTTTGTTTTATCGAGGATTTAACCTACCATTCCTTTTCCATCATCCGTCGTTGTTGCCCCTTCATTTCATTTCATTTCATTTCATTTAATTGTTTTGTACGGAGGATTGACTGGTGACTGAGCCATCGCGTGAGAGGGTGACCCTCTTTGGGAATTCCCTCCAAATTGTCTCATTCATCGTAAATTCCAAGCACCGCACCGCACCGCCTTCGATTCCATATTACGTTAAGCATATATATACCAACAACAAACAGGAACTGACAATCGTTTGCTTTAAGCTTCCGAGAAAATATGAAATAATAAATCCTATTATTTTAAGGGCCCATCTACCACTTGGTAAGTTCATCGTATTTATTAAAGGGAGATTTATGATTAAAATTTGGGGATAAATCATGTCGAGATAATGGGAATAGATTTTTTTTTAATGTCAATGTAACTATAATAATTTTAAATGGAGTAATTTAATGACCGTGTTTGTTGAGAATAATGACAATTTTATAAATTTAAATTTTTAAATGTTTTAGATTAAGGTAAAAATAGGTTTTGAAGGGACCCCGAAACCCTGAAACAAAGGAAGAAGGATATAACAATAACGTCCACAGGGGAAACAACCTATCACCTTCTGCTAAGCAGTATCAAAAATAGGGTTTACAGGGCCCTGAAACCACAAATCAAAATCATCAAAAGACAAACCCCAGGTTTTACAGAGCCCTGAAAACCCTAGTGTGAAAAGAAAACAAAGAACCAGAAAATGGAACCAGTTATAACATCCAACTAAAAGGACTAGGACTGTAAGAGCTAAAAGATCCTATTCTTCTAATTCTGAAATCATCTTCACCGCTTCCTTTCCAATCACTGCTTCCTTTCCAAAATTTTAAATGTTATTGATTTATTAATTTTCTATATAATTTTTAAAAAAATATAATTTAATTATGATAAATAAAATGTTTAAAGAAACATTTGATTTTTTCTAATAATTTAGAAATAATTGTTACATTTTTATAATACAATTAAAGTTTTTATAATAAAATGGTGAGAATTTACAAAATTCATAACAATTTAAGTATTTTCTTAAAATGATACATTATGTTAGATATTTAAATTATATACACCATATTTTTTATAGACATTAAATAAATAGAATTTGATTTGATAATTATATTCATTAAATTTAAGACTAAATATTATAAACACTTTTATCTAATAAATTTGAATAATTTATATTATTCATATTAAATATTTAAATATTAAACTCTATTAACAATAATAATAGAAACCCCATCACTCTAAAAAATATATATATTATAATAATTAAATATTAAATTAATAATGATACAAACACCATTACTTTTATATATATATATATATATATATATATATATATATATTTATACAAACTTAACTTCAAAACCAACACCTAAAACATAACAATAATAAAAAGCTATTTATCATATTTTACATTCAATTACAATAAATCATATTTATAATGAAATTATCTTAATTTTATACAACATTTTATATGTAAATTTAAAGATTTCTTTTTTCCTTTAAAAACAAGTGTTGTGTTGCAACTAGAGTACTTGCCTTTTTGTAGGGTAGAAGAACTTGTTTGTTATGTTATGTGGTGGTTGGTCGGGGCTCTTTGTGCTTCTTTGAAATATCAATGTTGGTCTCAGACCGTTGATTCCGCTTGCACGGATCAATCGCGCTCATGCACTTCCTCGAATGTTCTTTGCTGAGCTTTGATCATTCCCCAATATGCGAGTTAATGTGCATTGTCAGATCTTGGTGCTTCGAAAAATGATTTAGCATATATATTTCTATTGGATAAAATGTTTTAACACAACTCTCATAGGCTCATTTTCATCAGGAAAAGTGGCAATCACAAAAAGCCCGAAGGGTCTTTGCAAAAAGGAGGGCACTTTCAAAAAGGTCAAAGGGCACTTCGTGGCAAAAAGGGCTTGGGACAAAAGTCTCGAATGGTAATCTCAAAAACGCTGAAGGGCAAAGGCCCGGACCCCCCCATCACAAAAAAGCCAAAGGGCACTTTCAAAATTTTGAAGGGTATGTTCAAAAAATCCGAAGTGTATGTGCCCATGATAGAAAGGCCGAAAGACACTTTCAAAAAGTCCGAAGGGTATGTGGCCATGACAGAAAGGCCAAAGGGCACTTTTTAAAAAAAGTCTAAAGGGTGTGTTTAGAAAGTCTGAAGGGTATGTGCTCATGATAAAAGGGCCGAAGGGCACTTTCAAATAGTATGAAGGGTATGCTTAGAAAGTTCAAAGGGTATGTGCATGTGATAGAAAGGCCGAAGAGCACTTTCAAAAAGTCTAAAGGGTATGTGCCCTTGGGGTCATTATTTCGATAAAAATGTATCGGCAAGATTGATGCAGGTAATTATTTTGAGCTTTTTATGTCGGACAAAATGTTTGATGATAAAAATTTTGAAGGGTCATTTTGAAAGGCAAAGTACCTGGGACAAAAGCCCAAAGGATCAGTCCCAGAAGGCAAAGGTCTAGGACAAAAGCTCTAAAGGGTCCATGATAAAAGGTCGAAGGGCAATCTTGTTAGGCCAAAATGATCGTAATAAAAAGGTCGAAGGGTAGGTTAGTTAGGTAAAAGGGCCAGGGACAAAAGTCCCAAAGGGTAGTTTCATGGGGCAAAGTGCCCGTGACAAAAAGGTTGCAGGGTAGTGTAAAAAAGTCCGACGGATAAGTCTATTTATAGGGTATGCTTTGGAAGGCAAAAGGGCCTAGGACAAAAGTCCCGAAGGATAAGTTTATAGGGCAAAGGCCCTGGAACAAAAGACCTGAAGGATACATCCGTACTTGGTGGAAAAAATGTTGGAGGGCATTTCATGGTAAAACGGGCTCAGGGCAAAAGTCTTGAAGGGTAATCTCAAAAAGGCCGAAGGGCAAAGGCTCGGGATAAAAGTCCCGAAGGATAAGTTTCAGAGGGCAAAGAGCCAATTCAAAAAGGTCAAAGGGTAGGTCTATAGGACAAAAATGCCCACGATAATTATCCTGAAGGGTAAGTACGAAAGGCCTAAAGGGTCTACTTCATGGCAAAAATGCCCGAAGGGTCTACTTCGTAAAGGTCAAAGGGTATGTTCATAAAGTTTGAAGGGTATGTGCTCATGACAAAAAGCTCAAAGGGCACTTTCAAAAAGTTTGAAGGGTATGTTTAGAAAGTTTGAAGTGTATGTGCTTGTGATAGAAAGGCCGAAGGGCACTTTCAAAAATTCTGAAGGGTATGTTTAGAAAGTTTGAAGGGTATGTGCGCATGATAGAAACGCTGAATATGTCAAATATATGCGTTGTCATTAAATATTAGTCTAAGCTCTTCATTTTGCAATCTAGAATAAATAGACCCAGTTCTCTAAAGTTGCAACATCATCATTCTTTAAAGGAGATCCTTGTATGCAAAGAGTCCTTGCTTTCCATGACACACTGAGGTAAAATAGGTCCATTTCGACCTAGCATAAATGAGAACACGATGCTAGTTGTTTGAATGCTATAAATGCGTCCAGGCGGAGATAGTGACCATGTGAAAACTAATAAAGAAATTGGTCTTCAGTCTATAGTATATCCACATTGAGGATTTATAGTGAAGGGCATGCCAATGTATAAATACAATTGCCTACAATAGATATAGACATGGCTCTGTCAGGTCCACAAAAGTGAGATGAGTTTAAAGCTTTCCTTATGAATGACTTTTGTTTAGAGAAAGTTCCAACCATTTCCATGAACAAAATTTGAAGTGCTTAGTGAAAAAATGTTGAAGGGCAATCTTGTCAGGGTAAAATGGCTACAACAAAAAGGCCGAAGGATAGGTTAGTCAGGTAAAAGGCCAGGGACAAAAGTATGAAAGGGTAGTTTCATAAGGCAAAGTGCCCGTGATAGAAAGGTTGAAGGGTAGGTGCAAAAAAGTTTGAGGGATAAGTCTATTTTCTAGGGTATGGTTTCTAGGGAAAAAGGGCCTGGGACAAAAGTTTTGAAGAATCATTTTTTGAAAGCCCAAAGGGTAAGTGCATTAGGTCTGAAGGGTCTACTTCATGGAAAAAATGCTTATGACAATTATCATGAAGGGTCTACTTCATAGGGTAAATGTTCGTGACAAAAAGCTCAAAGGGTAGGTTCAAAAGGGTCAAAGTGCAATTATGTTAGTGAAACTTGATTGGCAAGATTGTTGCAGGGAAAATGTATTAGCCAAATTGTCTGAAGACCAAATTTCATCAGGGAAAGTGTTTGAAATAAATATGTCAAGGACCCAATTCTGTTAGAGAAAGTGTCCAAAACAAATAAGCCCATGATAAAAAGTCTGCAATAATAAGTCCGATAAAGCTCAGTCCAAAATAATAAGTCCGAAAGAGCTCAGTAGCTTTGAATAAAATAATGGACAAAATCCCTGATAAAGACAAATTGCATAAGTCCGATAACATAAGCCCAATAGAATAAGCCCCATAAAAAGAGTTAATCTATGAACACAATACCATCACAATATCAATGCCATTTTGCTTAAGTATGAAAGGCCAATAGTCAGTCTTTTCCCAGTATTTGCACAAACATATGGAAGAGGGGCTCAAAGTTAAGACCATAATATGAAAAAAGTTGGTCCCTATTTCCCTATGAAAAGGGGGGTGTTGGGTATAACAAGTGCTAATTAACCATTGAGGTTCAAATTATGATGATCACATGGACATCATTGACGTTCACATGGGCATCAATGACGATCGTGTGGACATCAAAATAAAGTTAGGTAATTAAACCACTAGGGTTCAAATTGTGATGGTTGTGTTGACATCAATGATAGTCACTAGATGTCATTGACAGTTACACAAATGTCAAAATTAAGTTTGAGAATTAAACCACCGAGGTTTAAATTCTAACATTCGTGTGGACATCAATGACGGTTGCATAGACGTCCTTGATGGGTACATGGATGTCAAAATAAATCTCAGACAATTAACCATTGGATTCCAAATTTAACGGTTGTATGGAGTCAATCATGTTCACATGGGCATCAAATGACGATCACACGAATGTCAATTTTGAGCCTTGTAAAATAGATGTTGACGTTTAAATGGAGTTAAAATCGATGGTTAACGTGCAATCATGCATCAAGATCAACGAGACGAGGCCATGGATGAGCATGGATGTTTTTGTTGATGCACATGTAGTACTAAGTTGTTTTCTATAGTTTTTAAGTGTCATTGAGTAAACAATTTATTTTGTTCAAGGCTTATTTATTTCTATATAGCTTAGTACACTTCTTATTGTCATGTCTTAATGAAAACTACCTCTATTTTGCCAGATGAAGGATGAAGATCTCAACGGTATGCATCAGTAATTTATTTGTGAACATCGAAAACCAATAGTTCATTGTAATCATAAATTTCTCTATAGAATTATTGCAATTATTAATATCATTTTAAAAATGCATTGTCTTTTGGCAAAACAACATTGTGTAAAGTGAAAGATTGTAAATTCATACTTGTATTTCATTGTAAACACATGATTGTTGTGACCATCTCATTTTTTCGTAGACAAACTATTACAAAATAATATTGTAATATTTATTTTAGATATATAAATTCTAATAATATTTAGTATAGTTATACTATTTTAGTATTGTAAGATATTGTAACAGATTTTATATATTGTTATATGATATTGATTTGTTATAAATATCTTATTATATTATTAATGTATTGTATTATTATCATAATATTATGTTATATGTTATGGGTATGTTATTATATTAATAACTTTTAGGGTTTAATTTTTTTTCACATTGAAAAATAAAAAATTATCAGTTCCTTTTAAAATGGTTATTCATAGGTGCCCTTTTCGCATAGAACACATGTAAAGCCTATTGGATGGATAACATATTGTTTTAAACATTATTACTAGTAATATTATTCTAGAATAGAAAAAAATGATCATATTATTATAAGATGTTATATTATATGTTGTTATATTATATTATATATTGTTATATGGTATTAATATGCATTATTATCATAATATTGTATTATATTTTTATTGTAATGTATATTAATGTATATATGATATCTTTAAAATTAAATATTTAATAATATTATTATACTACAATGACATGATATAGTTTATTTCAATATATAATATACTATATTGCAATATGCAAATGTAAATTACAACATTGAGTTAAATTATTTTAATTTATAATATACTATTAATATTAATAATACTATCGAAAATAATTGTTTGTTATTATTATATAAATAAAAATGTGAAGTATAATAATACGATAGATTGTCATAATATTGTGATTAATAATACAATATATAATATTATTAGATAATTCATCAAATGACAAAAGACTTAAACTATCAAATAGTATTGATAACAAATTAAAATTAAACTATAAATTATAAAAAAAATACCTTCGACTCAAAAAATAATTTTATTGACCAATTATTAAAATATCAAAAATAGATATAAAAAAATACTTTAAAAATGACTACTAACTATTTAAAATGGCAAAATATCTATGGCTCGCGTTCATTTGTACCAAAGTAGAAGAATGACGTGAGAAAGGTCAATACATCAATGGAGCTCAAAATAAGCGCGACGTTGACAAGTGTCCTAACTTGATAGGTTTAAAGACAAATTCTTTCAGAGAAAGTGTTTCGGATGAAGTGTCAATGATGAATTCTTTCAAATAAAGTGTATCGGAGAAAATATCCACAAAAAAGGTCTTTGCAAAAAGCCCAAAGAAAATGTCTTTGCCAAAAATCCTGAAGAAAATGTCTTTGCCAAAAAGCCCAAAGTAATGTTCGTGATAAAAAGTTCAAAAACCCAAAAGTTTTGGATAAAATATCTGTAACAAAAGTTCTGATAAACATAAATCATTCGGGGAAATTGACTTAAACTATCAAATAATATTGATAAAAAATTAAAAGTAAACTATAAATTATAAAAAAAATGCCTTTAACTCATGAAATAATATTATTGACCAATTATTAAATATAATTATTAAAACATCAAAAATATGTATCGAAAAATACTTTAAAAATGACTATTGACTATTTAAATTGGCAAAAGATCTATGGCTCATGTTCATTTATACTGAAGCACATGAATGACATGAGAAAGGTCAATAGGTCAATGGAGCTCAAAATAAGCATGAGGCTGACAAGTGTCCCAACTTGATAGGTTTGAAGATAAATTATTTCAGATAAAGTGTTTCGAATGAAGTCTCAAGGATGAATTATTTCAAAGAAAATGTCCGTGGCAAAGGTCTTTGCAAAAATCCTGAAGAAAATGTCTTTACCAAAAATCCCAAAACAAAAACCCTGAAGTAATGTTCACGATAAAAAATTTGAAGACCCAAAAGTTTCAGACATAATATCTGCAACAAAAGTTCTGATAGAGACAAATTGTTTAGGGAAATTATTCTGATGCAAATGTCTGATAGAATTATTTTGGGGAAAATGCCAAACACAAAATGTCCATAGAATTATTTGTTGCGAGGAAATTATTCATACAAGTTCTAAGGTTTGGAGACATTCGTGTGACCATCAACTTTGAACCCCAGCAAGTAACTATTTGGATTTGAAAATCCTTAGATGTGCATGTAGATGTCAATGACATTTGGGTAGATGTCAAAGTTGGGTCTCATGAAATAGCCGTTTGCATTCAAAAATTTTCAAGGGATCCCTGTTTGAATGCATAGCTGATAAGTGTCCAAATATCAAGTGCTCGAATCAAATCTAATGGCAAGCGAGTAAAGATAGGTCAATGGATCCAGGAAAATCTAATAGAGCATATTTAATCATGGATTTAGGATCAAAAATGAGATTGAATTCAAAAGGCTAGAGGATATCCAGGATGAACGCACGAGTGCCAAGCATCAAGATTTTTGGTGCCTGTATAGAGATCTAATGGTATGCACCAACCAATAGTGATAGTGACAATGGTATCAAGCTGAGCAATAGTATGCGTTCAATTACATAATGAAGATCTAATGGTGCAAATCAAAGGTATAAAATTCAAGGGAGTCAAATTGAATGTGAGGCCACCACATGGCACAAGCATGAAAGTAGATGGATTAAGTGCAGGATTCTGACATGCTAAGGCATAAATATGATAGTCAGATCAAGTGCCTAGAGTAGACATGATCATGGCTCTATCAAATGCATAAGTATGAGAGTTTTGTCATTACAGAGTCCCAGTGACATAGAGGAGGTTGAGTAGATTCATGCAGCCATTCATGATTGCATGTAGCGATAATCTTGGGCTACATGATCTTTCTTCAGGTTTCCATGCCAGACAGAGTCCTAGTGGCATTAATAGTTGGGTCTTAGGTGAGCACTATAATGAACAATCAGATCAGCTAGCCTTGTTAAAAAATCCTAGAGGTCTAACATAGTATTTAGGAGTCATATTGAATGTATTTTACACATAGTCTATTTATTTTATCTATGACAAAGCATGCACCTTTTTGTTTTCTTTGTTATATACTCAACAAAGTAAAAATTGTATTTTTTTATTGTTATAGCAATAAACATTTGCATAAGTTAACTGAAATAGCTAATTTTTCTAATTTGTATACATGTATTGACATACTTTAGTGAAAGAGATCTAATTTCTAGATTTTAGCATAAAAATAAATAATTTCATAATTCAAGAGATTGTTCTTTGTGCTTTATAATATAGACAATGTACATTTTATTTGTTTTCAATTGTGCAAAACAAGAGGACCTAAACACTTGCCTTGTAGGCATGTCCACATTAGGATGGTTGATTCAACTCATAGTATTCAAGAGTCATATTGAACACATTTTGCACATAGTCTATTTATTTTATCTATGACAAAGTATGCACTTTTTTGTTTTCTTTGTTATATACTTAGCAAAGTAATTTTTTTTAAAAAAAATATTATTATTATACCAACAAACATTTGCATAAGTTAATTGAAATAGCCAATTTTTCTAATTTTTATACATGTATTGACATACTTTACTGAAAGAGATCTAATTTGTAGATTTTAGCATAGAAATAAATAATTCCGTAATTCAGGGGATTGTTCTTTGTGCTTTTTGATATAGAAAATGTACATTTTGTTCATTTTCAATTGTGAAAAACAAGAGGACCTGAACACTTGCCTTCTAAGTCAAGGTGCAAATTAAGTCTCCAACTTAAGTATTTATTGAAACTAAAGCATAAAGCATTTACTATTTATTGGTTTCATTGAAAGGATAAGAGTTGGGAAATTAAATTTTCTGAACAAGTATAACCAAAATATATATTTAAAGAGTGAATTGAAAGCGAATAAAGAAATTATATTACATTTTGCTATTTTTCCACAACAAGATGGTTGATTCAATTCACATAGTATTCAGGAGTCATATTGAAGTCATTTTGCACATAGTCTATTTATTTTATCTATGACAAAGTATGCACTTTTTTGTTTTTTTTGCTATATACTCGGCAAAGTAAAAATTGCATTTTTTCATTGTTATATAAATAAACATTTGCATAAGTTAACTCAAATATCTAATTTTTCTAATTTCTATACATGTATTGACATACTTTAGTGAAAGAGATAATTTCTAGATTTTAGCATAAAAATAAATAATTCCGCAATTCAGGAGATTGTTCTTTATGCTTTCTAATATAGATAATGTAGATTTTGTTCATTTTCAATTATGCAAAATAAGAGGACTTGAACACTCACCTTCTAAGCTAGGGTGCAAGTTTAGTCTCCAACTTAAGTATTTATTGAAATTAAAGCATAAAACATTTACTATTTATTGTTTTCATTGAAAGGATAAGAGTTGGGAAATTGAATTTAATGAACATGTATAACCATAATTTGTATTTGAAAAGCAAATTGAAAACAAAGAAAAAAAATATATTACATTCTGCTATTTGTCCATAGTAGGATGATTGATTCAACTCACATATTGTTCAGGAGTCATATTGAACACATTTTGCACATAGTCTATTTATTTTATTTATGACAAAGTATGCACTTTTTTGTTTTCTTTCTTATATAATCAACAAAGCAAAAATTTCATTTTTTTATTTTTATAACAACAAACATTTTCATAAGTTAACTGAAATAGCTATTTTTTCTAATTTCTATACATGTATTGACATACTTTAGTGAAAGAGATCTAATTTTTAGATTTTAACATAAAAATAAATAATTTTACAATTTAGGAGATTGTTCTTTGTACTTTCTAATATAGACAATGTATATTTTATTCATTTTCAATTGTGGAAATGTTTGTGGAAATATTCACAAATAGTTAAAATTAAGTTATAAGTTACAAGCAAGCTAATTTTTATTAAATATAGTTTCCTATGTAGAATTCTGTATTGGTTTGTCAACTATATTGATTTCATTTTGTTTCTATTTGAATTTTGTTCTTGTGACATATGCTAACTGCTTATTGCATTGTTGCCTTCAAAATTTCTGCAGTGGACCCTTCAAAACATGGTGATAGTTAATAGTGACTGAAAACTATGCAATAATTTTCCATTATACCATGTCATAGTCAAAGTAGCAAATCATGATAATATTTTTTTTAAACACCATTTTTTGCCAATATATAAAATTATTAGGATTTTTCTAATGCTACAATCATTTGTTTTTTTCTTGGGTTAGTATATAGATTTATAAATACCTATTCTCAGAAAGATGGGGGGCATGGTGTGGCTTGATGATGCATGACTGCTACTCTATGAAAGTAAGTAGCCTGTTATAGTTTGATTTTTTTAGTATCACTATTTGGAGAGGTTCAAATATAAATTTATTCAAATGTATATATTTTCTATAATTAATTGGTTTTATTTGAAAAATATTGTGCTTTGAACAATTTTCATACCTTCTGCTTCAGTTGATATAGTGATATGCTTAATGACATTGTTCTTGTCCACAGTGAAACCACCTTACATTGTCAATCTTGATAAAAGCTCAACTATGTTTTTTTTATCAACCATGTATTTAATATGTGTCATTTGTCTAATTGAAGGGAGCAATTGGTTAATGGCATTGTCTCTGACAATGTATTAGATGTTGGTATTGTTAGTAGTCTTTATATTGCAAAGACGCTGGTGGGGATAGAAATATTCACATTCACTTGTGCAATTATTGCAATATGTTGTTGTTGCATGGGCAGGCCTAAAATGTTCTATTACAAGATTGCCGCTTTTGCATATAGGCTTAAAGGGGTTAGAATATGCTTGGGTAATTGTCGAAGTACCATGTACCTATTTTTGAAATGAAAAAGGACAAAATGTTATGTCAGTTTTATTTTGAAGTAGAATAAGAAAGTAGACAAATTCATATTTGGAATTTACCTCAATAGTTTTATCTACTAACATTTGCAAGCATTATAGAGCTCTTTTGGCATATACATAGATGATGAATGTTGATTGGGTCCTACACAAGTTCATATCTTTTGCATCAGCTCATTTTGTAAGGTTCTTGAAAAGATAAATTTTAGGTTCCTTTCTTCATATCTTATTTTTCAATTTCATTGTATTTAGGTCCTAGTGTCTGAAAGAGGTAGACCTAAAAATTGTCAATGAAAATAGAGAATTAGTGATTTGATACTAACATGTAATAATTTTTATTGGCATAACATGATTGTAATAAATGTAATTGAATTTACTTTGGCTTTGTCACTCTACAAGTTTCCATATGTTATTTCAACAATAAATTGATTACCAACTTTTGTTGCAGATGTACAAAGAGTCGCTACAATGCCAGTTGTATAGTAGTCCATGGTGTCCACAAGTTGTTGAATTATTAAACTGGGGATGAACATATGCTTTGAACAAACTAGGTTTATGATTTCTATTACAATATTCTTATTTGCTATTAAAATAAAGCCATAGTCACCATGATCATAAGTACTTTTTGGAGCTATAGAAAAGTTTGTAATACATATCCCTTTATGCGATAAGAGTTTTTATTCATGGATTTAGATTAAACATTTTGTTATATTCAGGGCTATTGTCATCTTTCTTTTATTATTTGTTAAATCAACTCTTAAAACTTCTCTTGTCTTTTGTTTGTCAAGTATTTTTCTATATGTCACAAGCACATCACCTTCAAAGATTTCTCTTCATTTGTGGTTGTTGATATCGTTGATTATGACTTGCATATAGTTGATTTTCTTGGTCTACACTTTTTTAATAGTTACTGTCATTTTTTAGATAATAATAGAATTTAAGAAATATAAAATTTGTAACTGCATACCTTTTGGCTTGTCCTTGTGATTCTATTTTTATATGTTCCATTTTGATCTTTTGCTCCATTTGTGCTACCCTGAATGACCAATAAAAAACAATTAGCAATAAACTTGATTTTCTTTTAAAAATGTAGTTGTCTATTTGGATTTACAAAATGCATATAATAAAAATAAAAATAAAAATAGCAATTGATTTTGAAAAAAATAAATTGCATACCTTTTGTTTTGATATCTACTTTCCAATTTGGTTGTATTCATTTTGCATTTGTCATATTTGAAATTTAATTTGTAAAATATAATCATATAATTCTTTGCTTATTTTGCAATTCTAAAGGCACACAAAATTGCATTGTGGTCAGTCCAATATGCATGGAAGAGATTGGAATCTATTTTTCTTTGATCAATATTTATCCAACAATGGTATATGACTGTTCTTGCATTTGTAGTTGGTATATTTTTTATAAGAAACAAATTGTGGTTTTCCATATATTGCCATAGATGGTGTTGGGAACTATTCTTTTGCATCATGTCAATGTTAAAGTCACCAATTAAAATGATATTCATATTGTCATTTGTAGTTGTAGTCATATAAAATGCAAAAATTGGTAACTTGAGCATGAATAATGATGCCCAACCCATAGGTCCCTCTTGCTTGCTCTCTTAACTCTCTTAGGCTTATTTTCACTGATTCTTAGTCATCTATAGCCTTCCAGACTTAGTCCTAGCTTACCCAGACTACTCTTTCCAAGATAAATCAATCCCCTCAAGTCTTGTCCACTCAGGACAATAACACCACACTAAGCCTATAGCACTGGTGCCACTCCTATCCACTTTTGATGCTCTTGTTCAAGTCCATTTATGGCCTCAATGGTCAATTTCTTCCAGTTTTCCATCCTTCTCCTTGTTAGCCTAATGTGAGCACATTCAACCTATGACCAATAGATCCTTATAAAAGACCATTCAAAGATCATTTGAAAAGGGTTGATAATTATCACTAAGCAAGCAAGAATACAAGCAAGACTACTCAAGAAATCTTACCTATTCTCTACGTATAGCCAACCAATACACTTACAAGATTCTTCAAATTCTTACACTAACCCCTCCCCCTCTTTATAAAAATTGGTCAAAGCACAATGGAATATAGGGTTTGAAGAAAGAATCTGCTCTACAAGGAGCTCTACTGACTTCTAGCTACCTAAACTTTATGGATAGGATCACACAGACCTGACAAACAAAACCAAGAAAGCTTAGATCCTCAGGACAATAGCACAAAAATGTTCAAGATTTCAATATTTATTTTACATACTCTATTTCATGTAGAATAAATTCTAACTCTATTTTACCACACATGTTAGAAATATCATAGCACATGTCAAATTTTTTTATGCATCCATGCAAAATTTCATGCTCTTTATCCTTTACTTTCTATCTCTCATATGGAAAAATTTTCAAGTTTATCTTGTTACACATATTAGACATATCATAGCACATGTCAAAAAAATTTATGCATTCATGCACAATTCCATGCTCTCTGTCCCTTGTTTGCTATCTCTCATGTGGAATATCCTTTATAATCATATTTTTATACTACTTATATCTCTAATGAATTATTTAACATGCTATCTCTCTATTATGTGTACTTCAATCAAGAATAAAATCCCTACATACTTAGAGAATCCACTGCATATGCTAACAACCACCTGTCAAGTTTTAATGTCATATCTTATGCACAGGAAAGAATTTCTTTCTCCTCCTCTCCCCCAAGAGGGTGATAGCTACTTTCTCTCTAACTAAGTCCATGTTATCACCCTTAAAAAAGGTGAGGAAACCTATAATATTGTTCCTAATGCATACATTCAGTGTATAGCTTCTTCAAAACCTCTTCAACATATGTGCTTACATGTTCATTCAAAAGCAACTAGGATTTGCACTTGTGAGACTTTAAGGGATCAAATCACCAGTATGAGGAAGTTAATTTCAGATTTACAAATTCAAAATCATCTATTACAAAAAAAACTATTATAACATTGAAAAATCAAATTATAATACAAAAGCCTCAAAATCACCCTAGTGTCAATCATGTATATGCACCTCCCCCTAGTCAATTAGTTGCAAGCAATGTCACATATCAAAACAAGAAATCACAACAAAGTAACTCTACAAATAGTGATTTAAAAATCATTCAAAGATCAAATAAGAGTTCAAGTGAGGTACTAAGGGAAATGATTAAATCTAAGTTGATCAAACTACCTCCTCTACATCCAGTGAGAAGATCTAGATATTATTGTGCATATCATAAAATGCATGGGCATCACACAGATTCATGTTTGGAATTAAAAAATATATACAATATATAATTAATAATGATGACCTTATACAAGATAAATCAATCAAGAAATCCACAGTGACACAAGAACACATTCACAAAGGGTCAAATTCAAAAATAGTACAAAATTGATTACCAAAGCATAACTCATAATTACAAAAGGATCAAAAAGTAAAATCAGAGAAACAAATAGTACTACCAACATAGGGAAAACATGAAAAATATGCAAATTTAACTCTCTAAAATGAGACTCAACTTTCAAAGTAGTATGGGTTTGGTCAAAAATATCTACAACAGTTTTATTGTTAAGGTCAAGGGTTGGGTAAGCATGCTCAAGGCATCACTACTCCTATTCTAGCAGTTGATAATGTTTATCACCAAGGTTTGTGATTTATTGAACATCATAAGGAAAATCATTCATAGACATAATTTATCAAAGGAAAAGATCTAGATACAACAAAGTTCAACACTAGCATTCTATTGGTTCAAAATCAAGATGATAATGATGAGTGGAACAATACAGGTTATTATGATTTCTAAGATAATGCCAATGAATACAAATATTTGGATTCATATTCATAGCCATTCCCTTGTGATTCACAATCACACGTGATTTCTTTGTTTGATATAAGACACCATGATAGGGAGTCTCCCATGAGACTCATCAGTTAGTATCATCTCTTCTCAGCATTACCTATCTATAGCTTCTTTTCAAATTTCTTGTACATAGTCTCTTCATGCTTTCTTGTATATAGTCCTTTTCAATTTCTTGTACATAATCTTCCTATGATTGATTGTACATAGTTCAAATAACTCAAAATATAAAAATAATACAACATATCAAAATTTTAAAAACATTCAAATATGTCAAAACACCAAAAACATTTCGATTGTATGCATTATCCATGCTTTACATTTCTACTACAATGCTAGACTTACATTTTTTGTTCTATGCTATTATTTATCGATTTATCTACATTACCATGCTTCACTTGATCTTCTTTAAGTGTGTGCAGTGACACCCATATCTTTGATTACTTCACTCTACACATTGAGAGGGCATCTTACTTCTACATCGAGACACACGTCGATATATATACCCACTAGGGGCATCTTCTACATAACTACACTATTTAGGTTATGTCATTCCTATACCATGCACTCTAGTTATCATGTTGATGTATATTATTTACTAGCTTACACAGATTACTCTATCGATACTCACCAGTATATACATTTGTGTATTTGTTAGCATATACCTGGTATTGTACTAACATGTCTTGCATACTTTGCCTCTTGCTTTGATTAGTTAGATGTGATTGTGTTTTTAGTTATTAAATGCTTTTCTTTTTTTCTTAACGTAGGTAGATATGATTGCATTTCTCATTTCTTGATTATCTCTTGTATGTGCCTTAGGACATTTGCCAATGTCCTTTACTTTTATGTCTTGTGTGTGCCTTAGGACATTTGCTAATGCCCTTTTCCTATACTCTTCTATGTGATTATGGCTTCCATGCCAACCTTGCTTGTTTCAATTATATATGTATGTGGAATTTGAACATGCCTTGTATGCTTACCTTCCAATATGAGTGACATATGTGTATGTCCCTTGTTTGTGTGGCCCTTTGGCCACCCTTGTATGCTTCTTACTTCTTGCCTTGTGTGTTTGTTGTTTGTTTTCTTCTCATTGTTTACAATGCCATGATCCACATTATGAATTTATCTTGATTTCTTAGATGCCATGATAGACATCATGCTTCATCCCTCCGACTAACAACTAACAACTAACAACTAACCAAACTTTCATTTATAGTTCAATACATTACACATGTTATTACATTCTTATATCCATCTAGGCATACCCTTGTTGATCTGACAATCTCTCAATACAAATCATGCTATATCTTGAGATATCTTGTCAATTATAATTACTATATCATGTATCTTTGTAGCATAACACACTTGAAGGGCTCTTTCTTTTGAGGGTAATCATTATAGGGTCTTCATTCCGACCTTCAGAAGAGGAGTAAAAAATAGGGTTTTTGATATAGAGATTAGAGCTCCTAATAGTCAAAAAATCAATTTTTAGCACACCCAAAACAATAAATAGACATCAAAACAGTCAAAATAGACCAGGTAGATAGTGAGAATATTAGAAAAATTACCAAATTTGGCCCAAGACAACAACACCCAACTTAGATTATAACATCGGTGCCACTAGTGTCTACTTTCAGTGCTCCTATCCAAATAATGAAAAAACTAGACTTTCCAAAAGTAGGCAAAAAAATAGGTTCAACTATAATTTTACACAATGAGAATAATTTAGAATAATTAGTTTTTAGTACAATTTCACTCAGATAATCCATACATAGGGGTAATCATGTGCGACATGATGGTTCTCACTTCTAATTTTAAATACGATAGTTGGTATAACTTCCAGATTAGAATCCATGTTCCAGACACTAGTGATTTGGGGGTAATATGTGCATAATATTTATTTTCTTTTCTTTTTGAGTTTAACATTACCTAAACAGTCTCAGTAGTTACGTGCCTTATTCCATATGTAGGTGGTTGGCATCATTTTTGAATGGCTTTCATACAAGCCTAACTTAAATATTTTTGAGTTCTCGAGTTATCGAGTGGCTTTCATATAAGCCTAGTGCACCATTTTTGGAGTGGCTTTCATACAAGCCTAATCTCCATCTTTCAAAGTGGCCAAGAGTGGCCTAGTTTCCAACATACATTCAGATATCCATGCCAACATTATCAGATCACTAGTAAATTCATGGGCTTCAGGATCCATCTCATATGACACACATTTCATACAGGTATTGGTTCATAGCTTCACTTCATAGGGTAATGATGGAGCCAAAGGACTAACTAGCCTTTGTATTCTTGAGCCACTTATCCAGAGGGATTGGACACATAGTCTAGACATCAATCAACACACACATGAACACCTAGATTCACTTAGTGGGTGATGATGGAGCCAAAGGGCCAACCTTTGCATTCTTTAACCACTTCCAAGCAATTGAGAACTTTACTCCATTTGTGATATTACTCTTAGTTTAGCACACATCTAACATCACTCAACATCACAACAAGTTTTGTATTGGTTCATGTACCCAATGAGGTGTATTCATTCCTTTCTCTTCTTCTCTCTCTTACCTAGATTTATATATTCTTATTTTAGATATAGTGTATCTAGTAAGAACTGATCTACTTTCTATTTTCTCTTATAGATTCACACTTCACAACATGCTCTCTCTATGCATACCCAACATCACAACAACTTCATGAGCTTCACCCTTGTAGGTAAGTTCAAGTTCACTTTCTATTTTTTTTATCTTAGTATTTCGCTTTGATACATCAATAGAATAAAGGGGGGTAAATTTAGTCATATGAAATGAAAAAATTGGTAACTTGAGCATGGCTAATGACATCCAACCCATAGGTCCCTCTTGCTTGCTCTCTTAACCCTCTTATGTTAGGATCTTGGATCACAATTGATTACTTTTGTATAAGCAACTAAAACACGGAATTAAACCAGAAGTAATAAGTAACTAGAAATCAAAAACAACAAAAAATAGGAGATATGAGAAACAATACAATCTGTATTAAACTCTTCTAGAAGGAAATACAATGAAGAAACCTCTTCTTCCCACACCTCTTGGGCATACAGTAATTCTCCCTCAAGAGTTCTCTCTCTCTTTTAATCAATTACAATCACAATCAACCCAATTGTTGTATCTTATTGTGTACTTGCTATGAGGATCTAACCCTATTATATAGTACTAAGATTCATGAGCCATGCAATCTCCACTGTTAGATGCACCTCTTAATCAAAGGTTCAAATATGTCCTGCCAAAAATAGAAAAGCAGACTCAAGACTAATTTTAGTCTTTACATGCAAACTAACTATTCTCCAAAATTAGAATTCTGGAAACGCACAGATGACTGATGCCGGTCTCTATCTGTCTGGAGATGACCGATGTCGACCGATGCATAACCGATGTCGGTAGATGCTGGCCAACCCCTAACTGATGTTGGCAGGTTATGACCAATGTCGATTACTGTGTAGAACTAGTAACCTCTACATTTTCTCATTGGTGAAGCTTTTAACTCCACAACTCAACAATCTCCCACTTGGAGATAAACATCTACACCTGTACATGTACAACAACATCCTCTAGCTTGTTTCTCCATCTTCAAGTTCAATATTGAAGACCAACAAAAGTTGAATGAAGATTCAACTTCTCCTTTGTTACCAACTTTGTTAACATATCTGCAGGGTTCTTATCTGTATGGATCTTTTCCAGCTTCAACTGTCCATCCTGCAATACCTGTCTAATGAAGTGGTACCTAAGCTGTATATGTTTGGCTCTTGAATGAAAGGTTGAATTCTTTGCCAAATGAATTGCACTTTGACTATCACTATACAATCTACAACTCTCTTGATCCTTTCCCAACTCTTCCATGAACCGAGTCATCCATATCATTTCCTTGCTAGCCTCTGTGACTATAATGTATTCTACCTCTGTAGTAAACAGGGCATCAACCTTCTGCAACTTTGAAATCTAGCTAACCACCGTTCCACCAATAGTGAACACATATCCTGTGGTGCTTCTCCTACCATCTAAGTCACCTACCATATCCGAATCTACATACCCATGTAGAGAAGTGTTTGACCCTCCATAGCATAAATGCCTACTGTTGGTCCCTCTCAGATATCTGAGAATCCACTGAACTACTTTCCAGTGTTCCTTTCCTAGATTGGCCATAAACTTGCTGACAACTCCCACTGCTTGGGCAATATTAGGTCTAGTACATACCATTACATACATAAAGCTCCCAACTGCTAAAGCATATGGAACTCTACTCATGTAATCAACCTCATCATGTGATTTAGGATACTATTTTTTGCTCAACTTGAAGTGTCCAGCCATAGGTGTGCTTATCGGTTTTGCATCCTACATATTGAACCTCTCTAACACCTTATTCACATAATCCTCTTGAGACAAAACCAAATTGTGATTTTTCCTATCTCTCTGAATACTCATGCCAAGGATTTTCTTTGCTGCTCCTAAATCCTTCATGGCAAATGTGTGAGCTAAAAATATCCTGCATGTGTGAACCTTCAACAAGCATATCATCTACATATAATAACAGGATAATATAACTACCATTATCCAATCTGTTAGAATAAACACAATGGTCAGATTGACATTTACTAAAGCCATGTTCTGTCATAAACCTGTCAAACCTCAAATACCATTGTCTTGGAGCTTGCTTAAGACCATATAAGCTTTTTTTCAACCTGCACACAAGTTTCTCCTTACCTTTGACCTCAAAACCTTTCAGCTGATCCATATATATCTCTTCATCCATATCTCCATGAAGAAATGCTATCTTAACATCAAGCTGCTCAAGGTGCAAATCGTCAATAGCAACTAAAGACAATACAGTCCGAATAGAAGTCATCTTTACTACAGGAGAAAAAATTTCACCAAAGTCAATACCTGGTTTTTGTGCAAATCCCTTTACTACCAACTTGGCCTTATGTCTCATTTGTCCATTCTCTCCTTCCTTTAACCTATAAACCCATCTATTTTTTAGTGCTTTCTTTCCGACTGGCAACTCTACCAAATCCCACCTTTGGTTCTCTACCAAGGAATCAATTTCCTCATTCATGCCATGCTCTCACTATTTCCTAGATTCTACCTGCATTGCCTCATCAAAACTTTCTGGTTCTCTACCATCAGTGAGCAAAAAGTAGTATAAAGAAGGGGAATAATGAATTAGAGGTTTACTTACCCTTTTAGACCTCCTTATGGGCGTTTGAGACTCATTCATAGCTTGCTATCTGCCCAAATTTCATTCTGTCAGTGACCGATCTTGATCATCTCTGGTCGATGTCGGTATGAACCTGACCGATGTTGGTTCCACCTGACCACCGACATCGATTTCCTGACTGATGTTGGTCTCTGTGTTTTCCTGTGAGTGATGATTTTTACCCACGAGCTCATTTTGGATCATAACCTCATCCAAATCATGATTGCCCTGCTCAGAATTATTCAGCCTCTTGAGCTGATCACTGTACATCACCTTCTCATTGAAAACTACATCCCAGCTTCTGATAATTTTGTTAGTTTCTAAATTCCACAATCAGAATCTGAAATCTCCAAAACCATAACCAATGAAAGTGCACCACATAGATTTTGCATCCAACTTCTTTATATTTTTTTATCAATGTGCACAAAAGCTTTAGCACCAAAAACTCTGAGAAATGAAAGATCTACCTTTTTACCTGTCCACACCTCTTCTGGAATTCCACCATCCAGTGCAGTAGAAGGTCCTCTATTAATCAGGTAAACTACAATATCTACAGCTTCTGCCCAAAACTGTAAGGGCAAACCAACATGCAACCTCATACTCCGTGCACACTCCATTATTGTTCTATTCATCCTTTCAACAACTCCATTTTGCTGAGGTGTCCTTGAAACTATCCTTTCCCTACGTATTCCATTCATAGAATAGTAACTATTGAATTTATTGCTGTAATACTCACCACCATTGTCAGATCTAAGGCACTTCAATCTCAAACCTGTTTCATTCTCAACCAAAGCTTTCCATTTCTTAAATGTGTCAAAAACATCAGATTTCCTCTTTATGCAATAAACCCATACCTTTTTTGTAGCATCATCAATGAAAGAAACATAATACTGCGATCCTCCAATAGAAGCTACTTGAGCTGGTCCCCACACGTCTGTGTGAACAAGCTCCAACTTGTGCTTCTTCTTTATTGACCCAATTTTAAGAAACCTCACTTTCTTTTGTTTCCCAAAAATACAATGCTCACATAAATCTAGATCTATGCTTTTCAAATCTAAAAGCTTACCTTTTGACTTAAGAACATTCATTCCCTTCTCACTCATGTGACCAAGCCTACAGTGCCACAACTTTGCATCTACATCTGAAGTAGATAAAATAGAAGGAGAATAATCAGTAATACAAGTAGATAGATAAAGTGTACCTACTCTCTTATCTCTGGCTAATACAAGTGCACCCTTAGAAACTTTCCAAGCAGCTGTGAGAGTTATTGTGCAATCCTCATCACCCAACTTTCCTACAGAAATTAGATTCCTCTTTAAGATGGGTACATGCATGACATCCTTCAACACCCATGTGTTGCCATTCTGCAATTTCAGCTGCACTTTTCCTTTGCCAACAATTTGACAAGGCTCATCATCCCCTAAATAAACTTTTCCAAAGTCTCCATAGACATAATCATTGAAAAACTCTCTATTTGGGGTTGCATGGAAAGAGGCACCAGAATCTAAAACCCAAGATTCTATTTTATTATCCAAATAAAATATAAGAGCATCTTGTGCAACAATACCTACAACTTTTGCTTCTTTATTACCTTCCTGCTGATTTTCTTCTTTATCCTTCAACCAACAATCTTTCTTTGCATGCCCTTTCTTTCCACAATTCCAGCAGATTATTCCTCCATTTCTGGATTTGGATCTCATTCTCATCTTTGACCTTGATCTCCCTTGATTTCCCTTCTCTCTTTGCCTTCCCCTACTTTCAATACTTAAAGCATTACCTGATGTTTCCCCTGTGCTTTTCTTGTGAATTTATTCAAGATTACACTAACAACATCATCAACTTTCAAGATATTTGAAGTAGATGCAGTATTGCTAACTGACATTACCAAACTATGCCAACTTTCAGGTAAAGAGCATAAAAATAAGAGAGCCTTAATTTCATCATCAAAAACTATTTTGACTAAATTTAACTGATTTACTATTGCATGGAAATCATTAAAATGACCAGATACCGATCCACCTTCCTGCATTTGCAAATTAAATAATTGCTTCATAAGATATACTTTATTCGAAGCTGAGGGCTTTTCATATAAATTTGTCAAAGTATCCATTAACTCTACCGTTGTCTTTGTCTGTGATAAGTTGAAAATCACAGAAGATGCTAGGCTCAACCTTATAGATCCAAGAGCCTTTCTATCAAGAACATTCCATTCTTCATCTTGCATATCTGTGGGCTTGCTTGAAACCCCACCCAACGGTAAGTATAGATCTTTCTGATACAAATAATCTTCAATTTGCATCCTCCATAATTGATAATTCTTGCCATTGAATTTCTCCATTCTTAGTTTACTTTCTTCTGCCATTGCTTTACTCCCACTCAATCAGAAACCCCTGTGAGTGAATTTTGTAATCAACAAACACTAACACGCTCTGATACTAGTTGTTAGTGATCCTAGTAGTGAACCAAGCTCTGATACCAATTGTTAGGATCTTGGATTACAATTGATTACTTTTGTATAAGCAACTAAAACATGGAATTAAACCAGAAGTAATAAGTGAATAGGAGATATGAGAAATAATACAATCTGTATTAAACTCTTCTAGAAAGAAATATAATGAAGAAACCTCTTCTTTCCACACCTCTTGGGCGTACAATAATTCTCCCTCAAGAGTTCTCTCTCTCTCTCTCTCAATCAATTACAATCATAATCAACCCAATTGTTGTTGTATCTTATTGTGTACTTGCTATGAGGATCTAACCCTATTATATAGTACTAGGATTCATGATCCATGCAATCTCCACTGTTAGATGCACCTCTTAATCAAAGGTTCAAATTTGTCTTGCCAAAAATAAAAAAGCGGACTCAAGACTAATTTTAGTCTTTACATGCAAACTAACTATTCTCCAAAATTAAAATTTTGGAAATGCACAGATGACCGATGCCAGTCTCTGTCTGTCTGGAGATGACCGATGTCGGTAGATGCTAGTCGACCCCTGACTGATGTCGGCAAGTTATGATCGACGTCGGTTACTATGTAAAATCAGTAACCTCTGCATTTGCTCATTGGTGAAGCTTTTAGCTCCATAACTCAACATCTTAGGCTTATTTTCATCAATTCTTAGTCATTTTTAATCTTCCATACTTAGTCCCAACTCACCCCAACTAATATTTCCAAGATAAATCAATCCCCCAGGTCCCATCTGCTCAAGACAATAGTGCCATACTAAGACTATAGTGTCGGTATCACTCTTGTCTACTTTTGATGCTCTTGTCTAAGTCCATTTATAGCTCCAATGGTCAATTTATTTTGGTTCCCCATCCTTCTCCTTATCAGTCTAATGTGAGCACATTCAACCTATGACCAATATATTCTTATAAAATCCCATTCAAATATCATTTGAAAAGGGTTGGCAATTATCACTAAGCAAGCAAGAATACAAACAAGACTACTCAGGCAATCTTCCCTATTCTCTACATACAACTAGCCAATACACTTAAAGCTTATTCAAATTATTACACTAACCCCTCCCCCTCTTTCTAAAAATTGGTCAAAGCACAATGGAATATAGGGTTTGAAGAAAGAATCTACTCTACAAGGAGCTCTATTGACTTCCAGCTACCTAAACTTTATGGATAGGGTCACACAGATCTGGCGTACAAAACCAAGAAAGCTTAGATCCTTAGGACAATAGTGGTAGAGGTGGAAAACAACACCAATGCCACTCTTATCCACTTTCAACACTCCTATCCAATCATAAAATGAAGGTTAGAGCTTAGTTTGTGATAATATCTCAGTCCTGCACAATGAATTTTAACCTCTATCTTAGTTAGATCAATCAGTTTCCAGTTAAGTCTTATTTTCTTTCCTTTATTACTATTTTTAGAAAGATTCTAATTGTAATCAAATTTCACAAATTAGTAGCTTAATAATTACATATTTATTTATTGATTTTACTACTTAGACCCTTTAACTAATTTAGGAATAATACACCAATATTCCCAAAATTGTTAAATAAGTAACTTAATAATTGCATATTTATTTACTAATTTTACTACTTAGACCATTTAAATAAATTAGGAATAATACACCAATATTCTCAAAATTGTTAAATCAATAGTTGAAGTAACATTTTCTATGAATGTTAACAGATCTGTAAGGGGATCTTTTGGTGCTAAGTAGATATTTGATATGCGGATGTATATGTTTGAATAGCTGATGTCAATTGTAATTGTTTCAAGATTTGGCATATTAAATGTTTCAATAGTTTTCTTGGAAATTCATTTTTTATAGCATGTCATGATACCATGATTATTCATTATATCAAATCAATTAAAATTGTGTATTAACATTCTTTTATTTTGCACTGTATTTGTTTGAGTTTCTTGTAAGCATAATACATGTACAACTATGAGTTGATTATCATGTGTTATGTTTTCTAAGTAAAAATTAAAAGTTACTTGTGTTCAAAGAACATATAGTGAAATATTCTAAGAGTTTGTATCTAAAGTCACATAAGAATTGCCTTTGTGCAAATTGCTAAAGTCTTTGCATTTCTCCTTGTACTTCATCAAATACTGAATTTTTTTCTTTTCTAATCTATTTATAAGGTACAAATAGTCCATGCTTTTCACTCGAGATAGTGTAGTGTAAATGAGGCCATGGTAATTCACTTGATGAGGGTAAAAATCTTAAGCATTCATCATTAATACCTGTGATCTATGGACTATTCTTGCACATGCTATTTAAATAAGAAATTGTTGTTGCATAAGTAATTTTTTATTTATGCTTTTTTTTTTGCAATTATTGCTATAGGAGTGCATTGTTTGTGAATGTGTTCAGTGTACAAGTGTTTCTTTTTTTGTCTTTGAAATTTGCCAACATTTAAATAATATAATTCTAACCATACAATATTTCTAATATCATTTGTGTAATATTTGAAAATACCATCTAAACCATTGGCTAAGCCATCAACTATATTGTAATTTTGCCAATTAGTTCTACTAGAATTTGTTTTTTAAGGATTATTTTATTTGGTAATATGGGTTTTTTACTATCAATAATTTCTTTGTCAATTTCATTGGGTTGGATGTGGTCAATTGCATTTAACACACACATTTCTCCTTGAAAAATAGTAAGCATTTTCTCATTGTGAAGTTGAACATCTTTGTTTCTATGAAACAAATATGGAAATGTTGGATCAAGTGGAGAAGGTTTATTGTAATGGTCATTTAAGTATTCAATGTCATTTTCTATTTGCTTGCATGTTCTTATGCGATTTAAGATTGAAACAAATTTTCCATCTCATTGTCTCATAACTTATTCTAGTTAAAAGTATTTGACATTGGTGGTCCAAAATGCATATGGTATTATTTCACCATGCACTTTTGGATTTTTAAATATCCAATTGTCTTAGATGGGTTGTGTTTGGTAGAAGTCACTACAAAAAATTATGTTTATATTTACAAAAGGAATTGTAGGAGCATGCATAATTTGACAAAGCCTCTTGTCTATGTTATAAAGAATATGTGTTCCTATTACAGATACCTCATCAATAAGTATTATGCACAATTATTCATATATTTTAGTCATTGTTTCCAAAGTATTTAAATCCAATAAGAGCATTATAGACATTTTGTGGGGTAATTAGAAAATAGAGTGGGTAGTTGCACCATTTGCATTGTATGTAACTTTACCAGTAAATGCAACAATAATACCTTTTGGTTTAAGAGGATCACTATCACGTTGTTTATTGTAAAAGCAACATATTTCTTAGTATATCACTTTTGTTGTATATCTTTTTCCTATTCCTGCTCTGCCTATTAAGAACAAATACAATGGCTCATGTGGAGATAATATTTTCCTCATTATGATATCTTTTACAATATGTTATTGCTGATGATTCAACTATTTTTGTGAGTTGAAATAGTTTTCTTTTCTTATGAGGAATGGTTGTTTTCTTATTTCAAGCATGTTTCTTCTTTGGGTATCTATTGTTTTTTTATTTGTGATACGCTTTATATCGGCATTGATATCATATTTTTCAATTATCGCAAAGCATTTTTAAATTTCATTTTCATTGTCAATGTTAAATATTGTATTCTATTTTTCTTGGACATTTGTAATGGTAGTGTCAATGTTCCCCCACTTTAATTGTAATTGTGTATTGAAATTGTGCTCCATATTTTCTATGTTTTCTTTATGCATAACATAAGCTAAGGACCACATTTGAAAATTTTATTTAAATGACTCTTTAGGTTCTCGATATGGTATACATAACATTATTTTTTCTCTATAATAGTTTTCAGGATTTATATGTTCATTGTATCTGACATAGCGTATTATTTGTGCTTTTTTTATCTTTTTATATTTTTAGATGTTCCCATATAGTATGTTACATATTCTACTAGGCATATATTCTCTAAATATTTAGGTCTTCCATTGTATTTGTCAGTGATAGAGGCACACATTATGATTTTATAATCATCATGTTATTGTGCTAATATTTTTGGGCTTTTTAAAATGCATGTTCTATTTGAAAATGATGATGTGTTTATAAACATTATTTTTCTTGAAACATGATACAGTGGTAAAGATAGGACAATGTGTACAACCTAATGATTAGACATTTATTGATAATTAAGGAGAGTGTTACCAAGATTTATTTTAAATTTGACTTTATTTTCATTTCTTTTTGATAGTTCATCACGTACTTTTCAAAAAGCACCTGTCAGTGTTTGATCTAGCTTAGTCATGTATGATGTACAATATGTTGCACAAAATATGCATCAAGAATAAATTGTGTATCTATGTTTGCATACCAAAGGTTGGGAACATGAATTACAAAAGTATTTATCCACATTTAAACTAGTTCTTTTTTTAACATTATAACAAGATGGGCATTTAGTGATTGCAATAATGTCAAATATCTCTCCTTAGTCAAATTCTCCTTTGTTAAAAACATTTCAAATGCTACGCTTCTATCATATTTTCTATTTTGAAGTTCTTTCAAAAGAGTTTGGCACAATTTTTAGTTTTGTCATCATTATTTTATAAAGGTTGTAGTATAATTGTCTTATCCATGGAGGCAATAAAAAATTGAATCTACAGTATGATTTCTTGTATTTTTTACAAGTGTGTGTATGATGATGTGTTTGCATTTTTGTTAAATTGTCATCAAGAAATAGCGAATTATAAGACACATGCTTGTCAATAAATTTTTCAATCTCCACATTTTCACAATGGTCATAAATAGGGGCATCATGTTTCCAAAGCATAAAATGAACATATTCGTTTCCTCTATTTTGGAATTTTGTGACAAAAAAGTAGTCTGTAATTTGGCCAAATAATTACTTATTTTGCATCATCATTTTCTTGAATGCATTCACCCTATGATTGAAATAATAACTATAAATTACTAGGTTTCTTCTTATTATTGCATCAATATCATTTTCAAATATGTTTTCATTATGCTGTGGTGGATTTTTTTGTTATATTTGCTAATGCTTTATGATTTGTTATTTTTGGCAATAATTGAGTTTTATTCCTATTTAATAAACAAGTCTGAATAGGATAAATTAGTAAATAATATTCCTAATTAAAGCTACTGATTTGTGAAATTAGATTACAATTAGACCTTTTTTAAAAATATCAATGAGAGAGAGAAAATTAAACTTAGCTTATTATAGACTATTTTGATTGAGATAGGGTTTGTAAATTTGTGTGCGAGATGAGGAAACTATCACAAATAGGATCTTAGACTTCATTTTTGATTGGATAGGAGCATTAGAACTAGAAACCTTGGGTTCTAGTGCTATAATCCTTTGATGATGTTGTCCTGAGTATTTAAGCTTTTTGGGTTTTATTTTTTTGCTTAGTATGAGCCTATTTACCATTTTTTAGGTCTTCACTATCAATAGAGCTCCCTGTAGAGTTGATTCTTCATGTGATTTTATCTTCTATGCAATTTAAAGAAACTTTAGTGAATAGGGAAAAAGTGGTTAGTGTGTGTAAGATGCACTGGACGTGCTTCACACCCCATGTGTGGGCACACTACCTACTTACCAATACTCTAAAGAGGGATCAAGCCATATGTAGTTATCCCTTTAAGAGTGCTTGGTGCAATAGTAAATGAAATGAAAGAAATGCTAAAATTGAGTATGCTTGAGCTAACTAGGGACTGGTGTAAGGACTTGAATTAGCTTGAAAGTGTATAGGTTGGCTGTATGTAGAGAATAAGGAATATTGTTTGAGTGGTCTTGCTTGTATTCTTGCTTGCTTGAATGATATTTCCTAACCCTTTCCAAATGATCTTGAATGGGATTATATATGGATCTATTGTTCATGGGTTAGATGAAACTAGACTAGGCTGACACAATGAATAAAAAGAATCAAGGGAAAATGGTAACCTGGGCTCAAAATGTAATTGGACAGGAGTGTTGAAAAGGGGATACCCTAGGATCCAGTGCTATAGTCTAACTTTGACACAATTTTCCTGAGTAGATGGGACTTGGGGTGATGGATTAGTCATAAAGAGAGGGTCTTGGCTTAGCTGGGGTCAAGTGTGGAAGGCCACATATGATTATGAATTAGTGAAAGTAAGCCTAAGAGGGTCATGAGAGAAAACAAGAGGGACCTAAGGATTGCGTGTCATTATCCATGCTCAAGTTATCAGTTTTTGCATTTTATATGACTACACTTTGCATAATGGCCTCTAAAATTGTTATCCACTTGTTAAATTAACAAAAAAAAGTAGGCAGTCCTAATTGCCTTATCATTGTAAAGATATTTTTCTTTGTATTTTCCAAATAGTCAGGCGATATTTGAATGTTTTTTAAAGATTCAACAGCTACTGGAGATTTTAACATTTTCTCTATGTTTGATTTGCTCTTAACATCTTTTGAATAGTTTTTTTCCCTTTCAATTCACCTTTCTGTATGCATATCCATGCACACCTATAAACTTGTTGTATGATAATTTTAATTGCTTTGAAAAAAAGGTTTGTAATATGAGTTGCAATATCATTGTTTTCATGTATAAGTTCCCATTTTTCTATTTTTTTATATGAGAATGCTTTTATAATATCGTCAGGTCGACTACAACCATAGTATAAAGTTGAGAAGTTCATTTCTTCTAAAAACTTACCTTGGAAAATACCTAATGGTTTTAAGCCTTCAGATGGTGGAATTTCAATAATTTTTGTTTCTAAATCTTTTTTTATTGAATGTGCATTTTCAAATCCATGTATAATTTATTATATGATTGGATCTGTGTCATTTTCAATTGCATTTTTGTTAATGTCTTCTACATTGTCAATGTCCTTTATTGATTGCCTAATTTCATTTTTAAGTGTGGTATACCAATCTTTTTCAATTGCAACTCTTTCTTGCATGTACAATGGCATTTTGCATAGTTTAGCCAATGCATCCATGACACATGTTGGCCTGATGTTCCTTCTTACATATGCATTTTCATATTCTAATTTATGCTTTACTTTAACTACAATTATTTAAACTTTGTTTATAGGTTTTCGAGTCAATACCTTTTGAATACGGTCAAAATCAACATTATAATTGTTCCAAGGAATCCTATTTGTGCTCTTTTATATCCAATTTATCTTATTTGTGTAAAAGTGATGCACATAAAAACTAATATTTATTATAATGAGCTTAGTTTCTGAACTGCCTCTATTTTTTTGTTTCTTCTTATTCGAAAAGGACAAGCGAACATGGGCATCTTTTCATTTTCGATTGAGTTTTTGCATTGTTTGCATAGTTGTTGTCCTATTTTCTTTTTTTCAAATTCAAAATCAATACTAATTGAAGACCAAATGTTAGCGATATCCTTTCTAATGTTAACAATGTATTTTTAAAGTGTAAAAGTTCACAAACTGAACAAGCAATATTAGGTGTATCTTCAATCTATCTTGAGTATATTTCGATTGCTATTTCCATTTTTTCATTTTTTATTTGCATTGCATGTTTATTATTTATTTTTTTGTGTATTTTTTTTAAACAATGAAATGATATATGTTTCTTTGTATCACATTTCAATGTCAATTATTTTTCACTCACATGTTTTCCTTTTCCTATTCCTATAACTGTTGGAATTTTATCACTGTCCATTTCAACAATTTGGTCATTATTTTGTTCTACAATATTTGCCATTGTTGATTGTTCACAAATTTGTTTTTTAAAAAATACAATGTTTTTCCTCTTTTTTTCCAGGTATTTCTTTGTCTTCTTTTTTAATCATTATTTCTTTTGTACATGGTGATATGATCAGGATACCAATATCTTGTGTACTTGTTTTAGGAGACATGTAATTACATTTGTCTATTGCATTTAAATTTTGTAAGCACATTTATTCATCTACTATATGCATAGGTGCATGAGACAAATTTCTTAGAACTGATACCTAACTAAAGGTTCATAATGAATATGCATATTGTTTATTTCAAATGAAATTATGTTGTATATTTCTTTTGGTTGTAAGCAATTTCTATATATGTTACTGATTCTTTTGCTTCTTACTGACCAGTTCTGAATTTTAATTTGCAAAACATTTGAAAGCCTCAACAAGCATAAATGGCCACCCTCTATTTTTCCTTTTCCATATGACATTCCAATCATATTGATATATTCTTTCCAATTCAAGATGTTTCTATTTTCATTTTTTGTTAATTATAGTTGGCATAACTGCAAGTAATGCATTGCATATTTGTCCATTTCAAAACTACATTGCAAAATGTTTTTGCCATATAGCATCTAAGAGATTGGACATCAAATTCATTTTTTGTTAATAATCTTATTGCATTGAATACACTATCACCATAACTATTAGCAAATGGTGATGCTAGATAAAGGCCATAATTGCTCATTTCACATGAAATAACATCTCATTCACATTAAATATTTGCACACGTATTTGGCAATTTAACTTGTTCAATTTCACTAGTTTCATTAGTTTCAACATTTGTTCTTTTACATAATAAAGGCTCATAGTGGCCATAGGTAGGATTGTTGTCATATAATAGTATTGAATATTTTGGTATTGATGACTCTCTATTAAAGTGTAAATAATTTCTTTTTGTATCAGTGACCATAAACAAATTGATATGTTTAACCATTTAGATATCCATTGGATACAAAATGTATCACCCCATAGGCTAATTTCACTTACATTTGTATCATTCTTTGCAGAAAGCCTCATTCTATGTAAATAGGTTTCTTTATCATGTATTCCATGCAAATTGTAAAACACATCCAAATGAATTTCATGTTTGTATGACCATATTGCATCTACATTTCTATTGTTTAAGCATACTATGAAATAATCAATCATTCAATTTCATAATTCATTTGATGTGTAACAAAAATTTAGTAAAACTTGAATTGCATAAAAAAGACAGTCACCTACATTGTATTTAAATGAATTAATTTAGAAAAAGTGACTATCTTTTAGCACATCATCAATGTTCAAAAATAACATCTTTGGTTGTTGTTTATATGTGTGAAGATCTATTAACATTTCATTTGATCTAGTTTTTGGTTTCCCTTTTTTGGTTCTCATGGTTCTAATTGAATCCAGATAGCTAAAAAGAAAATAAAAAACTTCAATACCTCAGTAGATAGGTGAATTTAATTATTATAAATACTCTCAAATTAAATAAAAAATTCAAGTACCTTTTCAAATAAGTAAATAATGAAGGCAATCACAAAAGAAGCTAAATTGCATTTTTAAAAAATAAGTAAATTTTCTACAAAACAGTCTACAACATTTGATTTTTTTTTTCAAATGCATTTGTTCTAAATACTTTAAAAAAGAAATGTAAGTACCTTTTCAAATACATCAATCAAGAAAGTAAATATAGTATTTGCAATATACAAGTCACTTGGAACTCATTATTATTTTTTAAAAGACAACACATAATATAACATTCAATAAAGACTACATATGGTCCAAATGTATTTGTCAATTGATATAATAACAAGTAAAAGAAGATAAGCAATAACAATAGTTAACAATAATAATAGAAACCCGATCACTCTAAAAAAAATTATAATAATTAAATATTAAATTTCATAAATAATGATACAAATACCATTACCTTAAAAAAAAAAAAAATTTATACAAACTTAATTAATAAACCAACACCTAAAAAATAACAATAATGAAAAGCTATTTAACATATTTTAGATTCAATTATAATAAATTATATTTATAATGAAATTATCTTAATTTTATACAACATTTTATATGTAAATTTAAGGATTTCCTTTTTCCTTTAAAAACAAGTGCTGCATTGCAGCTAGAGTACTTGCCTTTTTGTAGGGTATAAGAACTTGTTTTTTATGTTATGTGGTGACTGGTCAAGGATCTTTGTGCTTCTTTGAAATATCAATGTTAGTCTTAGACCATTGATCCTTCTTGCATGAATCAATCATGCTCATGCACTTCCTCGAATGTTCTTTTCCCGAGCTTTGATCGTTCCCCAGTATGCGAGTTAACATGCATTATTAGATCTTGGTGCTTCAAAAAATGATTTAGCATATATATTTCTATTGGATAAAATGTTTAAAACATAAATCATATAGGCTCATTTTCATTGGGGAAAGTGGTGATGACAAAAAGCTCAAAGGGTCTTTGCAAAAATGCTAAAGGGCACTTTCAAAAAGGTCAAAGGGCACTTCATGGCAAAAAGGGCTTGGGACAAAAGACTTGAATGGTAATCTAAAAAATACTGAAGGGCAAAGGCCCCAGACCCCCCCCATCACAAAAAATCTAAAGGGCACTTTCAAAAATCTGAAAGGTATGTTCAAAAAGTCCTAAGGCTATGTGCCCATGACAGAAAGGTTGAAGGGCACTTTCAAAAAGTCTGAAGGGTATGTGGCCATGATAGAAAGGCAAAATGGCACTTTTTTTTAAGGGTATGTGCTTGTGATAGAAAGGCCAATGGGCACTTTTAAATAGTATGAAGGGCATGTGCCTATGACAAAAAGGCCGAAGAGGACTTTCAAAAATTCTGAAGGGTATGTGCCCTGGGGTCATTATTTTGGTGAAACTATGTCAGTAAGATTGATGTGGGGAATTATTTCAAGATTTTTGCATCAGAAAAAATATTTGACAACAAAATGTCTAAAGGGTCATTTTGAAAGGCAAAGTACCTTAGATAAAAGTCCTAAAAGGCAAAGGTCTAGGACAAAAACCTTGAAGGGTCAATGATAACAGGCTGAAGGGCAATCTTGTTGGGCCAAAATGACCACAAAAAAAAGGTTGAAGGGTAGGTAAGTCAGGTAAAAGGGCTAGGGACAAAAGTCCCAAAGGGTAGTTTCATGGGGCAAAGTTCCCATGATAAAAACATTGAAGGGTAGTGCAAAAAAGTCTAAGGGATAAGTCTCTTTTGTAGGGTATGCTTTGGAAGGCAAAAGGGCCTAGGACAAAAGTTCTGAAGGATAAGTCTGTAGGGTAAAGGGCCTTGGACAAAAGTCCTGAAGGATACATCTGTACTTGGTGGAAAAAATGTTGGAGGGCATTTCATGGTAAAAAGGGCTTAAGATAAAAGTCCCAAAGGGTAATCTCAGAAAGGCCAAAGGGCAAAGGCTTAGGATAAAAGTCCCGAAGGATAATTTCCAAAGGGCAAAGAGCCAAATCAAAAAGGTTGAAGGGTAGGTTTAGAGGACAAAAATGCCCATGATAATTATGTCTAAGGGTAAGTGCAAAAGACCTGAAGGGTCTACTTCATGGAAAAAATGCCTGAAGGGTCTACTTTGTAAAGGTCAAAGGGTACGTTCAAAAAGTTTGAAGGGTATGTGATCATGACAAAAGGCCGAAGGGCACTTTCAAAAAGTTCAAAGGGTATGTTCAGAAATTCTAAAGTGTATGTGCCTGTGATAAAAAGGCCGAAGGGCACTTTCAAATTTTTTGAAGGGTATGTTTAGAAAGTTCAGAGGGTATGTGCCCATGATAGAAAGGGCAAATAAATACATCAAATGTATGGGCTACAATTAAATTTTAGTCTAAGCTCCTCGTTTAACAATCTAGAATATATAGACCCAATTCTGTGAAGTTGTAACATCATCATTATTGATAGGAGATCCTTGTATGTAAATATTCCTTGCTTTCCATGATACATAGAGGTAAAATAGGTCCATTTTGACCTAACATAAATGAGAACACACTGCTAGTTGTTCAAATGATATAAATGCATTTAGGCAGAGATAGTGACCATGTGAAAACTAATAAAGGAAATTGGTTTTTAGTTTGTAGTACATCCATGTTGAGGATTTGCACTAAAGGGCATGTTAATGTATAAATATAGTTACCTACAATAGATATAGACATGGCTCTGTTAGGTCCACAAAAGTGAGACATGTTTAAAGCTTTGCCTATGACTGACTTTTGTTTAGAGAAAGTTCCAAACATTTCCATGAACAAAATTTGAAGTGCTCAATGAAAAAAGGTTGAAGGGCAATATTGTCATGCCAAAATGGCCACAATAAAAAGACCAAAGATAGGTTAGTTAGGTAAAAGGGCTAGGGACAAAAGTCTAAAAGGGTAGTTATATAGGGCAAAGTGCCTATGATAGAAAGGTTGAAGGGTAGGTGCAAAAAAGTCTGAGGAATAAGTCTATTTCATAGGGTATGGTTTGGAGGGAAAAAGGGCTTGGGATAAAAGTCTTGAAGGATAAGTCCGTAGGGTAAAGGGCCTGGGAAAAAAGTCTCTAAGGATCATGTTCTAAAATCCTAAAGGGTAAGTGCATTAGGTCTGAAGGGTTTACTTCATGGAAAAAATGCTTATGACAATTATCATGAAGGGTCTACTTCATAGAGAAAATGTTCATGACAAAAAGCTTAAAGGGTAGGTTCAAAAGGGTTGAAGTGTAATTCTGTCAGTGAAACTCTATCGACAAGATTGTTGTAGGGAAAATGTATCAACCAAATCGTCTAAAGACCAAATTTCATCAAGGAAAGTGTTTGAAACAAATATGTCAAAGATCCAATTATGTCAGAGAAAGTGTCCAAAATAAATATGCCAAAAAAAATAAGCCCATGATAAAATTTTTGTAACAATAAGTCTGAAATAATAAGTTCGATAAAGCTCAGTCTGAAATAGTAAGTCTGAAAGAGCTCAGTAGCTTCAAATAAAATAATGAACAAAATACCCGATAAAGACAAATTGCATTAGTCTAATAACATAATCCCAATAGAGTAAGCCCCATAGAAAGAGTTAACCTATGAACATAATACCAACATAATATCAATGCTATTTTGCTTAAGTATGAAAGGCCAATAGTCCGTCTTTTCCTAGTATTTGCATAAACATATGGAAGAGGGGCTCAAAGTCAAGACCATAATTTGAAAAAAGTGGGTCCTTATTTCCCTATGGAAAAAAGGGGGTGTTGGGTACAACAAGTGCTAATTAACCATTGAGGTTCAAATTGTGATGACCGCATAGATGTCATTAACGTTCACATGGGCATCAATGACAATCGTGTGGACATCAAAATAAAGTTAGGCAATTAAACCACTAGGGTTAAAATTATGATGGTTGCATGGATGTCAATGACAGTCATGTGGATGTTATTGATAGTTACATGGACATCAAAATTAAGCTTGATAAGTAAACCACTGGGGTTTAAATTTTGACATTCATGTGGACGTCAATGACGGTTATGTAGACATCCTTGATGGGCACATGGATGTCAAAATAAATTTTAGGCAATTAACTATTGGAGTCTAAATTTAACAATCATATGAACGTCAATGATGGTCACATGGGAATCAAATGATGATCGCATGAATGTTAAATTTGAGTCTCATAAAATAGACGCTCAAATGGAGTCAAAATTAATGGTCAGCATGCAATCATGCATCAAGATCAACGAGACAAGAGCATGGATGTTTTTGTTGATGTACATGTAATACTAAGTTGTTTTTTGTAGGTTTTAAGTGTCATTGAGTGAACAATTTATTTTGTTCAAGGCTTATATTATTTCTATATAGCTTAGTGCACTTCTTATTGTCATGTGTTAATGAAAACTACTATTTTGCTAGACGAAAGATGAAGATCTCAATGGTATGCATTAGTAATATATTTGTGAACATCAAAAACCAATAGTTCATTGTAATCACAAATTTATCTATAAAATTATTACAATTATTAATATCATTTTAAAAATGCATTGTCTTTTGGCAAAACAACATTGTGTAAAGTGAAAGATTGTAAATTCATACTTGTATTTGATTGTAAATACATGATTGTTGTGACCATCTCATTTTTTCGTAGACAAACTATTACAAAACAATATTTTAATATTTATTTTAGATATATAAATTCTAATAATATTTAGTATAGCTATATTATTTTAGTATTGCAAGATATTGTAGCAAATTTTATATATTGTTATATGATATTGATTGGTTATTAATATCTTATTATATTATTAATGTATTGTATTATTGTCATAACATTATGCTATATGTTATGGGTATGTTATTATTTTAATAACTTTCAGGTTTAATTTTTTTCACATCAAAAAATAAAGAATTATCAGTTCTTTTTAAAATGGTTATTCATAGGTGCCCTTTTCACATAGAACACATGTAAATCCTATTGGATGGATAACATATTATTTTAAATATTATTGCTAGTAATATTATTCCATAATAGGAAAAAATGATCATATTATTATAAGATGTTAAATTATTTTATATATTGTTATATGGTATTAATATGTATTATTATCGTAATATTGTATTATATTTTTATTGTAATATATATTAATGTATATATGATATCTTTAAAATTAAATATTTAATAATGTTATTATACTACAATGACATGATATAGTTTATTTCAATATAGAATATACTATATTGCAATATGCAAATGTAAATTATAGCATTGAGTTAAATTATTTTAATTTATAATATAATATTAATATTAATAATACTATTGAAAATAATTGTTTGTTATTATTATATAAATAAAAATGTGAAGTATAATAATACGATAGATTGTCATAATATTGTGATTAATAATACAATATATATTATTATTAGATAATTCATCAAATGACAAAAGACTTAAACTATCGAATAGTATTGATAACAAATTAAAAGTAAAATATAAATTATAAAAAAATACCTTTGACTCAAAAAATAATTTTATTGACCAATTATTAAATATAATTATTAAAACATAAAAAACATGTATCAAAAAATACTTTTAAAATAACTACTGACTATTTAAAACGGTAAAATATCTATGGCTCACATTCATTTGTATCAAAGCAGATGAATGGCATGAGAAAGGTTAATACGTCAATGAAGCTCAAAATAAGCATGAGGTTGGCAAGTGTCCTAACTTGATAGGTTTGAAGACAAATTATTTCGGAGAAAGTGTTTCGGATGAAGTGTCAATGACGAATTCTTTAAGAGAAAGTGTATTATAGAAAATATCCATGACAAAGGTCTTTGCAAAAATCTTGATGAAAATGTATTTGCTAAAAAGCCCAAAACAAAAAGCCCAAAGTAATGTTCACGATAAAAAGTCCGAAGACCCAAAAGTTTCAAACAAAATATCCATAACAAAAGTTATGATAAACACAAATTGTTTGGGGAAATTCCTTTAGGGAAATTGACTTAAACTATCAAATAATATTGATAAAAAATTAAAAGTAAACTATAAATTATAAAAAAAATGCCTTTAACTCAAGAAATAATTTTATTGACCAATTATTAAATATAATTATTAAAACATCAAAAATATGTATCAAAAAATACTTTAAAAATGACTATTGACTATTTAAAATGGCAAAATATCTATGGCTCATGTTTATTTATACCGAAGCACATGAATGACATGAGAAAGGTTAATAGGTCAATGGAACTCAAAATAAGTGTGAGACTGACAAGTGTCCCAACTTGATAGGTCTAAAAATAAATTATTTCAGATAAAGTGTTTCAGATGAGGTGTCAAGGATGAATTCTTTTAGAGAAAGTGTATCAGAGAAAATGTCTGTGGCAAAGGTGTTTGTAAAAAGCCTGAAGAAAATGTCTTTACCAAAATCCCCAAAACAAAAACCCTGAAGTAATGTTTGCAAAAAAAAGTCTAAAGACCTGAAAGTTTTAGAAAAAATATCTGCAACAAAAGTGTTGATAGACATAAATTATTCGGGGAAATTCCTTTAGGGAAACTGTTCTGATGTAAAATGTCTGATAAAATTATTTTGGGGAAAATACTTGATGTAAAATGTTTGAAGAATTGTTTGTTACGAGGAAATTATTTGGACAAGTTCCAAGGTTTGGAGACATTTGCACAACCATCAAGTTTGAACCCCAGTAAGTAACTATTTGGATTTGAAAATCCTTTGATGTGCATGTAGATGTCAATGATGTTTGGGTAGATGTCAAATTTGGGGCTCATGAAATAGACATTTACATTCAAATATTGTCAAAGGATCCCTGATTGAATGCAGAGCTGATACATGTCCAAATCTTGAGCGCTCAAGTCAAATCAATGGCGAGTGGGTAAAGACAGGTTAACGAATCTAGGAAAATATAATGGATCATACTTAATCATAGATTTATAATTGACAGTGATCTCGAAGTCAAAAGGATAGAGGATCTCCAAGATGAATACACGAGTGCCAAGCATCAAGATTTTGGGTGCCTGTATAGAGATCTAATGGTATGCATCAACTAACAGTGATAGTGATAATGGGATAAAGCTGATCAATAGTATATGTTCAAATCATCTAATGAAGATCTAATTGTGTAGATCAAAGGTAGAAAATTTAAGGGAGTCAAATTGAATGTAAAGCCACCACATGGTGCAAACACAGAAGCAGATGGATTGAGTGCAGGATCCTGACATGCTAAGGCATAAATATGATAATAAGATCAATTACCTAGATCAGACATGATCATGGCTCTATCAGATACATAAGTATGAGATTTTTGTCATTACAGAGTCCTAGTGACATAGAGGAGGTCGAGTAGATTCATGTAGCCATTCCTGATTGCATGCAGTGATAATCTTGGGATGCATGATCTTTCTCCAGCTTTCCACGCCAGATAGAGTCCCAGTGGCATTAATATTTGGGTCTTAGGTGAGTAATATAATGAACAATCAGAGCAACTAGCCTCGTTAAAAAATCATAGAGGTCTAACATAGTATTCAGGAGTCATATTGAATGCAATTTGCACATAGTATATTTATTTTATCTATGACAAAGTATGCACCTTTTTGTTTTCATTGTTATATGCTCAACAAAGTAAAAATTCCATTTATTTTATTGTTATAGCAACAAACATTTGCGTAAGTTAATTGAAATATATAATTTTTCTAATTTGTATACATGTATTGACATACTTTAGTGAAAGATATCTAATTTCTAGATTTTAGCATAAAAATAAATAATTTCACAATTCAGGAGATTGTTCTTTGTGCTTTCTAATATAGACAATGTACATTTTATTTGTTTTCACTTGTGCAAAACAAGAGGACCTAAACACTTACCTTATAGGTATGTCCACATTAGGATGGTTGATTCAACTCATAGTATTCAAGAGTCATATTGAACACATTTTGCACATAGTCTATTTATTTTATCTATGACAAAGTATGCACTTTTTTGTTTTCTTTGTTATATACTTAGCAAAGTAATTTTTTTTTTAAAATTATTATACCAACAAACATTTTCACAAGTTAATTGAAATAGCCAATTTTTCTAATTTCTATACATGTATTGACATACTTTATTGAAAGAGATCTAATTTGTAGATTTTAGCATAAAAATAAATAATTCCGTAATTCAGGGGATTGTTCTTTGTGCTTTTTGATATAGAAAATGTACATTTTGTTCATTTTCAATTGTGAAAAATAAGAGGACCTGAACACTCACCTTCTAAGCCAAGGTGCAAGTTAAGTCTCCAACTTAAGTATTTATTGAAACTAAAGCATAAAGCATTTACTATTTATTGGTTTCATTGAAAGGATAAGAGTTGGGAAATTGAATTTTCTGAACAAGTATAGCCAAAATTTATATTTGAAGAGTGAATTGAAAGCGAATAAAGAAATTATATTACATTCTTCTATTTGTCCACAACAAGATGGTTGATTCAATTCACATAGTATTCAGGAGTCATATTGAAGGCATTTTGCACATAGTCTATTTATTTTATCTATGACGAAATATGCACTTTTTCATTTTCTTTGTTATATACTCTACAAAGTAAAAATTGCATTTTTTCATTGTTATAGCAATACAAATTTTCATTAGTTAACTCAAATAGATAATTTTTATAATTTATGTATAATTATTGACATACTTTAGTGAAAGAGATCTAATTTCTACATTTTAGCATAAAAATAAATAATTCTACAATTCAGGGGATTGTTATTTGTGCTTTCTAATATAGAAAATGTAGATTTTGTTCATTTTCAATTTTGTAAAACAAGAGGACTTGAACACTCACCTTCTAAGATAGGGTGCAAGTTAAGTCTCCAACTTAAGTATTTATTGAAGCATAAAACATTTACTATTTATTGGTTTCATTGAAAGGATAAGATTTGGGAAATTGAATTTTGTGAACATGCATAACCAAAATTTGTATTTGAAAAACAAATTGAAAATGAAGAAAGAAAGTATATTACATTATGCTATTTTTCCATAGTAGCATGGTTGATTCAACTCACATAATGTTCAAGAGTCATATTGAACACATTTTGCACATAGTCTATTTATTTTATCTATGACAAAGTATGCACTTTTTTGTTTCTTTGTTATATAATCAACAAAGTAAAAAATACATTTTTTATTGTTATAGAAAAAAACATTTGCATAATTTAACTAAAATAGCTATTTTTTCTACTTTCTATACATGTATTGACACACTTTAGTGAAAGAGATCTAATTTCTAGATTTTAACATAAAAATAAATAATTTCACAATTCAGGAGATTGTTTTTTATACTTTATAATATAGAGACTGTATATTTTATTCATTTTAAATTGTGAAAATGTTTGTGGAAATATTCACAAATAGTTAAAATCAAGTTATAAGTTACAAACAAGCTAATTTTCATTAAATACAGTTTCCTATGCAGAATTCTGTATTGGTTTGTTAACTATACTGATTTCATTTTGTTTCTATTTGCATTTTATTTTTGTTACATATGCCAACTGCTTATTGCATTGTTTCCTTCAAAATTTTAATGGTGGACCTTGCAAAACATAGTGACTGAAAACTATGCAATAATTTTCCACTATACCATGTCATAGTCAAATTATCAAATCATGACACTACATTTTTTTTAAACACCATTTTTTGTTAATATATAAAACTATTAAGATTTTTATAATGCTAAAATAATCTATTTTTTTATTGGGTCAATATATAGAGTTATACATACCTATTCTGAAAAAGATGGGGGGGGGGCATGGTGTGGTTTGATGATGCATGACTGCTACTCTGTGAAAGTATGTAGCCTATTGTAGTTTGATTTTTTTAGTATCACTATTTGGAGAGGTTCAAATATAAATTTATTTAAATGTGTTTATTTTCTATAATTAATTGGTTCTATTAGGAAAATATTGTGCTTTGAACAATTTTCATACCTTCTGCTTTAGTTGATAGACTGATATGCTTAAGACATTATTCTTGTACACTGTGAAACCACCTTGCATTGTCAATCTTGATAAAAGCTCAACTATGCTTTCTTTGTCAGCCATGTATTCAACATGTGTCATTTGTCTAATTGAAGTGAGCAATTGGTCAATGATATCATCTTTGGCAATGCATTAGATGTTGGTATTGTTAGTGGTCTTTATATTGCAAAGAAGATGGTGGGAATAGAAATATTCACATTCACTTGTGCAGTTCTTGCAATATGTTGTTGTTACATGGGCAGGCCTAAAGTGTTCTATTATAATATTGTAGATTTTGCATATAGGATCAAAGGGGCTAGAATATGCCTGGGTAATTATCAAAGTACCATGTACCTTTTTTTGAAATGAAAAAGGATAAAATGTTATGTCAATTTTAATTTGAAGTGGAATAAGAAAGTAGACAAATTCACATTTAGAATTTACCTCAATAATTGTATCTACTAACATTTAAAAACATTATAGAGCTATTTTGGATTATACATAGATGATGAATGTTGATTAGGTGCTATGCAAGTTCATATCTTTTGCATCAACTCATTTTGTAAGGTTCTTGAAAAGATAAATTGCAGGTTCCTTTCTTCATATCTTATTTTTCAATTTCATTGTATTCAGGTCTTAGTGTATGAAAGAGGTAGACTTGAAAATTGTCAATGGAAATAGAGAATTAGTGATTTGATAATAACATGTAATAACTTTTCTTAGCATAACATGATTGTAATAAATGTAATTGAATTTACTTTGGTTTTGTCACTCTAAAAGTTTTCATCTATTATTTCCACAATAAACTGATTGCCAACTTTTATTGTAGATGTAGAAAGAGTCGCTACAGTGCCAGTTGAATAGTAGTCCATGGTTTCCACAAGTTGTTGAGTTATTGAACTAGGATGAACATATGCTTTGAATAAACTAGGTTTATGAGTTCTATTATAGTAGTCTTATTTGATATTAAAATAAAGTCAGTCACCATGATCATAAGTACTTTTTGGAGCTGTTTGTAATACATATCCCTTTATGCGATAAGATTTTTTCTTTATGGATTCATAGTAACGAATTTTCTATAGTCAGGGTTATTATCATCTCTCTTTTATTGTTTGTTAAATCAACTCATAACATTTCTCTTATTTTTTGTTTGTCAAGTATTGTTCTATATGTCATAAGCACATCACCTTCAAAGATTTCTCCTCATTTGTGGTTGTTGATATCGTCGATTATGACTTGCATATGGTTGAGTTTCTCAATCTACACTTTTTTAATAGTTACTATCATTTTTTAGATAATAATAGAATTTAAGAAATATAAAATGTGTAACTACATACCTTTTGGCTTGTCCTTGTGATTCTATTTCTATATGTTCCATTTTGATCTTTTGTTCCATTTGTGCTAACCTAAATGACCAATAAAATTAATTTTCTTCTAGCAATGTAGTTGTATATTCAGATTTACAAAATGCATATAATAAAAATAAAAATAGCAATTGATTTGAAAAAATGTATTGCATACCTTTTATTTTGATATCTACTTTCCAATTTGGTTGTATTCATTTTGCATTTGTCATATTTGAAATTTGATTTGTAAAATAGAATCATATAATTCTTTGCTTATTTTATAATTCGAAAGGCAAGTAAAATTTCATTGTGGTTAGTCCAATATGCATGGAAGAGATTGAAATCTATTTTTCTTTGATTAGTAATTGTCTATCAATGGTCTATGATTGTTCCTACATTTGTAGTTGGTATATTTTCTATAAGAAACAGATTATGGTTTTCCATACATTGCCATAGTTGGCATTGGGAAATTTTCTTTTGCATCATGTCAATGTTGAAGTCACCAATTAAAATTATATTCATATTGTCATTTACATTTGTAGTCATATAAAATGCAAAAACTGGTAACTTGATCATGACTAATGACACCCAACTCATAGGTCCCTCTTGTTTGCTCTCCTAACCCTCTTAGGCTTATTTTCATTTATTCCCAGTCATCTATAGCCTTTTAGACTTAGTCCCAACTCATCCATACTACTCTTTCCAAGATAAATAAATCCCCCCAGGTCCTATCCTCTTAGGATGATAGCACCATACTAAGACTTCTAGCTACTAAAACTTCATGGATAGGGTCACACAGACTTGGTGAATAAAACCCAAAAGCTCATATCCTCAAGACAACAATAAAAAAGGTGGACTACAGTGTCGGTGCCACTCCTATCCATTTTTTGTACTCCTATCCAATCATAAAATGAAGGTCAGATTTTAGTTTGTGATAGTGTCCCAGTCTTGCATAGTGAATTTCAACCTCTATCTTAGGTAGTTTTTAATAAGTCTCAATTTCTTTCCCTTATTACTATTTTTAGAAAGATTCAAATTGTAATCAAATTTCTCAAATCAGTAGCTTAATAATTACATATTTATTAATTGATTTTACTTCTCAAACCCTTTAACTAAATTAGGAATAATACACCAATATTTAAAAAATTATTAAATTAGTAGCTCAATAATTGCATATTTATTTACTAATTTTACTACTTAGACCCTTTAACTAAATTATGAATAATACACCAATATTCCTAAAATTATTAAATAGTTTGGTGAACCTGACTTACTTCGTTTGTGTTTAAAAACCCTAGAAACTCTAAGGTAAATTTTGTACTAATTTTTCCTATATTTTTATGAATTTTTGCTTGCTTAATAAAATAAAAAATTAGCATTTAATTTTAAAAATTTGTAGTAATTTAAAAATAATTTTCTTTCAAACCGTAGTTGCCCATACTAGGTCCCAGTATTTTCCCAATAATTTTCCAATAATTTTATGAATTTTAACTAGCATATTAAAATAAAAAATTCACTTCAAATTTCAAAATTCAATAGTAATTTGCAAAAATATTTATTTTTCAAAACCCTAGTTGCATCTACTAGGTCCTATTAAATCACAAATTTTCTAATAAAATTCTATTTTTTTTACTAGCATATTAAAATCAAAAATTCACTTCAAATTTCAAAAGTCAATAGTAATTTACAAAAACATTTATTTTTCAAAACCCTAGTTGCATCTACTAGGTCTATTTAAATCACCAATTTTACAATAAATTTCTGATTTCTTACTTGCATACCTAACTCAAAAATCCACTTTAAATTTCAAAATTTCATAGTCATTTTTAAAATAATCATCTTTCAAACCCTAGATGCATATACTAGGTTCCAATGCTTCTTGAAGTATTACCTTACATCTAAAATCAGATTTCACATAATAAACAAAATGGATCTCACTTATTTACACATATTTCTTGCATTTTTAAAAAACAATAAAGAAACCTTATTTGGTCCTATCATGTACATGAATGATGAAGTTTATCATATGTTAGTACAAAGCTTCATTCTTTGCATTTCATGCCTACTTTTCATAATAAGAGATGATATTACAGAATTTATTGCTAAAAATGTTCAAGATTTCAAGATTTCTTTGACATTCTCTCTTTCATGTGGAATAAATTCCAACTCTATTTTGCTAAACATGTTAGAAATATCATAGCACATGTCAAAAAATTTTATGCATTCATTCACAATTTCATGCTCTTTGTTTTTTGCTTTCTCTCTGTCATATGGAAAAATTTTCAAGTTTATCTTGCTACACATATTAGACATATCATAGCACATGTCAAAAAAATTTATGCATTCATGCACAATTCCATACTCTCTATCCCTTGTTTGCTATCTCTCATGTGGAATATCCTTTATAATCATATTTTTATACTACTTATAGCTTTAATGACTTCTTTAACATGCTATCTCTCTATTATGTGTACTTCAGTCAAGAATAAAATCCCTACATACTTAGAGAATCCACTGTATATGCTAACAACCATCTGTCAAGTTATAATATCATATCTTATGCACAATAAAGAATTTCCTTTTCCTCCTCTCCCCCAAGAGGGTGATAGCTACTTTCCCTCTAGCTAGGTCCATGTTATCACCCTTATAAAAGGTGAGGCAACCTATAATATTGTTCCTAATGCATACATTCAGCGTATAGCTTATTCAAAACCTCTTCAACATATGTGCTTATATGTTCATTCAAAAACAACTAGGATTTGCACTTGTGAGACTCTATGGGATCAAATCACCAATATGATCAAGTTAATTTCAGATTTACAAATGCAGAATCAGCTATTACAGGAAAAGATCACAACATTGGAAAATCAAATTATAATATAAAAGCCTCAAAATCACCCCTAGTGTCAATCATGTATATGCACCTCCACCTAGTCAATTAGTTGCAAGCAATGTTACATATCAAAACAAGAAATCATAACAAAGTAACTCTACAACAAGTGATTTAAATAGCATTCAAAGATCAAATAAGAGTTCAAGTGAGGTACTAAGGGAAATGATTAAATCTAAGTTGATCAAACTACCTCCTCTATATCCAGTGAGAAGATCTAGATATTCTTGTGCATATCATAAAATGCACGGGCATCACACAGATTCATGTTTGGCATTAAAAATACATATAAAATAGATAATTACTAATGAGGACCTTATACAAGGTAAATCAGTCAAGCAATCCACAGTGACCCAAGAACACATTCATAAAGGGTCCAATTTGGAAATAGTATAAAAATGGTTACCAAAGTATAACTTAGAACAATAAAAGGATCAAAAAGCAAAATTAGAGCAACAAATAGTATCACCAACATAGGTAAAGCATGAAAAAGATGCAAATTTAACTCTCCAAAATGAGAATCAAATTTCAAAGTAGTATGGGTTTGGTCAAAAATATCTACAACAGTTTGATTATCAAGGTCAAGGGTTGGGCAAGCATGCTCAAGGCATCACTACGCCTATTTTATCAGTTGATAATGTTTGTCACTAAGGTTTAAAATTTATTTAACATCATAAGGCAAATCATTCAAAGACATAATTTATCAAAGAAAATGATCTAGATACAACAAAATTCCACACTAGCATTCCATTGGTTCAAAATCAAGATGATAATGATGAGTGGAACAATACATGTTGTTATGATTTCCAAGATACTGACAATGAATATGAATATTTAGAGTCATATTCACAACCATTCCCTTGTGCTTCATAATCACACATGATTCTTTTGTTTGATACAAGACACCATGATAGGGAGTTTCCCATGAGACTCATCAGTTAGTATCATCTCTCCTCAGCATTACCTATCTATAGCTTCCTTTCAAATTTCTTGCACATAGTCTCTTCATGCTTTCTTGTACATAGTCATTTTCAATTTCTTGTACATAATCTTCCTGTGATTGATTGTACATAATTAAAATATCTCAAAATACAAAAAACAATACAACATATAGAAATTTCAAAAACATTCAAATATGTCAAAACACCAAAAACATTTCAATTGTATGCATTATCCATGATTTATATTTATATTACAATGCTAGATATACATTTGTTGTTCTATGCTATTGTTTGCCAATTGTTTTACACTACCATGCTTCACTTGATCTTCTTTGAGTGTGTGTAGTGGCATCTAGATCTTTGATTGCTTCACTCTACCCATTGAGAGGGCATTATAATTTTACATCGAGACACACATTGATATATATACCCACTAGGGGCATCTTCTACATAACTACACCATTTAGGTTATGTCATTCCTATACCACACACTATAGTTATCATGTTGATGTCTATTATTTACTAGCTTACATAGATTAATCTATTGACACTCTAGTCTATAACATTTATGTATTTCTTAGCATATACCTAGTATTGTACTAACATGTCTTGCATACTTTCCCTCTTGCTTTTATTAGTTATATGTGATTTTATTTTTAGTTATTACATGATTTCCTTTCTTTTTTTGCATAGCTAGATATGATTGCATTTCTCAGTTCCTAATTGTCTCTTGTATGTGCCTTAGAACATTTGCCAATCTCATTTGCTTTTATGACTTTTGTGTGCCTTAGGACATTTGCTAATGTCCTTTGCCTGTACTCTTTTATGTGACAGAGCAACTCTCTATCACAACCACTGCCTTTGCCCTTATTACTTGCAATGAACCATTTAAGCCTTGGAAAAATAAAATCAACAAGTACTACTAAGGGTCCCTTAGTGCCTTAGAAACTATACATGGATACAAGAATAACTTACAAATATCCCAACCACCCTCTTCTCCCTAATCTCTGTAATTGAAACATAGACATTTTGAAAAATAAAGCCAACATAAATATTTTTATTGGACAACAAAAGGAAAATTAATTGTTGATTAATTTTAATAGAAAAAATCATAAATTATTGAGCGGTAGCCAAAAACATTAATATTTATTGGTCTCTTATGGTTTTGTGTCACATTTATCTATCTTCCATGCCTTTAAATGAAGCTACAACTATATGCTACCAAAAGGTATTAACAAAACTGTAGTTGTATGCTATTAAAAAAGCTTATGAAATGTGCATTTGCAATCTATAGACCTAAGAAAATTAGATTTATAATAAATGGAGAAGATTTGGTTAGATGAAACCTGTTTAAGTTATGCACCACATACTTTTAATGAGGGAAATAATAGAATATAACTGCCCTCCATGAAACATAGGCAAATTGTAATTTTTGAATGCATAGCCTGTTTTAATTGGGTGGAAAGAAAATGTTGACCAAAGTAAATGCCTAAGACAAAAAGTATAGTACCATGCCTTTATGGCAGGTACTAATAAGGTCATTTAAAAATTATTGCTCTTTAAAGTCAATTACAATTTGGTAAATTTGTTTTTTACTTGATGCATGTGATGTCTTCTATCGAACTATTTTCTATTTTTTATTTGATGCACGTGATATCTTTTTATTTAAATATTTTATTTTTCATTTTTTTTTACTAAAATGAATCTAAGCACATCAAATATAAACATTGTACATTTTTTTTATATGTTAATGATCAAGTATAAGAAGTAAGTATTTATGAAATTATGAAATTATATGATTAGTTAATTCATCTTAAAACTTTTATTATGAGAATTAGGTTAGTTTTAAAAAATGATATTTTTTTAAAAGTGTTTAATTATAAGTCAATACATTTTTTGATTAAAAAATTTATTAAATTATATTAATGTAATAATATGATATATAAGTTAATTATAAAAAAATGAGTGGAGGTGGTTATATATTAAAGTTATATCGGTTCAAGTTAAAAAATATTTTCATAAATTTAATAAAATTTGAACCATTTTTCACCAATTTTTTTAATAAAAAAACTAAGAGTTATAATCAAATTTATTGTAGACCACAAAGAAAATTAAGAAATAGGAGCAAAAATAAATGATGGGTGAGGAGGTGGATGATCATCCAATTTATCATCTTAATCTCCCTAACTACTACCAAGTAAATGGTTTGTAAGTTTCGGTATAGTGTCCCAATCGTTCGTTTATTTTTCTTTAACATTATTGAACCTGAGAAGTGAAATAATAAGATCCAAGTGAGAGAATTTCCATTACTGAGGTTTAAACCAATTAGAGTGGCCAACACTGCCACTACTACCAACCCAATCACTACAACTAGCACCACCATTATCATCAGCTTGAGGCCCTAAAGCTGAGGAAGAAAAATTTCTTTGGAGGGAGCCATTGTGGCACTTATTATGGAAATAGGTCATCCTTCACTATCCATGCCCATCATCCCATGACAACAAGGGAATTATTAATAGACTCTATTAATGGCACAAAGGGTACTAGCCTAATTATCTAATAAAGTCTAGATCTAGCTCACCTCTAGATGAACTTTCTCTACTTAAAATTAAATTTAAAGCATAACATTAGATATAACATTAATCATATTAGCTACGGAAATGAAATTTGTAGATACCTAAATGTGGTCACATATAGTTAAAATTGTTTGTTCTTGACATATATTGAACCACTTGACTTACACTCAAATACATAACTCTTATTTGTCATTTTTCTAGTCATTTATCTATATGCAAACTTGACCCCTCTATTCATTGTCACCACTACAAAAAGAATTCAAGTCAATGCTTAAACTGCCTTATATCACTCACATAATGCTCTCAACATTAGACTAGTTGTTTTTTATTTTCTTATACATGTTTGATGCTACAGACTTGTCCAATTAGCTTGACCTTATCCTCATATAATTTAATGACTAGTTTCTAAATTTTAAAATATTCATTTGGGTCATCTACACATTTTACAAGTTATATAAAAATAATTATTCAAAAGGTTCACTATATAAATAATTAAAAGGTCATTATTTAAGGGAATGGAGTGGATATTTATCTGGGATATATTTATTACACTATTGCACATTGAGTAAATATGCCATATTCTTCACAAATTCAATATCAATTACTCAAAACAGTCATAAAATAAGTTTGAAGCATTTCAAATCAAGATAAGAGATAACATTATTAAGTATTAAATTCAACTAACTAGTTGCATGTACAAAGTGAAAGAACATAATTGCATAATCACACTAGGTGGGAGAACTACATGTGGCTTGATTCCCTCCTTAGAGTATCTTGATACGTAGATGGTAGTCAATCATCAATGATGGTGATTGGGGTCATATCATCCTATTACACTTTATTTTGTTTAGGTTTTTAAATCTAACAAGTACACCTATGGTTTTCAAAGAAAGGAGAAGAAAAATGGAGGTTTTTTATAATGTCCCCAATTTTGAATTAAAATAATATTATTACTAAAATAAAAAGTATTCTTAAATAATTAAAATAAAGTAATAATAGTTTAATTTTCTTTTCACTTAAGTTGGGACCTTTTGAGGGTCATGGGCACTTAAGGCCAAAAAGTTAATTTTATAAGGAAGCTTGTAATATATCTTTTTTAAAAAGAAAAAGGTAAACTCTCTCTCTCTCTCTCTCTCTCTCTCTCTCTCTCTCTCTCTCTCTCTTTCTCTCTCTCTCTCTCTCTCTCTCTCTCTCTCTCTCTCTCTCTCTCTCTCTCTCTCTCGGGCACCACATTTGGATGAGGGATATAAAAGGAAAAGAAAAGCTCTTTTGAAAAGGTTATATAATTTGGATATTGGAAATATTATGCAAGTATGTCAAGCTTGAACAAGTGACTTTAGGATGAAAACCTTCAAGTGCACCAAGAATTTTGAAAATGAAAACCTCCATTCTTCTACTAGGGTAGCTCTATTCAAGGGTTGTAATTGTGCCTCAATTTTGCATAGTTGTATGCAAGTAGATATAAAAAGGTGTATTTGGAGGCCACCTTCATCAAGGATTATTTCAAACCCTTCAAAGAGTTGGAAATTCATGATTTCTAGGTCAAAGAGGTGGGCAAACTTGGTTTGAAGATGTTTTGTTGATTTTAGAAGAATCTAGGGCTGTAACTAGGGTTTTTATAACTTCAGAAATAATTTTGAGGGACTTCTCATGGAGTGAAAATTCTTATTCTATTTTTTTTTGAAAACTACTATGAGCTAACATTTGCATTGAAATTCTAAATATTCTAGAAGATATGGATTTTTGAATTTTTAGTTGATTAAGGCAAATAATAAATTTTTTGAGGACTAAAAATAAGGTAATTTATATTATGAAAAATATTTTAATATTTTCCCAAGTAGGGTGATTTGATTTGGGGTACTTTAAGACCTTGTCGAAGGGTTAAAACAAGGGTTTGAATTTTGGATTTGTTTCTACTATTATTTGAGTGTGGCAACTAGTTTGGAGGGGATAAATTGGCTATTGGTAGCCCTAATTTATTTTTTGGAAGTCCTAATAAATTGTAGGGATTTTTGGTATATTTTTTGTGAGTTTGTGCATGGGAATCAAGGCTGATTGGAAGTAAAAATGTAGCTATAACAATATCTTAAAAATTAGAATTATTGTAAGGAAGTTATAGCCACATTAGCATTCCATATTTCCACAAAAAGAGGTATTTTATTATATTTACATATTTAGTAGTTATTGGAGTTATTATGGATTGTTATTGCTTGGAAATTAAGACATCTATTGCTGCTAGGGTTTGCTAGTTTTGATGGTAACATTTATATTATTTTTAGTTGTGCATAAGGGTTTATTGGAAAACCCCAATTTGACCTAATTGTCTTATTTGGGGACATTACATTTATGTATGGTACTAACATAATTGAAATATCTTTTCACTCTTAGTAGATAAGCATAGGTGGTAGAGCAATCATATTTTCATCACTTTCAAAGCAGACAAGTCTGTAGTTAATGGATAGGGCCATATTATGTATCTTTCTAGGTTGTGCAAGCCTACACAAACATAACTGCAAACTCTAATTCTGATTATGAGTTATTGCATGCCTATTTTATCCTATTTAATGCTATTAAACACCTATTATAGTCAACAAAAAATTAGAAAATGATAAGTATCTTACTCTTGGTTATAATTTTTATATTTAGCATATGCCACTTATCAATCAATTTTGATTTACATTAAAGTTTATGATTAAATTTCATATATTATAATCTAAATAACCTTTCAAATTTTTATAACTATTAAATAAAAAATAGGATAAAACATATTGGTGAACCTGTTTGTTGCTTGAACATTAATTTTTTAATTTATGTTCTATGGTTTCAATTGAATTCATGATTCTTATAGACTAAAGAGAAATTTTATCCTCCTTTATAGGATTTTATTGAGATCTGCTCTAATATTTCTCTTTGACCTAGGGGTTTCAAATTGAATTCATAATTTTCATGCATAAAAATATTTTTTTAATTGGCTTTCAATTAATTTTTTTCTTTTTATTGATTTTTAAAACTATGTTCTGATGGTTTTAAAACTAATAAGATATACCATTTTAAGCAAAATTATCATATTTTTTACCTGAGCTATGGTGTGAGAGGTATGAATCTAATATTGAAGCCATTAAACAACACAATATATGAAATTTTACTTCTACATTCCTAACAAGTACATATGAAGTGCACAAGGTTTTTTATTTTTTAGCCATATGAAGCCTTTGTGAGTTTCATTTTATATTTCACTAGTAAGTGGTTATTCCCAGGAAGTTACTCTCAATGTACCAAAGAGTTGAACTAGTGAAACTACATGATGGTGAAATTCTTTGTATTGTCATTTTTGGCCTTGGTCACTAGTTACGACTGTAATCAATATGTTTGAGAGCCTAAAAATTAAGCATACCTTACCTAGTTACACCTATTGTCTCTTTCCTTTTACACATTTAAATGAATTCCTCTTATGCTACCCAATAAGGTTATCTCCCTTGTTCCTCTAAGGCACATTTATCAATTATGTAAAATCCATATAGAACATATTCATATTCCATTGATCTCTTCTAAAATGGATAATACATATATTTTCACTCAATTTAATAATACAAGTGTTCAAAGTTATGTACAAGTCAAAAATGATGTTGATGATGAACATGATAATCAAGATAATGAAATTGAACATGATAACCAAGATAATACTTAGGGATTCAATAGAATTAATCCTAATGAAATTAATGGGGTAGATCTTGAGTAAGTTGAAGAATTATCAAATTTTCATCAAAGAATTTGTCAATATCCCAAACATGTAGATAAGGTTGTCAAATTTATCCTAGCATTTAAGACTACACATCAAGCTAAGCATGCCACATCTCAAGCACAAAAATAAGAGGTGCCTTTTCAAGTTGTTAATACTTCCACTTTAGGTGTTCTAGTTTATATTATTACTTCTATTCCTATATCAACACCTTTAGTTACATATATAATACCAACCCTTGGTATGGAGGCATCATAAGGCTTAAAATAAACTAATATGCCTATTTATACATGAGCATCATACACACTTCATTTGATTACTACACATGGTCCATCACCAACCTCACCTAATACACATTCCCTTTAATAGACTTTTATAACTCTGCATGTTAAGGTGTTGTAATTATAGTAAGGTGTCTTTAGTGTTGAGTATAACCAACTGGTGTGTTTGGTATGGACTGCCATACTAGATTTTGACCCTCGAATGGTACCATCAAGCTTTTCCATGACTCTTCCATCAGTGTGTTTGGATTAACCATTGTCATTTAACTTAACCATTATATCTTATATTAACCATAATTTTTATCTTAATCATGATTGTTAAGGCACTACTGGGCTCCACTGACATAGTCACAAATAATAAATCAAGTGAATGGTAATAATCTAGAGAAAATCCTCGTATCATTTTCATATCTCACTCCCCTTTGAAAACTATCTAGAACCTCCATTTCTTGAGCTCAGTTGCCCTCATCCTCTTCATTGCCATTAATGGATAGTTGCGGACCAACCAATACATTCACAATTATTGGAATTAGTTTTTTTTCTTTGTTTGAAGTGATTTTCATTAGGTAAGTTCTTGCACCTGTGATGTGCCCTTATGAGATGTGTGATATTGGGAAACCCTGAAACCATTCATTGAACACATATTTCAACTTATAACAAAACATGTTCATTTTATATTATTATAATTTCCTACATATTAATGCCCTATTCTAATACTTACTAATGCCAATTCTAATACTTACTAATGACCTATTGATTTTATACTTGATTGTATTAGTATGATGACCTATTCATAATGGCCTATGTACTAATTCCCTATTCTAGGAGGTGGAGTATAGGAGTGTGAGTTTTGTTTGAAGTAGTAATTAGCTTTGAATGAATTATGCATTCAATGATTATATGTAGCATATCCCAATTACACAGACTATTTAATAGATTATGCATTGAATGAATGATTATGCTCTAAATCATCATTAATTCCTTTAAGAAGTTGACAATATAATAAACATAAAATAAATTATGTCTTAACTAATCATTAATTCTTTCAAGAAGTTAACAACAAATAGTCAACATAATACTCCTCAGTTGTTCAATGATAATTATGCTAATGTGAAGGATATGCATGCATAACTAATTCTGGTGGGCTTACAAAACAATTATTATGTTCATTTTTTTTGATAATTTAATCAAGTTAATAATATAAGGATCATGAAAAACCATTCATTATATTATTGAATGCTTGAATTCCTGATGGAATGCTTATTTGAGATTGATTTTATGATCTTACCCTATTCTATGCATAAACGTGCATCTATATTTTATGATTGAGGTCATGTTGTGAGTGGTTATAAACATTCCCTCAAATGGTGATATGAATGGATGTTTGTAATATTTAATTTCTTATTACTAATGGAAAGAATGACACATAGGTGGTGGATAAATTAGTACTATGTTTCTCTCAATGTTATTATAGACACTTAAAATCAGATATTTTGTGTTGATTTTAACATTTTTTGCACTAAATACCTAATCATCTATAATCCTCTCTAATCATCCTTAATTTTATCTAATCACTATTCATCATCACTATTCACTATTCACTACTTTATTATTTCTAAATTAATCCAAAGTTAATTAATTAATCTTTCTCTAATTAAAAATTCTATGGATTTTAGAAATTCATAATTTTCATAAATCTAAAAAATCAAAATTATCTTCACGTGCCCAAAGGATCCACCTATCCCCCACCTTTATAATTTAATAATTCATATTTATTCCCATTGTCTTCCATGATCTAATTTAATAATTTAATAATCCACCTTTATTCCCATTGTCCTCCATGATCTAATTTAATAATCCACCTTTATTCTCATTATCTTCCATTATCTAATTTTCTCCAATTTAATAATCCACCTCACATCCACTTACTAATTGTATATAATATCTTTCTCCCAAATGAATTTTATATTCATTTGTGAGTCCCACATGTTCTCTACTCCAATTTTTAATTCAATCTTTCCATTATGAATTAAAAATTACCTTTTATTCTCATCCCTTGATCTTCATCTCAAGATGGATAATTCAATCTATTTCCAAATTTTATAAATTAGAGGTTCTTTCTATAATTTAGTCAAGCTATTCATTACATGTTTATGATGCTGAAATTGTAAGAGATTGCATACCACGATGCTACCTATTTTTCCCTTATGTTGTAAGAGTGAGCTACCACATTTTGAAGAGAAAATCGAATTCAAATCGTAATGGAGGAAGCTTCATTTTATGCTAAGGTATAATTTAGTTTTGTTTCTTTAATTTGTAACTCTATCATAGGTTAAGTTAGTTTAGAATAAGATTTCATTTGATTCTTAGCTTATTTTCTTTTCTAGATTTATTTGATACATTTTGGCATGCCCGGTGGGACTTTCCCTCATCTTTCTTTTATCTTATATTTGTCATAGTTATATTTAGAATTAGTTTTTAATTAATTTTTGTTGTTTTCTATTTTTAGTTTAGAATTAATTAATTATTTTTAAGTATTCTATTTGTAATTGTGGAATTGTGTATTCTCTTCCCTTGGCATCACATTGGTGATGATACTTGGAAATCAAAAATAATTTCATAATTTTTTGTGTTATCCAAGTGATGTTTGTGTATGCTCTTTCCTTGGTATCACATTGATGATGATACCTGGAAATCAGAAACAAACACTTACTTTTGGTTATCCAAGTGTTATTTTCTTTTATTTTTCTAGTTTGTTCTAACTTTGTTGTAGGTTTTCTTTAAAAAAAAAACTCTCTAAGTTTGAAAAATGCTTATAAAAAAAACTTCACAAAAAGGCTAAAAAAAATCTTTCTTTTCTTTTTTTACTAACATTTTTGATTCAATTTTTCAAGTTTTAGTAATTAGATCACATTTGATTTAGAGCTAATTCTTTCTATTTAAGCATTTTTATTTCTAATTATGGAATTGTGTATGCTCTTCCCTTGACATCACATTAGTGATGATACTAGGGAATAAAAAATAATTCCATAATTTTTGGTGTGGTGTTTACATATGCTCATTTTTAGTTTAGAGTTGATTATTTATTTTTAAGTATTCTATTTTTAATATTGATTTTCCCTTGGCATCACATTGGTGATGATACTTAGGAATCAAAAATTATTTCATAATTTTTAATGTTATCCAAGTGGTGTTTGCGTATGATCTTTTCTTGGCATCATATTAGAGATAATACTTGGAAATAAAAAATAAACACTTACTTTTTATTTATTCTTCTAGGGGATCTATTGATTATGGATTTCACCACCATATAGTAAGCCAAACCCCATGTATTGGTCGGGTATATAAATTGAGATCCAATTATTTCAATTGCGTAAGTGGTTGTGTGTTTTAAGCACACCATGATGTGAGGGGATTTCATGCTCTAATACTCAGGGTTTTAATCGTTATCTGGAAATATGATATTGTTGATTATAAACACACTAAAACCCCTAAAACTATGTTTGGCACTTTGAGACAAGACCCAATAGTGTGTCTCCTCTTTATCTATTTTTTCTATGATTTTAGACCTTAATGTACTGAGAAGTATCTTAGATGACTCCCTTTAGATAATCTTGTTTAACCTTTAAGCTAAAGAAACCTCTTTTACCATTTGACTTTGGTGCATCGGTTAGTGGGTAGTGCCAATAAGTTAACTTCCACTATAATGTCCCCTTCTTAATCACTTATAAGAGACCCTTAGCCTATAATTATTCCCATAGGCTAATATGGGGTTGGAAGGGAATAGTAGGACAAAATCACTATTCATTAGTTACTATTCATGGGTGACTCAGCATGATGATGTGGTATAGTAATGAGGTGGCATAGTGATGAGGTGTCTTTGAGCATGTGGCATTGGCTCACAAAGCATCTTTGAGTGGAAAAAGAGGTGGAAAATGAAGTATGGTGCATTTTTCCTCCTTGACCACATGGGAGGAATAGGGATAACATGTGGGGATCATATCTTCCCTAAAGTCAAAGATTTTGAAAACATATGAGCACTATGGAAGTGGGAGACCATTTTCACTATTTAGGGGTGGCTTCACATGTGTGAAGTGGGATGCCAATTTGGAAGCTTATGGAGTGGGGAACATGGAGCCAAAAGTGGAAGATTTACTTTTGACTCTTTCATATGAAACAAGATTATCACTATACAAAATTTGGAGCCACATACAAAGGTGGGGTGTAGAAATATAAATCATGAGAGAAAGACAAAATCAAATCATGAAAGTGGGTTTCACCCATGTGAAAAATAATATTGTCACATGTGGGGGAAAAATTATACTATTGCAAATAGTGTCTCCACCAAAGTATGGCATAATTTTCTCTTTGCTTGGTATTCAATCTATTTCACTCTTACTTTATTGTAAATTTTATAAATTTATAGCTTTCCCCATTGTTATGCATCTTTATTCAATAAACACCACCCACCACCAACCCCCCCCCCCCTCGCCCCCCCCCAAAAAAAAACCCCCCGCCCAAAAAAAAAGATTTGAACTTATGTTCTCATCTCCCCTTCCTTGGAAATTTAGAATAATTTTGGTGGTGAAATACACACCTTAGTTAGTGTTGGTCATTCCATATAGGAATTACACTTTAAGCTCAATAAAATATTGCTAGTTTTAGTGGTGGAAGACCTTCCCTAGCTGGATTAATGTAGTAGTAGAGTTGTAGTGTTGTCAGTGTGCAGATATTTAGAGTTATTGTATTGTAAGTGTGTTAGTCATATTATATGTCTATGTTAGTTTATTATTCATGGCTTGTATCAAGCCTAATATTATAATTTTTCATTTAAATTAAGGAAGCATTGGAGTTATGAGTGAATATGTATGTGTCTCATAGCATTTATGAGGAAATTTATGCAATAACTTCCTTATGTATTATAATTTGTTATGTGTTTCAGCTTATCTCATAAAATAAAAAATCTGAAATTTATATTGTCCTAGGTGATTTAGGATGTGATTAGTTATAAATTTTATTTGTGTAGTTTGGATCAGTGTAATTTATGTGTTTTTAGTTAAATATCCTTTTTGGGATATTTTAGAGGTATCAGAGTTGTGCACCTCACCATCCTATGTAGTCTTATGTGTTTCATATTGATTAGTGATAGGGAATTAAGACATTCTTGAAAAGAGTAAAATAATTTGTATCCAAAATAAACAATGGGAGATAGAGAAGATAATGCATCGATAGAGAAGTTGAATGAAATAAATCAAACACAAAGCCTTATTGCTGAGATGATTATGGAAAATCAAAGATAGAATAATGAAAGTCAAAGGAGACTAATGGATTTGTTAGGCCATATAGTACACTTGTAGGAGGAAAAATTAGAAAGAGACAACAACAAAGAAGAAGCTAACACCTTGAGAGGAAACTTGAACAAGTTTCTAGAGGAGGTATCTAGAAGTCTAGGAATGGGGTTCATCAATATACCCCAAAAGCCCAAGTTCATCCATAGAGAAGAAAGAGAATAAGTGATTCCAAGAATACCAATGCCTATGGTAGAAACAACTCAATACAAAGAGGAATATAACTCATTTCCATTTGAGTTCCAAGAAACCATGTCTTTGAAAAATTATGCAACTATATGGAAGATTGGCAGTATTTCAAATCCAAATGCATGAAGGTAGCCCAAATCAAGAGATTTGGAACATACGTTGGGTAAGATAATTCTTTCTACTTTTAAGAGTACTAATAAATGTTCTACTAGAGAATGGTTATAGAAGTTGGACACTTATTTGTCTTTTAAGCCTATGGTAGAAGGAAAAGCCATCAAGTTTGCAACTTTTCACCTGGAGGATGCTACAAATGGTTAGTGGTATCATGGGTTGGTGACTCAAAATCATGATCAAATCAGATCATATGATGAATTTTGGATGCATATGATTGACATATTTTTATAGAAAGGATCTTGAAGAACAATTCAGAGAGTTAGATCATATCAAGAAAAGAGGTAACATAAATGATTATGTTACTGAGTTTCAGAGGATATCTGTCATGGTAACTAACATTTCATAAAGGAGGTTCATTGTTCTTTTCATAGAGGGATTATAAGAGTAGCTTAAGGGTTTGTTGAAGGCATTTAACACTTCCTCTTTTTAAGAAGCTATCAAGAGGGCATTTGATTCAAAGATCTCTATACCTTCAAATCCCATGTAGTAGAATAAGTCAAAAGGATTCCTATAAAAGAAGCCTATTCTACCATTGAAGGAATAAATCAAGAGAAGGGATGATGAGACCAATTAGGAGCTTTTAAGGAAAAAAATATGTTATGCTTACAAGGGTCCATGGACACCAGGGTGTAGGTGCCTTGGGAAGGGAAAGTTATATTATATTGAGGTCATTTATGATGATGAAGAGGATGAATCTAGCTCAAAAACTAATCAAGAGGAGGTTGCTAAAGATAATACCCTAGAAGAACTTATAGAAGGAACTATTACTTCAATTTTAGGAACTCCTAGATAACACCCCTTTAAGGTGAGAGGAGTCTAACAATGGAAACATTTAATAGTGTTAGATAATAGTGGGGCCAACCATAACTTCATAGATGAAGATTAGGTGATAAAAAGGGGCATTGAAATGGAGGACTTTTTAGGATTTAATGTTATGGTTGCTAATGGATCCATGATGATCTGCAAGAAGAGGGTTCCATAATTAAGCATCACTTTGGGAAACCACCAGGTAACTACTAACTTTTAAGTTATCAAGCTTTCTAAGATTGACATGGTCCTCAACATTTAGTGGCTACATTCCTTTGGGATATATTCATAGAATTTACAAACTATGAAGCTCAAGTTTTGACAAGGAGGAAAAAGGGTTTTTGTTAGAGTGATTGTTAAAGGAACACCTAATTTGGCCACTGTAAGGGGGATGGAGGCACTTTTTCATCATAGAAAGGTGGCATCAGTAGCTCAATGCCTGATCTCTCCTCATAATATTTTGTATATAGTTGTTTAGCATTTGGTAGATATCTAAACCATATTGGATAAGTACAATGTGGTTTTTAGTGAGATTATCCTAGGTAGACCACCTGATAGAGGTTTCAAGCATGTGATAGATCTTGAAGAAGGTTCCAATCTAGTCATCACAACTCCTTATTGACACTCTAAGTACTTTAAAGAAGAGATATGGGACACATCAGGCCAAGCTTAAGTCCATTTTCTTCTTCAATTGTTCTAGCGAAGAAGAAGGATGACACCATGTAGATGTGTATTGACTATCATGCACTCAATAAAAAGAACACTAAGAATAGGTATATAATCCCTAAGATTGATGAGTTGTTGGATGAGTTGCATGAAGTAGTGTATTTCTCAAAGATTTATATTTGATCGGGGTACCGCCAAATCAAAGTTTAGGAGTAAGACATACACAAAACAACCTTTAGGTGTCATTATGGACACTATGAGTTTCTAGTCATGCCCTTTGGTTTGACCAATGCCCCTGCTACATTTTAGTCCTATATGAACCACATCTTCAACAAACAGTTGAAGAAATTTATATTTGTTTTCTTTGATGATATATTAATATATAACAAGACATGGGAAGACCACCTAAAGCATATTGATGACGTGTTGGGTATCATAGAGGCACAATCTTTGTTTGTAAATTCTTCCAAGTGATAATTTGGTATGACAAAGATCTTGTACCTCAAGCATGTGATTAATGTTGATGGAGTGAAGCTCCATCAAGAAAATATTTTGGTGATCTTGGATTGGCCACCACTAAAGACATTGAAAAAATTAAGAGGATTCTTCGACCTCTGTAGTTATTACAAGAGGTTTGTCAAAGGTTTTTCCCAGTTGGATGCACCTCTCACAGACCTCATGAATAAAGGAGCCTTTAAATGGATGGATGGGTATCAGTGTACGTTAAATAATTGAAAGAGGTAATGAGCACTTATCTTATTTTGGCATTACCTAACTCCTCTTAACCTTTTATATTAGAATGTGATGTATCAAGAGCAAGACTAGGTGTCGTGCTTATGCAGAATAAGCACCCCATTGCTCGTGAGAGTAGGAAGCTCCAAGATGTGTAAAGATTATATTATATATATGATATGGAAATTCTCACCATCATGTATGCTTTGGTGAAATTCAAACAATACTTAGTTGGTAGGAGTTTGTGGTCAGGATAAATCATAATAGCCTATGATACTTTTTAGAGCAGAAGGACTTGAATGGGAGGCAACAAAAGTGGGTAAGTAAAATTTAGGCCTATGATTTTGACATTGAATATGTGAAAGGGAAGAATAATTTTATAGGAGATCCTTTCTAGGAAACCCACTTTGTGCATTCTGATTGAGATTTTAGTTAATTGAAAGGCTCACCTCTTGGTAGAGTATGCCAAGAATAGTTTTGCATGTGAAATTATGGATGGCAAGATTCAAGATGACCGGTATAGGATGATTAATGATATGATCTACTAAAAGGACATAATCTATTTGGTACTTGAATCAAAATTAAAGGAGAAAATTTTGAGAACCAATCATGATACCCCTCTTTCAGGTCATCAAGTTTACTTCAAAACCTACAAGCGAATTAGAGAGAGATTCTTGTGGAAAGGTCTCAAGGATGATGTCTTGCGTAGTGTCTAAGAGTGCATGATTTGTCAGTAGAACAAGTCAAAACATGCTTTTATAGCAGGATTATTTTAGCCATTACCTATTCTAGAACAAAAGAGGGAAAATATATCTATGGACTTTCTCACTGGTTTACCTAAGGTTGAGGGAAAGGACTACATTTGTGGTGGTTGATAGGCTAACCAAGTATGCACATTCTTTGCCATATATTTTGATTACAAGGAACTTCAAGTGGAAGAGTTTTTCTTTAGGGATTTATTTAGACTCATGGGTTACCAAATAACATTGTTAGTGATAAATATAGTAAATTTCTCAGCATATTTTGGTAGGAGTTGTTTCGATTAGCAGGCATGAAGTTGACCCCAAGTATGAGCCACCACCCCCAGACAAATGGTCAGAATGAGATTATGAATAAGTGGGTAGAAGGTTATCTATGCAACTATGTTTCAAGAAAACAAAAAGGTTAGATTAGATGGATATACATGGGTGAGAATTATTACAACACCACACATGACATGTCCATTGGCATGTCTCTTTTTTGAGCACTATATGTGTATGATGCCATGACTTTGACAAATTTGGCATTTGATGACATTAGGGGCCCTAAGGTCAAGGATTGGATTTAGGAGAGTTATGACATCCATAATTCACTTAAGTATAATATTCACCATGTCCAGGATCAACATAAGAGGTATGTAGATAAGCATAGGGTGGAGAGAAGCTTTGAGATTAGTGACTTAGTCTTCTTGCACCTACAAAATTACATGCAATCTAAATTAAAGAAGAGTGGTGAAAAGAATATTAAGCCTCAATTCTATGGACCTTATAGGATTGTCCAGAGAGTTGGTGAGGTGGATTATGAGTTGGAGTTATTGGAGAGTAGTAAGATTCATAATGTGTTTCATTTATCTTCCCTAAAAAAGTCAGTTGGGCATCACATCACTAATTCTTAGGAGTTACTACCATTGAATGATGAGGGAATGTTGATTTTGTTTCCTGACTCTATCTTAGAGATTAGGGAGAAGAGATTGAGGAACCACACACTCATAAAGTATTTGATTAGGTGGAATGACCTACCCTTGGAGGATGTTACTTGGGAGGGAGTTCAAATTCTTTAACACCCAAATTTACAATTACTTGTGGGTAAGCAATTTTGGGAAGGGAGGATTGAAATGTCCCCTTATTAATCACTTATAAGAGACCCTTAGCATATAATTATTCCTATAAGCTAATCCAAGGTTGGAAGGGAATAGGAGGATAAAATCACTATTCATCATTTACTATTCATGGGTGACTCAACATGATGATGTGGCATAATAATGAGGTGGCATGGTGACGAGGTGTCCTTGAGCACGTGGAATTATCCCACAAATCATCTTTGAGTGGAAAAGGAAGTATGGTGCATTTTTCCTCCTTGACCACATGTGAGTAATATGGATAACATGTGGGGAGTATATCTTCCCTAAAGTCAAAGATTTTGGAAGCATATGAGCACTATGGAAGTGGGAGACCATTTTCAATATTGAGGGGTAGCTTCAAGTTTGTGAAGTGGGATTCCAATTTGGAAGCTTATAGCGTAGGGAACATGGAGCCAAAACTGGAATATTCACTTTTGACTCTTCCATATGAAACAAGCTTATCACTATGCAAAATTTGGAGCCACATGCAAACGTGGGGCCTAAAAATATAAAGCATGAGAGAAAGACAAAAGAAAATCATGAAAGTAGGTTTCTCCCATGTGAAAAAGAATATTTTCACATGTGGGGGACAAATTACACTATTGCAAATAGTGTTTCCACCAAAGTATGGTGCAATTTTATCTTTGCTTGCTCTTCAATCTATTTCCCTCTTCCTTCATTGTAAATTCTATAAATTTGTAGATTTCCCCATTGTTATGCATCTTTATTGAATCAAAAAAACCCCCATAAAATCAGATTTGAACTTATGTTCTTATCTCCCCTTCCTTGGAATTCTTCTTTGAAAATTTAGACTAATTTCGGTGGTGAAATACACACCCTAGTTAGTGTTGGCCATTCCATATAGGAATTACACTTGGAGCTCCTTAGAAGATTACTAGTTTTGGTGGTGGAAGACTCTCCCTAGATGGATTAGTGTAGTAGTAGAGTTGCATTCTTATTAGTGTAAAAATATTCAGAGTTATTGTATTGTAAGTGTGTTAGTCAGATGTTAGGTTATTGTTCATGGCTTGTATCAAACCTAATATTGTAATCTGTTATTTAAATTAAGGAAGCATTGGAGTTGTGCGTGAATATGTATGTGTATCATATCATTTGTGAGGAAAGTTATGTAATAACTTCCTTATGTGTTGTAATTTGTTATGTGTTTCAGCTTATCTCATAAAATAAAAAATCTGAAATTTATATTATTCTAGGTGATTTAAGATGTGATTAGTTACAAATTTTATCTGTGTAGTTTGGATCAATGGAGTTTATGTGTTTTTAATTAAATATACTATTTGGGATATTTTAGATGTGTCTTTAGTTAAATATTGTATTTGGGATATTTCAGTGGTATTAGAGTTGTACATCTTGCTAGCCTATGTAGCCTTGTGTGTTTCATGTTGATTAGGGATAGGGAATTGAGACATTATCAAAGAGAGTAGAAGAAATTTCAGCCAAAATAAATAATGGGAGATAGAGAAGATAATGCACCGATAGAAAATTTGAATGAAATAACTCAAACATAAAGACTTATTATTGAGATGATTGTGGAAAATCAAAGATAGAATAATGAAAGTTAGGAGATTAATGGATTTGCTAGGCTAAATAGTACACTTGTAAGAGGAAAAACTAGAAAGAAACAACAACAAAGAAGTAGCTATCACCTTGAGAGGAAACTTGAACAAGTTTCTAGAGGAGGTATCTAGAAGTCTAGGAATGGGGTTCATCAATAGACCTTGAAAGCCCAAGCTCATCTAGAGAGAAGAAAGATAAGTGATTCCAAGAATACCAATGCTCATGGAAGAAATGAGTCAATATAAAGAGGAATAAAACTCATTTATTTTTGAGCTCCAAGAAACTATGTCTTTCACAGATTATGCAACTATAAAGAAGATTGGTGGTATTTCAAACCCAGATGCATGAAAGCAACCCAAATTAAGATATTTGGAACATATGTTGGGAAAGATAACTCTCTTTAATTTTAAGGGTACTAATAAATGTTTTTCTAGAGCATGGTTACAAAAGTTGGACACCTATTTGTATCTTAATCTTATGGTATAAGGAGAAGACATCAAGTTTACAACTCTTCACCTAGACGATGCTGCACATGATTGGTGGTATTGTGGGTTGGTGACTCAAAATCATGATCAAATCAGATCATATGATGAATTTTGCATGTAGATGTTTGATAGATTTGATAGAAAATATCTTGAAGAATAATTTAGAGAGTTATCTTAGATCAAGCAAAGAGGTAATGTAGATTAGTATGTTAATGAGTTTCAAAGGATGTCTATCATGGTAACTAATATTTTAGAAAGGAGGATCATGGTTCTTTTCATAGAGGGATTATTAGAGCAACTTAAGGGTTTTGTGAAGGCATTCAACCCTTCTTCTTTGCAAGAAGCTATCAAGAGGGCATTTGATTTAGAGATCTCTATACCTTTAAATCCCATGTAGTGGAATAAGTCAAAAGGATTCTTGCAAAAGAAGCCTATTCCACCATTAAAGGAAATAATCAAGATAAGGGATGATAAGACCAAGGAGGATATTCAAAGGAAAAATCTATGTTATGCTTGCAAGGGTCCATGAATACCAGGGCATAGGTGCCTTGGGAAGGCAAAATTACATTATATTGAGGTCATTTTTGATGATGAAGAGGAAGATAGTAACTCAAAAATTTATCAAGAAGAGGTTGCTAAAGATAATACCCCAGAAGAACCTATATAAGAAACTATTGCTTCACTTTTAGGAACTCCTAGATAACACCCCTTTAAGGTGAGAATATTCTTACAAGGACAACATTTAGTAGTGTTGGTCAATAGTAGGGCCACCCACAAATTCATAGATGAATATTTGGTGATAATGAAGGGCATTGAAATGGAGGACTTTTCAAGATTTAATGTTATGGTTGAGAATTGATCCATGATGATCTACAATAATATGGTTCTATAATCAAGCATCACTTTGGGAAACCACCAGGTAACTACTAAATTTAATGTTGTCAATCTTACTGAGATTGACATGGTCCTTAGAATTCATTGGCTAGATTTGCTTGGGAGATATTCATATAAATTTTAAACTATGAAGCTCAAGTTTTGACAAAGAGGAAAAAAGGTTATTTTTAGAGTGATAACTAAAGGAACACCTAATCTAGCCACTGTAATGGGGATGGAGGCACTTTTTCATCATGGAAAGGTGGCATGGCAACTCAATGCCTGATCTCGCCTCATAATCCTTTGGATACAACTATTCAACATCTAGTAGATATCCAAACCATATTGGAAAAGTACAATGTGGTTTTCAATGAGATTCCCCCTGGTAGACCACTTGATAGAGGTTTTGAGCATGTGATAGAGATTATAGAAGGTTCCAAGCCAATCATCGCAACTCCTTATCAACACCCAAATAAATTAAAATAAGATATTGAGAAGGAAATTAGGGATTTTTTGGAAATGGGACACATTAGGCCAAGCTCAAGTCCATTTTATTCTTTAGTTATTCTAGTGAAGAAGGATGCAACCATGCAGATGTGTACTGACTATCGTGTACTAAAAAAAAAGGTCATCAAGAATAGGTATCTAATCCCCAAGATTGATGAGTTACTAGTGAGTTACATGAAGTAATTTATTTCTCAAAGATTGATGTTTGATCGAGGTACCATTGGATCAAATTTTGGGAGCAAGACATACACAAAACAACCTTCAGGTGCCATTATGGATGCTATGATTTTCTATTCATGCCCTTTGGTTTGGCCAATACCCTCACAAAATTTTAGTCCTGCATGAACCACATATTCAATAAGAAGTTGAGGAATTTTTTTTTGGTGTTCTTTGATGATATAGTAATATACAATAGGACATGGGAAGACCATCTTAGGCATATTGATGAAGTGTTAGGTATCATGGAGGCACAATATTTATTCGTAAAAGCTTCTAATTGTGAATTTGGTATGACACAAATCCTATAACTTAGGCATGTGATTAGTGTTGATGGAGTGAAGGTACATCAAGAAAATATTTAGGCCATCCTAGATTGGCCACCACCAAAGACATTGAAAAAATTGAGAGGATTATTCGACGTCTGTAGTTATTATAAGAGGTTTGCCAAAGGATTTTCCTAGTTGGGTGTACCTCTCACATACCTCACAAAGAAAGGAGCATTCAAATGGATAGATGGGGATTAGTGTACATTAAATAAGTTGAAAGAGGTAATGAGAACTTATCCTATTTTGGCATTACCTGACTTCTCTCAACATTTTATATTAGAGTGTGATGCGTCAGGAGCAGGACTAGGTGTCGTGCTTAAGCAAAATAAGCACCCCATTACTTATGAGAGGAGGAAGCTATATGATGTGGAAAGATTTTACTCCATGTATGATAAGGAAATGATCATCATCATGCATGATTTCATGAAATTTAGATAATACTTGGTTGGTAGGAAGTTTGTGGTAAGGATGGATCATAATAGCCTGCGATACTTCTTGGAGCAAAAGGACTTGAATGAGAGGAAACAAAAGTGGGTAAATAAAATTTAGGCCTATTATTTTGATATTAAATATGTGAAAGGGAAGAATAATTTTTTAGTATATGCCCTTTCTAGGAAACCCACTTTGTGCATCCTAACTGAGATTTCAGTCAATTGAAAGGCTCACTTCTTGGCAGAGTATGCCAATAATAGTTTTGCATGTGAACTTATGGATGACAGGATCTAGGATGAGTAATATAGGATGGTATATGATATCATCTGCTACAAAGAAAAAATCTATTTGGTACCTAAATCAAAATTTAACTATAAAATTTTGAGATTTAATCATTATACCCTTCTTGTAGGGCATTAAGGTTACTTCAAAACCTACAAGCAAATTAGAGAGAGATTATAGTGGAAAGGTCTCAAGGATGATGTCTTGCATCATGTGTGGAAGTGCATGATTTATCAGTATAACAAGTTAGAACATAATTTGATAGAAGGATTATTTTAGCCATTACCTATTCCATAACAAAAGTGGGAAATTCTATCTATGGACTTTATCACTGGTTTACCTAAGGTTGTGGGCAAGGATTGCATCTTTGTGGTGGTTGATAGGTTGACCAAGTATGCACATTTTTTTTCCATATATTTTGATTAAAAGGAACCTCAAGTGGTAGATTTTTTATTTAGGGAGGTATTCAGACTTCATGGGTTGATAAAGAGCATTTCTAATGATTGGGATAACAGATTTCTCAACATATTTTGGTAAGAGTTATTCTGATTAACAGGCATAGAGTTGACCCCGAGCACAAGCCACCACCCCCAGACATATGGTCAGACTAAGATTATATACAAGTGGGTGGAACATTATCTATGAAAATATGTTACAACACAACAAGAAGGTTGGATCAAATGGATATACATGGGTGAGCATTATTACAACACCACACATCACATGTCCATTGGCATGTCTCCTTTTCGATCAATATATGGGTATGATGCCATGTCTTTATAAGATTTTGAATTTTATGATAATAGGGAAACTAAGGCCAAGTATTGGATTTAGGAGAGTCAAAACATCCTTAAGTCACTTAAGGATAATATTCACCATGCCCAAGATCAACATAAGAGGTATGCAGATAGGCACATGGTGGAGAGAAGCTTTGAGTTTGGTGACTTAGTATTATTGCACCTACAAGCTTACAATTAATATACATTAAATAAGAGTGGTGTAGAGAAGCTTAAGCCTCAATTATATGGACCTTATAGGATTTTTTGGAGAGTTGGTGAGGTGGATTATGAGTTGGAGTTACCAGGATTCATAATGTGTTTCATATGTCTTGCCTCAAAAAGGCATTTGGGAAACACATCACTAATTTTCAAGAGTTATCACCATTAGATGAGGAGGGAAGGTTGATTTTGGTTTCTAACTCTATCTTGGATACTAGGGAGAAGAGATTTAGGAACCAAACACTCATAGAGTACTTGATCAGGGGGAAGGACCTGACTTTGGAGAATGCTACTTGGGAGGGAGTTCAGATTCTTCAACACCCAAAATTTCAATTAATTATGGGAAAGAAATTTTGGGAAGGGATGAATATAATGTCCCCTTATTAATCACTTAAAAGAGACCCTTAACCTATAATTATTCTTGTATGCTAATCCAGAGTTGGAAGGGAATAGTAGGATAAAATCATTATTCATCAGTTACTATTCATGGGTGACTCAACATGATGATGTGGCATAGTAATGAGGTGGTATGGTGATAAGGTGCACTTGATCATGTAGAATTATCCAAAAAAGCATATTTGAGTGGAAAAGGAGGTGAAAAAGGAAGTATGGCACATTTTTCCTCCTTAACCACATGGGAGGAATAGGGATAACATGTGCGGAGCATATCTTCCCTAAAGTCAAAGATTTTAGAAGCCTATGAGAACTATAGAAGTGGGAGGCCATTTTTAAAAATATTTTATTGATTCAAAGTCTTTATTGTAAGAAATATGACTTGCCACTAAAGAAATGGCTTTATGGAGCTATCCTTTGATCAATCCGATCACAAATCCAAATCCAAACAATCCTAGTCTTAACCTACTGTCCAATCCAATAAATTTTGATTAAAATGCTTTTTTTAATCAACATAAAATCAATCATCCAATAAATCCAAATCATGTTTAATGTGCATTCAACCTCAACTATCAATCAATCATATCCAAACATCTACTAGTTGAATCCAAACTTGAATATTTATTCAAGTTTACCAATTAATCATCCAATAAATATAAATCTAAGTTTGAATGTGGATTCAACCTCACCCATCAATCAGTTAAATCCAAATTTGAATATGTATTCAAGCTTACTCATCTACCAATTGAATCCAAATTTGAATGATTATTCAAGTTTACCCATCAATCAATCATATCCAAACATCAACCAATCAAATCAAAGTATGGATAATTATTCAAGTTTCCAAACCAATCAATTCAATCCAAACCATAACCAATCCATTTATAGATTCAATGATTATTCATATTCATGCATAAGACAATGCCAAAATTTTAATTCAGGGATAACACCAAATCAATTTTTAGGTTATAATAATTCTTTGAATTACACTTCTAATTTCAACACAAATCCAACAAACCCATCCTTCTAAAATCAAGTTACTCAACATAATTTGTTACTAGTGGATCCTAAAACTTTCAATAACATCATCCTATCACTAGTAATCATTTTTTTCAAAATGAATCAAATTTCCCATCCACTAGTTATAATTATAACATCCTTCAATACACTAGCTAAGAGTTAGCTAATGCAAAATATATCAGAATGAACCCACATCTATTTATATTCAAAAATCCTACTTCATGGGTATGTCAAGATGTGTCATTTGAACCAAATCAAGCCATCTCATTTCTAAATCAAAATCATAATATTTCATCTGTTATCTACCAAACAAACATTTTTAATTAAATAGCCATTTTTAATAAACATCCAATCTTGATTGAAATGTCATCTAATCCACCTATCATCAAATTATCATATGCCTTCAATCCAGTGCCTAAGACTCTGCATTTTCAAAAATATCTTCATCCCAAATGCAATATT